>CM049808.1:12326241-12772622 GCA_027422405.1 Ptychobarbus kaznakovi | reverse complement strand
ATTCGTAGTGGCAGATGCCGAAACCGAACTTCGACTTTGGTCTAAAACATTTGCAGAGGGCAACATGGCTTCAGTTCTGATAAGCACAACCACTGTCCTGTGGAACATGAATTTATCACCGCTCCATATGATTGCCCCTGAACGAATGTTAGCAGATAATGTGGCCCACACAAGAAAAACAGACCTGCGCGCACATAGATTCACAAATGCAGACTCTCATAAATTTGTTTGATATCTGCCATTGTTTGTTATACACAAAACACACTCTCTGCTTTCATTGTCCTCTTCTTGCAGGCCAACTCCTGACTGTATTTGATCTTTTTTTCTTTAGTTACTGTTATTGGTTTGTTCATGTGGTTTCCATGTCAATGAGGACCAGGGACTCCGGCTCAGATCTGGCCTTTTTAACCAACTCCACACAAACCGTCCCCTTTGCCCAACACAAGCACAACCACAATGGCGGCAGGCGCGCGAGACGAAAAGTATATATGGCCTTTATGAGAAACAGAGTCTTGAGAGGCGTTTTTTGTTAAGCCACACTTCTCACTAATTAATAGCCCTAAATCTAAGACAGCCTTTTAATCTGGTCTCAATGACTTCCTCCCTTTTGGCTTCGAATGTGCTAGTTTATATTTTTTGCATTGGAAATGGTGTGAAGGACTTGTTTTATTGACTATAGGAAAAACACTCAGAGTAATAATGTTGAAAGATGGGATTTATCTGTACATTTTATGTTTAACAATAGCGTATGATGAAGTGTAGTTTGTGCTGGACTGTTTGTAGTGTCGAGAGCTGAATTGTTTAATAGATAGTACCACTGCATTATAGATAAAAATGGTTACCTCTAGCCCAATTCCTCACACTGTGTGTACGAGATAGCATTTTTTTTACATGTTGTGTTTATCAAAATATGAAACAAATGAAATACAAGGTACTACATCAAATATGAAAATATCTTGTGCTTCAGACCTTATTTAAGGCATTTAACCTAAAACTCATTTGACTTTTGGATGATGGAATGGATGTTCACAAATGATAACTTGTGTCTGTGTTTTGGACATATTCCTGTAGCACTCTATTCAAACAACCTTGATCACCGTAAGAGATTATCACAGATCTGAGAATTGCAGTTCTCACAACAGAATGTGTTGATTTAACTTTATGAATGGCTGTTGCACAAAGGCTCATTTTCAGTTTTGTTGCTTAAAGAAGTCTGGTTGTTTTGAGTTGTGTGGAAAAAGAAATACACCATTTCTGGAAAAAGTCAGATGTATTGATGGAAGGCCTGATTTAAAATGCATTTGAGGTCATCTTGGGTAATGTATAACTTCTATAGATCGTGTAGGCTGGCCTACAGTAAAATGGATGAGTTGGTAAAAAATCAAAAGCACTTGAAGTTATGCGTTAACCAGTATGTTCAATACTAAAATCAAATGTAGGTATTTTATTTATTTATATGTATTGCAGATATGCTTCTATGTATGCATTATGCTGCTAACATATATTATGTTATTGGGTGTTTAGAGATGGCCTTGGCATTAACTTTGCGAGGTCGATGTCATTAAAATTATTCTTGAATCTGATTTCACTATGAAACTGTTACAGTGAGGAAGGAATCCTACTTTATTTATATAAACATTCACGCTTGGAAATTCAGCTGGACAGTTTCCAGGAAACTGAGGTTTTGGCAGCGCTGTTGTGCCACACCTTTAGATCATACCTTTTTATTACGCCTTTGATATTTAGGCAATCAGTTACACCAGATGCCCTATTTTTTTTACCTCTAAATGCCTCTGTATGCAACCCAGAAAGAAGCTATTGTCATTTATTTAAATGCTAAAATAGGAGCCTGATTTTCAGAATAATTATATTTTGGGCTATTCTGAACTTGTATGTCAGCACATGTTGGTGGGGAACTGACAGCTCTCTTGCTGCATGCCAATATGTCTTCATTCATTTACAAGCACATTGTCACAGTTGGATGCAACTCTGTTAATGGTCACATTTCTGGTTCTGCTCAAAGAAAAAAGTTATATTTATCTCACAGGAGATTTTTGAATGAGTTTTCAAAGATTGATGTATCTGCGTTGTCATGTAATGGCGGTGAAAAGGGATGGTTTGCTCTTGAAACGAAGCTTCAACCTGCCAGAATTGTTGTTTTTTGAAGAAAAATAGTTCATCACAAAATTTACAATTCTACCATTTACTTCTGCGGAGCATAAAAATAAATTATTTTGAGAAATGTTGGTTACCATTGACTTCCAAAATCTCTTTTATGTTCCATAGAAGAAAGAAAGCGGGAACTATCCCTTTAACATTCGTTAGGAAAATCATTTGGCTATTACAGTGCAAACAAGCATGGGCAAATAACTTGATTTAATTTGAATGTAAACAATGCCGCATTATCTCGCCATGTTTTGGAGTTATTTCAGTCAAATCTCAAAAGTAACAAATTGTGTGCAGCCTCCAGCAGCGAGCAGAGGATTGATCTTGGCAGTTTACCACACCTGCAGAAAATGTGGATATTTTGTGAGAAAAGCAAAGAAGGCGGGGGGGGGGGGGATCTCCCTCATTTCTCAATCCCCCAAGATCACTGCTTCAGATTATACACTGCGATTGAGGATTAGAGGCCCACATAGAGGGATTGAGAAAACTCAACTTCACAACTGCTCTGTTTTGTTGATGCTGCTGTTAATAATGCTACTGCCTTGAGTAAGATGTTCATTATAACCGTTTTAACTCTTAACCGACCGATAAGAGTTTTGACCAATTAATACCAATCAGTTAAACGGTTTAAAGTCACTTATTTATTAATTTTTTTCAGCAATTATCAAAATATTTTAAAAGGTTTTGCTGCATGGTTAAAATAAAAGCTAAATGCATATAAAACATGTTTTTTTTAGAGAGAGAGAGAGAAAGAGAGAGAGAGAGAGAAAAACAAGTCGCCTATAAGTCGTATTTTATTATTTCATTCAGAAATAGGCCGACGCAAATTACAAACATTATAATAAACACTGTAAACATAGCTAGGCTATTTTAGTTCCCCTCACTCCACAACAAATGTTTTCAATTAACAGTAGGCTATTTAGAAAAGAACAATAATTAAAAATAAGAAGCTATAGCTATAAACGACAAACCGTCTGTCTGAAGTGCGTGCACGCGCCCGCCGCGCCGGTGCTCATTCGGTATTTTAAACTTAACACAGGCTGTCAGGATGGACCTTTATGCAAAAATTGAAATGCTCGCCGGTGTCGTGATATTTATAGATAAGGATATGACCGTAAACTGAGTGTTTTTTGAGCTGAGGACGCACACGCATGTGTCACAGCGCCTGGCAGGGCAAGCCTTTACACTAATGCATTAACTTAAAGCTCAAAATAAAGAATTATCTTGCTGTGGACAGCTTGGATCACTTACTTCTGCCGCGGCATCTCATTCTGTTTCCTCCACTATTTTTAGATGCATTTTGTCGATAGAAATGCGTTGTTCAGTGCTGTAATTTGACGCAACCGGCTGAAGTTGGATGTGCACTGTGGGCAGGCAGACACGACTAATCGATAATGAGAATAGTTGTCGATGATTTTCATAATCGATAATAATCGATTTTATCGATTAGTTGTCGTAGCCCTAGTTTGCTTTTATTTGTGTACATTCACAATAAAAACAAATCTTTGCTTTTTTGTAAAATAAGCCAAAAAAAAATAGGATGCCGCTTTCTGCCGTCTGGGTTCCTTTCACGCAGCACAAAAATGAACAAACTCTGCATACTCTAAAAAACACTGGGTTGGGTAAATATAGGACCGGACACATTTGGGGTTAATTTTACCCAGTAAATTGGGTTGTTTATTTAACCCATCATAAAGGGTTGATTTAACTCAACTAATGGGTTGATTCGTTTATATTATAATACTAGCTTTTTTTTTTTTACTTTATGCATGAAATATTGTTTACATATTAATTTAAATCCTCTAAACTTTTGTAAAATACTCCACAACCACTGGTTTACATGATAACTTCCTTTATTTCTCATTTACAGCATGGTTTATCTCGTTTTTATGTAAGCTATACACATTGCCTATTTAATCTCGTTTAACAAACATTAGAAGTAAAGAATAAAGATTAAACAGACTTAATTCACGAGTAAATCGATCACTCTGTAATTCTGTTTGCACCGTAATGGCGCTGGCTCTTGTGCCTGAGCTGGAGTCGTGTTCAACGGGAACTGCTCATGGATAAGACCGCCGCCCTGCGTTTCACTCATAGCCGAAATGAACTGCGATTGCCTTCACAGTCTACCCAAAAACAAACAGTAAACAGCTCTGAGGACATATTTTAACATCAAAAGTATTTGTATTTTCTATCTTTATAAATATAATTGTTTATTTTATGCAAAGCATCAGACTCTTTATCACGCAATAAGACCGACGCGAGCGATGTTCGTTTAGTGATTCATACCGTGTGCCTAGTATGTTGAACGATATACAGCAGAGAAACGATTTTATCAATAAAATAAAATGTACACATACCTGTAATTACAGAAGAAATGCTTCAATTCGATGGCGCTTAGAACTGCTCTCTCCAAAAGAAGACGCTAAATCCTGCGATAAATAACCCAACCGCTGGGTTACTCTGACCCAGGATCTGAGTAATTCTTAAAAAACTACCCAAACATTGGGTTGTTACATTTGACCCAGAGGTGGGTAACACAAAAACTACCCAAACACTGAAAAAATAACCCCCTAAAAATGACCCAAAAGGCTCAACCCAGCATTTGGGTTAAAAAGATTACTCGGGCTGCTTGTTGCACAGTTTTTCTTTTGTTTTATTAAACTGTTCATTTAAGTGAATATATATTTCTAGTATAGGGCTATTTATTCGTTATAATATATATATATTATTATATTTTCAACTGTGAAAAGATGTCAATACACGCTATCTACTCTTCTGTCTGGTTTGTTTGTCTGACAAAATGCACATTTGTTATGATTGGTCAGATTACCTGTCAATCAAACTCCACGTGAAGGGTCAATTACTGTACCCTAGAAATGCCTACAACACCCTAGCAACTTTCTGCCTGTTTGTAAGTATTTCTTTGTCTGTTCTGAGTCTGACTGAGTCTGACTAATCTGTTTCTCTGTCTTTTCTGACTGTCTTTCTGTCTGTTTTGACTAATCTGTCTATCTTTTCTGCATAATCAGTGTATTTTCTGACTACTGACTCTTTTGACTAGTCTGACTGCCTTTTTGGACTAACCTGTTTTTATATTTAAGGCTTTTAATAAACTTTAAGGAAAGTTTGTCTTGATTATTTTTATAGGCTATTTGTTTGTTAAAATATTTTAAAAGTCTGTGTGCTTGTTCTGGCTATCTGTATGGATTCTCTGTAAAGGTTCACTGGGATGTTGGAGGATGTAATGATGCTGTAGGTTACGGCCTCACTTTGCAACATTCAGCATGTTTTATCTCTGGAACACTGCTGATGGTCATTGATGGATACTGTAGGGAACAAGAGGTGTTCTGGATCAGTGTCTCGTTAAAGAAAGTTCTGTGGGAAAAAGTGTGCTGTCATCACCACTCTTGTGTTATGAGAATTATGCCATGCACTCTTGTCTTTATTCCTAACTTTAGCTGTCTTAAACTTGACTGACTAGTTCAGGAGTAACCTAATGTACTTCCCCCTCCTACTGTACATCCAAATAACCAAATATGTTAGCAACTGCCTGTGCTGTACTACAACAACAATGTGCTACACACCGTTTTGAAGAACAATTAAAAATCTAAAGAACCTTTCATTAAACAGTTCCTAAAAGCACCATTTTGAAGAACAAGTTAAACATCTTTTAAACTTTTTTTTAATGTTCAAGAGCCATGGATGTTCAAGAACTTTTATTTTTAAGAGTGTACAGTACTGTTCAAAAGTTGGTTGGTAAGGTTTCTTTATTGTCTGTAAGAATTTTTTTAAGAATTTTTGTTCACCTAGACTTTTAGTTTTTTAGTTTTTTTTTTTTTAATCAAAAATACAGTAAAACGGTAATGTTGTGAAATATTATTAGAATTTAAAATGTCTGTTTTCTATTTTAATATATTTTAAAAGGCAATTTATTTCTGTGATGGTATAGTAAAAAATTCAGTTGTGCTGCTTAATTTAAGAACAATTAGAGAAATCTGTGAAAAAGAACTAGGAATACTATATATATATTATATATAATTATTTATATCTATATATAATATATATATAGTAGTATAGTTTCCTAATTAAAAACAACAAAAACTAATAAAATACTAATATATATTAGTATTTTATTAGTTTTTTGTTGTTTTTAATTGGGAATATTTGATGCGTAGAAAGATCAATTTGAACTAATTAGACATTAATTGTGAATGGGTTTACTGTTACTTTTGAACAGTTTAATGCGTTCTTGCTAAATAAAAGTGTTTACTTCTTTAAAAACAAACACAAAAAACAACTAATTTACTCTCCAAAAAAAAAAAAAGCTGGGTTACACACAACCCAGCACTGGATGACATATGGACTACCCAGCAGGGTTGTTTTGACCCAGTGGTTGGGTTAAATGTTTAACCCATCTTCTGGATAGTTTTATGTAACGCAACTATTGTTTAAAAACACTAAGACACGAAGACACTTAATTACTAGAGACATCAGCAATAATCAAAAGGTTAAAATGTATTAATAAGAAATTTGATGAATGTTTATTTAATTATTATTTCTTCAACTTAATAAATGTTCATTTTCAACCATTTTGTTAATTTTCAAACCATTTTGGGTTAAAGGTGGGGTAAGTGATTTCTGGAAGCCAATGTTGATATTTGAAATCACCAAAACAAACACGCACCTACCACAAAAGGGTCTCGCACCTATTTTGATAGCTCTGCCCCACACACACATAGCCTAGACAACCCAGGCAATGATTAGTTCTGTGAAACAAAGCAAAACCAATGACACCTGGCTACATCGGTGGCTGCACCGTGGCTACACCGCAAAAAACCAATGTGAGCGGCGCGAAAAAATATTATAGAAGTCTACACCGGACGTGAGGATCGCGGAAAAATATTATAGAAGTCATTATAATCGGTGATGCTGTCTACACTGGATGCTGTGCGTCGTGACAAATCTCCGACAGTAAACTGCTGCCACAGTTCTATTTATGACACGCTGACACAAATTTCAAATGATTTTCAACGGTTGCTTTATCGCATCCAGTGTAGACAGAATTTAGCTGCTGCGGCACGCCGCGTCCTGTGTAGACACTGTTACTAACCTATCCAGAAGAAACAAAGCAACCTCGGCGTCCGATTGCAGGCCTTCTGCTACTTGAGTTCTCTCCAGCACTGGAAAGCTGATCCGATATTTACATGGGTCCTACTTCTTGCCTTATCATTCAACAGACGTTTTCCTCTCTTGTTTTTTATCCGCCATCTCTATCTTTCTGTCGTTCGGCTCGGCTGTTCACTGAACGCTCTCTCCTCCACATCATGAGTAGACACGCCTCTTGGCTACTGCTGATTGGCTACAAGTTGATTTGGTACTCGGCCCCTGACTCAGTTCTCTAAAGCATTTTGAAAAATTACATACCCCACCTTTAATTAAGGAATAAATATAGTAATTTCTAAGCAATAGTTGAGTTAAATAAAACTACCCAGAAGGTTGGCTTAAACATTTAACCAACTGCTAGGTCAAAACAACCCAATTGCTGGGTTTGTCCATATTTCACCCAGACCCAGCATTTTATAGAGTATACTCACCCAAAATGCTAGTTTACATAAAACAATATTGTTAAGACTCTATTGTTCTTAGAAAAATAATTGCGAATATTTAATATTCTATGCTTGATTGAATATGCTTGTACCATGATTATTCTCTGTAGTTTTTTAGGAGAATTATACTTGAGAATTTGAAAGAGTGGTGTGTATTTCTGAGTTAAAGAAGCCTGACCACAACGTGGCATGGAATGGATTTTGGATTTGGACAAGGCCAACAGTTGTGCTGTAGTGGGCTGTGATTCATGAGCAAGTGAGGAGGGAGAGGGTCTGGCGTGGAGACCCCTCGCTGAATGACCCTGAACCAGTGAAACCTGAAGCAGCTGTGTAGAGAGCAGCCAAGTAGTTCTGTGAGCTGACCCACCCGTAATACAACACATAAACACTTTGTTTTTCAGATTCTTTTCACACTTGGTTCAGTTGCTTGTTCCGAACCCAAGTTTGATTCCATGCTTCTTCCCTTCCCCCACAGGTCTCTTTCATTGTACTTTTCAGTCTAAACGGCGGTACGTTTGCGTCATCTCTATGAGTTCCTCTGTGAGTACTAATGGCTGCTGTTTACTACTGTAACTAGGTAACGATGAGACGCCAGTTCCACTGTTATTGAAGCATTTATCCCTCTGCATTTATCACCAAAACTTTAAACAGCAAGATATGTGAAGAATGCAAGCTTCCTCACGTAGGTGAATTATTCTGTGACAAGCAGAGTTGAGGAATGCTTTAAGTAAGTGTGACCAGGAGCAGGTAATGCAAATTATGCTTCATTAATCATTCTGGATGGATTGTTTTCATACTAGTTGTGAACCGTACTCTATGATAGGGCTGTATGATTCATCAAAATAAAACCAAAATCACAATATGGCTTAGTGCGATTATAAATCACAAAAGCTCTTATTTAATTAATTAAATATAGGCTCTGTGTTCTTCAGAAATAAGCATAAAATAAGTGTTATTTTACACATAAGCAGCTCATGATATAAAGTTTTCAGTGTCAGAGCGTCTCAGTTTGCAGTAAATGTAGGGCCCTATGAGATCCGTTTAATTTTTTTCCTATATTAATTTTTTTTATTTTAATATTTCTAGATTCCATTTTTCATATTCCTAGACCTGTTTTAATGGTTAAATTCAATTCTATTAATCAAAAATCATGTATAAATATTTGAAAAAATTTAAACTTACAAAATTAAACAGCAATTTATTAAAAGTTTAACAAAAATTACAGTTTTAAGGCCCTATTAGATGTTTTATTTTTCTGCTAAATAAAATCTGGTAAATAATTTTTCTGGTAAATATTCATTTAAAATAATGTTTAATAATAATGTTATTTAGCCACTGGCTTAGATGTCCAGTTTTGTTTCTAACTTGCATCCTCAGAATCAGAAAGGTAGGTACACTCTGAACCATCTCTTACCAAGAACATTGAGGCATGTGGCAGCCCGTCACCTGCAGATCAGCCATCCATGACCCAGTTTAAACTCAAACCTGTGTTTAATAAGATAAGACGAGCCTTGGACTGTATGAATGTTGCTGATGTCAGACTCGTCTGTGATAACGACCTGGAGCTTTAGGTTATTGCCTTCTTGTGGTCATCAGAGCAGAATGATTTCAGAGGTTGACATCAAAAGACACTGTGCAGCAAAATTGTGGCTGCATCACCACCCAATATCACATCAAGGAAATTAGGCCACAGAAAATATAAAAGGAAGCATATAGCCATCTCATACTGACCTGAAAGCACAGAAGGCGAGAGTCATCCATTTATAGCCGTCATAAGTTCCTTGCTCGTTTCTAGAGCAAACATCTGTAGCAGGCAGCTTGGTATGTCTACCTGAAAGCCAGAGGCTTGCTCATCTGACTTTAACAAGTGGTAAAAGTAAAGGGGAAAAATAGGTCATGCCTTTGAGAAGCAATGCTTTATCTGAAAATGAAAAAGGTGTCAAACGCTAGCTCCCTCGCTCTCTGGCTGCTGTACAGAGTTGAGACGGGAGAGCTATTTGATTTGGCATGCGGACTGAGCCCCATTTTGGCTTTCACCCCAGCAGATCAATCTCCACATCGGTGAGATTTGTTTTTTCTCTCTTTCTCTCTCGGTGTGTGAAAGCTTTCTCTATTGCTTTTTTATTTTGTCTTGAGGCTGTTCATTCAATCAGAAATAAACTGAATATAACTTTGACAGAAAGGTTCACATTACTAAGAGAAAAGTAGATTTTAACAGGTGATTCATTAAACCAATCAAAGTAAACGTTATTTCAGCAGAACAAGTTTTACATATTGAGAAATAGATGCTGACATGGTCAAAATGCATCATTGGAAAAATGCTAATTAAACTGTATACTATTTCAGTGGTATTGGCCCTCCAAAGCAATTTTGGCCAAAATCGATTATCGCTGGATTGATAGATGTGTGTTTTAATGTCACTATTGGCTATTGATTTTTAAGTCTTTAAAAGCAAGATAATTAAAATATACTTTAAGTATACTTGCAATAGTTCAAATTTAGCACACTTCAAATATCTTTAGTTGGGCTTTTGCGCTAATAAGCACAAAATTAGGCCTAGTTGTTTCAATTTAGCAGATTTTAAGTATACCAGTTTAGGATACCAAGGGCCAGTTTTACTAACAGCTTGCGCCAGCGCAAACAGTCTTTTAGCGTCAAAATTGCACTGTCAGGTTTGACTAAAAACCCACAGTGTTGAATTAGCGCTGAAAAGGAATGGACAGTTATTTTTACACAATAGGCATTTGTAGAAGTTTCCCTTTCAGACGCAAAAGTTATGGGAGGAGAGTATTCAAATGAATCACGCAACGCGTTTTACTAACGTTTGCTCTCGTCAAATTATTGGCATTTGCGCCATTATTTAATGCAAAAAAATCACGTCTTAAACTATTTTGCGCTGCAATTATTGTTGCTAGGAGGAGGCACCTCAGAGAACAGAGAGCGTGTGGTAGAAGGGAGAGGATTATTTAGAATGCCAGAAAAACACATTATCCGAACATATTGTTTGCCAAGCCGTATTATTTATAATTTGCTTCAGAAAATAAAAGACGACTTGGAACCCTCAACCAGGAGTCACGCAATACCAGGTCTATCAAAACTTCTAGCAAACCTTCATTTTTTGGTATATTGCGTTGGTCAATATTTAAATGAGATGTTGCGTAAATCACCCACAGACATTTGCCCTCCCATTGACGCTGTTTTGGAATTGCGCTCTCGCGCTAATTTGCCCTGTTTAGTAAAACTGGCCCCAAAAGTACAATTATATGGTGTTTTTATTAAGTACATAAATATGTTAATGTATTTGTAGTATGCTTAGCATTAAATAAATGAATTTCAAATACATTTTAGAATTTTGAATTGATTCATTGTTCCTCATCACACAAAAATGTTCACTAAAGTCACTTTTCAAAGCTAAACAGAATGATGTGTTCAATATCATCAAAAGCAGACAGTATTTTAAATTGTGGTTGACACTAACCACATTTATCAATGCATAAAGTCAAATGGTTTATTTCATGGAATTTGAGGTCACATTTTTTTGTGCCTTGCGTAGTTTTTGTGTTGTCGTCTGGCCAATTCTCTTGCTTCTACCAAATGACAAATTAATTGAGTTGTGAATGCTGTGACTTGGTTTGACTGTGAAATATTTGAATGTGAATATATGTATTTTTTCCCATTTAAAAAGCTGTTACGAGCTGATTTTCTTTCCTAACTATGCAGTTGTATGGCTATTTGCATTTTATTATTTGCATTTTTTTTTTTTTTTGCGTTCAGTTTTTTTTTTCCTGTCTGACCCAATTTTTTTTCGTGACCCACCAGTTCAGATATAGATTTTACATGTGGTGCTCCAATCCAGCAGACACAATTTCCACAACAGACATAAAGCGGGTGCCAGATTATTTGCTCATTTGTCAATAATACATTACGGGCTGATCTTTGTCAGCTTCCAAATAAAGCACATATTTATGAACATTTGTGTGCATCTAGTGAATCTGCATATTATTGACAGTTTTTGTGAATCTCTCAGTGAGAAAGAGTTTCTTTTTGTTATCACAGGGTAGTTTAGAAGCTGTTTTCACTCGTATTAAAATTATTTTATTTCAGCTTTTATTCCACATCGATATATAGATATATATAATTTCTACAGTTTGTCATGAAAATTTGTTGAATATGTACTCACCCTCAGGCCATCCAAGGTTTAGATGAATATCGGTACAGATTTAGCATTGCGTCACATCTGCTCACCAGTCAATCCTCTGCAGTGGATGGGTGCCGTCAGAATGAGTTGAATAAAACATCACAATAATCCACAAAATCTGAGTGTTTGTAAGAAACAAACCCATTGTTAAGGCATTTTTAACCATATTCCGTGACTTTGTGCCAAAATACCAGTCCGTAATCCATAATAATGCTTGTGCTCTCACATCAAAACCCAACAACATATTTGTTTAGAACGGTTTTGAACTTTCTGCTTATAAACATTGTTTGATGTGTGCATACTTCTTTTCTGATTTAGACGAGACAAATTGTTTCAATATTATGGATAGGGACTTGTATATTAGCCAGACGCAATGATTTGAAGTTAAAAACATATTCATGATTAATTTGTTTATTACATACATGCACACTCTAAAACATGCTGGGTTAAATATGGACGAACCCAGAAATTGGGTTGTTTTTACCCAGCAGTTGGGTTACTGCTCAGAAGGCTGGGTTAAACATTTAACCCAACTGTTGGTTGAAAACAACCCAGCAAGTGTTCTGTCCAATAATTACTCCGCATTGGGTTGTATTTAAACCAATTTTTTTTAGAGTGCAGTTTTTCACTTTACAAGATGTTATTGGATGGACTATTGTTCGATTAGTTTTGAATTATGGTTATGCTTTTATCAGCTCTCATTTTGAAAGTACTCATTTACTGCAGAGGATCCACTGATCATTAAGTGATGTAATGCCACATTTCTGTTAATGTTCACTTATGTAAAGCTGGATTTTGGACCAATAGGATTTCAAAGTGGGTGGGGCTAACCAGTGTAATTCCGCAGAAGTAGAAAATCAGTAACTGACAATGTGTCATGTTTTTTGTTGCAAAAACTCCATTTACATGGAAGAGTTTTTATTGCTAAATCCCTTTGGATATGTTAGTCTTTCATTCACAAGCCTCCAGATTTTGTTCTGTTATTGCAAGCAGTGATAAAAAAAAAAATTATAATAACATGTTTTTCTCTCCTTTGTTTGGTATAAGGAACATATAAGCTTTAACTTTTATTTACCCTTTGCTCTCAATAAAGGCAGAAAATCTCTTCTCTATGAGCAAGTAAAGCTGTTTTTTCCATAGGCAGGGTGTTCTGCTTTCACTGGCCTTTTTGACTCTTAAGACCACACAGTATCACCTGTAGCATGGGGAATAGGCTGTATGTGAACCCTCTCCTTTTGCCTCTTAGCATAATGCAGTATTGGCTTTACGCCGTTCCTCTGGATGCTGCTGTGTGAATCTGGGCCCAGGTTAGAGGAATGGCTCGGATGGCTTGATTTCCACAGCTGAGCCTCTCTCTTTTTTTTGGCCAATATCTGATACGTTTTATTTATCCCTCGCTGGATACAGTGAAGAAGGCTTAGTTGGGATTAACATGGGAATCGGATGAATGTCTATACACCAGTGTGTGGGCGAGCAACATACTATGTTTCAGTGGACGCGTGACGGGCTTAGGGTCCTATGAAATCCATTTTTTTTTTTTCAAATGTTTCTGTTTTAATTTAGCTAGACTCTGTTTCAATGGTTAAATAAAATGTTATCAAAAAACGTGTCTAATATATTGAAATCATGAAACTTAAAATGTAACAATATTTTTAAGGGGCTACCCCCCCCCCCCTTCAAATTTAATTTAATTTTCACCAAATTGAGTTTTCAAAATAAATTTTGTGGATTCCAGTGGTGATTCGTTTCTAATACTTAATAAATCTCAATTAATTCTCAATTATTTACTGAATTTAGATTGTATTTTACAATTGCCTTTACAAAAATACTGACTTTAGGCACTTCAGGGAACCTTCAGGCACTTTACAATCCGATCCAATTCCGGTTCTGGGAGTCACGATCCGATTCCACAATGATTCTTGATCTACACAGGTCCCCCAATTAATTCTTCTACTGCAAAATTGCAGTTTACATTTTTAATTTTGTCACTTTACAATTTAGCAAAAGTTGTTTCTATGCTTTTTGTTTGTAGTTGGAATATCTGTGTGTCAGTACTGTCATCTTAAAAATAGGGGTGTGAATCTTCACTGGTTTAACGATTTAATTAAATTACGATTATCATTATCAACTCAATATCACGATGCATCACATTCTCAGTTTCCTACATGTCCCACAGCGCAAATTCTGTGCAATGAAGCCTGGCGTAATTGTCTCTTGCGCGCACACTTATATGCAGGGAAAAATACCATGCTCAGAATCGATTCTGAAATGTTCAGAATCATTGAATAGGGAATCGCGATGCATCGGAGAATCTATTTTTTTCTCCCACCCCTACAAAACATATAAAACGAATAAATAATCAACTGTAAATGTGTTCGAATTCTGCAACAAATATTTTTTGGAATTTCTTGACAATTTAAGTCATAAAGGATATATTCAAATTAATCAAGTTTATTCGCATGTGCATGTTACAAAAATCGGGTCGTGTGCGTACTGTTCTGATGACGAAATTCACATTACGTGCACCGTACACTGTGCCTCACATTCATGTTAAAAGTGAAGTATACAATGGGGCTTAAGTTGGGCAGTCAAATAATTTAGTTGTGAAAATCAGAATCAAATTGATACCTAGCCCATATTTTAAGACTTCCTTTTTCGTTATGATTTGTGGCAGACGCTAGTGCAGAATGCTCATCTACTCTGAGACTGCAGCAAACATCTTGTTATGCAGTAGCTGTTTCATGAATTAGTATTAGTTTTGCTTGCTGGTCCTAATTATTAAACTGTATGTATTTTTCAGGATCTCTCAAACTCGTTTATTTTCTTCAGAGTAAACTTGAACCCCTTTGGCAAATCATTTATTGGACAGCAGTATTGTTGCTGCTGTCTTCAATAAAATTCTCATACATATAGCTTATGTGGTTTCAACACAGGAGGAACTTCATTATTCATATGCTAAGGTTATTGGATAGGATGTTGGAGAACTTGTGCCAGACGTCAACTGACTAATGTGTTAGAACCTTTTGCTTTTTTAATGGAAACTTCACTTTAGCACTTTGTGGTAAAGAAAAACAGATAGCCGGGGTTCCAATAAAGGTGTCTTGTGTCAGTTTGGGGGGATCCAGGATGCATTCAAGTGACCTACATAGTTTAACTTGATACACAGCAGTCCCTTCTCAACTGACAGTAATTGAGAGCTCCCCTTCACCTTGCAACATACAGTAGGTAACTCAAACTAAATTCAAAGATGCGCTTTGTCCCCCTGCGCTCCATCGTTCTTTTAGGCCGTCTGCTATAGGACCATTGAGATGCAAATGGCCGTCCTTAACGAGCTGCAGATCTTTGCCGTCATTTTCTATACACCGTTATCGATTCATTGTACATTGACACCATGTCACAGTATGTGCTCTCAGAGATATACAGTAACACTTGATATTCAGTGACAAGATCAAAAAGTGAAAGTTCACAAGATATCGTTTCGGCTCGGGTCTTCAGTTTCAGCGTCGCTCTTTGTCATACGGGTGGTCGAGCTTAATGTTATTCATCTCTCATCCGTGCATGTGGCGTCTGTCATCCAGCTTCTGTCTTAATCGGTCGCCAGGGATGACCTTTTCTTCCTCGCCAGACGAGAACATCAGCAGGTTTAAATGCCATCAGATTTGGTCTCCTGAAATTGTAACCTTTCTTAATGGGAACTGATGAAATCTGCTAGAAATGTTCGAGGGACAAATATGTCTTTTCACATAAATTTTGCATGTCAGAATTGCACCGGCTCATTGGAAGATACATTGATTTAAAACATTTGATATAATAATTAGAAAAAAGCATTTCTATTTGATTTTTTATTAAACCCACATTTACTACTACTTCTTAATAATTCAATAACAATAATACATTTGAATTAAAAACGAGATTCACACATTATCATAGATTTTCAATGTAAACTTTGACAAGAAATGAAGGAAATAATTACATTTTTTATTTGATTGCAAAACTTAACATTTATAAAAAAAATTATTGTAAAGTTGTATGCATTCTTTTAATTACCATCTTTTTTGAGATTACATTTGTATTGGAAAATTCTAGAAAATACATAAAAAATAAAAACATCTCACAACATTTTACAATTATTTTTAACATGCGAATAGATTGTGTAATTGTTAACATTTTATGAATTCAATTGATTATACATCCTTAAATTTGTTAAAACGTAATTGAAAATGGAATTAAAAAAAAATATATATATTTCTGTGATAATGGGACAATAAATTTTCCTTTTTACAGAATTTGGCGGTAAAAAAATGAGAACCACAGCTTTCATAGAGCCCCTATTTTGAATCGAAGACTGACGGTGCACACGGGGGATAAACGAGGAACGAGGATAACATAAACATAGAAAACATTTACAAGGAGGTAAACACAGATATTTTACACTTTTGAATAATAGTCTGCAGGAAACATTTGAGAACACAGGGAGACAAACTGGCAACACCTGGGACGAAATAAACAGTAACTAGAAATGAAAAAGGACGGACCAAATGGGTGATCGAATTACACAGAGGAAGACAAAGTGATGTATTTACAGATTTTATGTAGCAAATCTGAGCTCATTTGTATTTTACTGGCCCAGTGCACGAGCCATTAACTGCAATGGAATTCAAACATACATCACACCTCTGGTCATTCTGATCTGAAAGGTTTACAGTGGTGTCAAAATGGTAATAAAACCTCTTAAGCATAGTAAAATAGCCTCCATTCATTTTTTTCATGTCTGCTAAGAAGACAAGGGGTTAATATTGGAAATATATTATCCATTAATAAATATTTCATCGTGCGTGCTCACTTCCACCTTATTTTTTTTTATTTACATTACCTTTGCCATCATCTAATATGAAATAATGGTGAAATTTTGCAGGCAAAAAGGTCCATTATACATTGTCAACAGTATAGGGATGTATGAAGCACAGCTCACACAAGTCATTTTTAAGCCAAGCAGCTTTCTGCTGGCCTTTGGGGAAAAAATTGAAATCTGCATGGGAAATATTTTACAGAAATGCATAATTGCACAGATCCTATTAAAATGACAGGATTTCTCAGAACAACAGTAAATGTGGCTGCACCTTAAAATCAGCGCCGACATGATTTGAACATGGCTCTTTCTGTGACAGAGTTCTGTATTTACTTCAGCTCCTTTGGCTAGGCATGGCTTTAGGTGTAACCTCACTTAGCCACTGGATTATGTTCGTAAGCCTTTTAGAGGTATAAGCTGGTCACATGAAGCCTATGATTGGTCAACTTTGATGCCTCACTGTCTTGTGAACATAGCTACTGAGTGCTAATCTGCAATGCTGTTCTTTTCCCCAAGAGCAAATTCTCCATTTGGATGTGCATGGTCCATTGTGCCTAGATTCTAGATCAGCTTCAGCTTTCAATATGCACCTTCTTTATTCTAAGGCGTAAATGTCTGCTTGAGTTATTGAATCTCTGGAAGACAGGCACTTTCAAGGTAAGAAACGTGGGTGAGCAGAGCTCTCTTCTTATATTCAGGGGTCCTTTGATCTCATGATCCAATCATCTGGAGCTCATATAGAGAATGATAGTATTGCTGAGATTATCTGTTAATATATGAAGATAAAAACAGCTCGATATGTTCTGTTTTGGTTTGCTGTGGGCTTTTTTAGTAAGGCTTAAATGACGGATTGATTTGACTTTAAAAAAGGTGTTTTTTTGTGGTTTTGAATTGTGGTGTCCAATCAGAAGAGTTTTACGGAATAAGGACAAGCCACTATCCTGCTTGATCCTAACTTTTTCCTCCGCAAACTCGAAGACACATTACCTTAAATTACTAATAATAATATAAGCAAGCAGCGGCCGAATATTATTTGTTTTACTCACTGAGGCAGTGCATGAATATATTTCTACATCAAGCCCTGAAGGAACAAATCACACACATTTACCAAGAAAATGTACTCCATAAACTGCATCCTAATAACCGGGAATTGTAGAGATAAATCATTGTCTGTCACCTCTTTTCCAGTCTTGTAAAAGATTTGAGCCAAAACACTGAGTAGGTGAGGTTCTCCTGACTAAAATGTAGTTGATTAGGGTCAGCTAATGGGACGCTGCCTTATCGGTTTAATTATTTCCCAGTAGTACCTGGCACAGTTGCTTTTTTCAAATATATTCAGCTGTGATATCAGTAACGTGTATTTTTGAACACAAATGTCCTTCACATAGCCACAAGTCACCTTTTCTGCTGTCAGTGTTTCTTAAGGTCTCCAAATATGCATGTCAGTTCAGTTCCCACCGTGGAAGGGGCTTTATAGTTCACCAAATCATTTTTGAGTTTTTACTGCTACAGGTGAGGATTTGCTTTCTTTTAATACAGTGTGGTGTCTGTCTAACATAAGACAGAAGCCCTGCAGCTGTCTGCAGAAATATCACAGCTTGAGCAAGCTCCCTCTGGCCATCTCTTCAGTTGGTGCTTGCTAAGGAAAGTGGGCTCTGCTCTCTCAAATGTTGGGATGAGCAGAAGGAATGCCACGGGAAGAAATTTGCTCACTTTCCTAAGAGGTTTTGTTAGGGAACGGTGTAATGTGTGACTGTAAACACAAGGGCTGGGCAATTTTTTAAAATGTTTAAATGCAATAATTTTCCTCTGATATAATGATATTTTGAGTATGAGAGAGTCAAGTCAGTGTTGTTTGCAATAGTCTCTGATTTTATAAACTTTTGTTCAAAAGTCTGGATCAGTACGATTTTTTTGAAGTTTCTGACGCTCATCTTGGCTGTATCTATTTGAAAAAAAAAAAAAACCTGTAATTTTGTGAAACATTATTGCAATCATTACTGTGCTGTAATTGTGCTGCTTAACACCTTTTGGGACCTATGATACTTTTTTCAGGGTTTTTTGATAAATAAAAAAGTTAAAAAGAACAGTGTTTATTCAAAATTATTCAACACAATGTGTTGTATATTAGAGTTGGTAGATTTGTTTAATTTCTGTGAATTATTTCAAACTGTCATTTTCAGTGCATTTAAATTTAAACTATATTATTTTTTTAATGTTGCTTTAAACATTAACATTTCAAATCTACATGTGGCTACAACAGATTGAGTAAATTAAGAAAAATCAGAGCAAATATATGAATATCAATATATTGTTTCAATATAATGTTTCAGGATTTTTTGATGAATAGAAAGTTCAAAAGAACAGAATTTATTTGAAATACATTTATTTTTTATGTAACATTTTAAAGGTCATACTGTAACTTTTGTAATGAATCTGAATAAGTAATAATTTCTTTAAAAATATCTTACTGACTTCAAATTTTGAATGGTAGTATGGTAGAATGTTGCCAAATAGGCTGAAAACTATTGAGATCAAATTTTGTCAGCCCAAATCTCAGCATCTGTTTTATTTCTTAACATTTGCCGGTTTTTCAGATCTTTTGGAAGCTGAGCAGAAACGTGTGTTCTTTGAATCGCTGAAGCCAGCAGTGAAGTTGCCAAACACGACAATACTTCCATGGATTGTGATCAACTTCTCAGTCCTGGAACAGTGGGCTCTTGGCTGGGCTTCTGTTCGCTGTGAAGCACCTTCATAATTCCACCATTCATTCAGCATCGCTAGGATCCTTGACACGATGTGAGAACTTAATTTTACATAATGGGCATTTAAGTACTCATTTTGAAATTGTTTTATTTCAGCATGAAGGCCAAGCGTAGAACTTTCTGACATTTAAAACGTCCTCAATTAAATGTTGAAAGCCTCACATGTGCATAGCATTTTGTGCCTTTGTCATTTCATTTTTCTCTCAGGTTTTAATGAGAGCTCCTTCTGAAGAACCCATTTGCTGATTAGAGGGCTCATTAGTAGTCACGTTGAGAGAAGGCCCAAAGCAGGAACATAGGCATTGTGGGACAAAAGGGAGGTGGAACAGGATAGGAAGGCGTCAGTCAGTTTGATTAGAAAATTATAGTCATATTCAAAATAATGTAATGTCACTATATAATGGCAGTCGATGGAAATAAGAGAGAGTGCCTTTAGCTGTGAGAATTTGAGAGCTGGATTGTGTCTAATTATACTATCTTTGTAGGCTAAGGTGAGTCAGGGATTTTTTCCTGGTGAAATGTCTCCCTGTTGTGGTTTCTTTAAAAAATTGAATAGCATCAAGCCAGTTAAACTCCTGGTATATTGATCTGGTCAGTTAGGTAGCAGAGGGGGTTGTAAATCAGTTTCAGCTGCTTTGGTGTTAATGAAATTAACAACTGGTGCACTAGATGAGCAGCAATGAGACGACCCCCAAAACAGGAATGGGTTTACAGGTGGAGGCCACTTACATTTTTTTCCATACTCATCTTTTCTGACTATTTTTCACTAGTTTTACATTTGGCTAGGGTCAGTGTCACTACTGGTAGCATGAGGCGTTACCTGGACCCTACAGAGTTTGCATAGGCAGTCTAACACCTCCAGGATGGCACATCAATTCGTGCCATTGCCAGAAGGTTTTCTGTGTCTCCCAGTCTCAAGAGCATGAAGGAGATTCCAGGAGGCAGGCAGTTACTCTAGGAGAGCTGGACAGGGCCGTATAATGTCCTTAACCCATCAGCAGAACTGGTATCTACTCCTTTGTGCAAGGAGGAATGGGATGAGAACTGCCAGAGCCTTACAAATTGACCTCCAGCAGGCCACTGGTGTGAATGTCTCTGACCAAACAATCAGAAACAGACTTCATGAGGGTGGCCTGAGGGCCCGACGTGTTCTAGTGGGCCCTGTGCTCACTGCCTGGCACCGATTGGCATTTGCTATTGAACACCAGAATTAGCAGGTCCGCCACTGGCACACTTTGCTTTTCACAGATGAGGGCAGGTTCACCCTGAGCACATGTGACAGTCATGATCATGTTGTCATGGGGAGATCTCCTGTGGAGCCCTCCTGGCATTCTGTCCTTTTCCGCCGGGATGTTTTTTTTCCATATCAAAAGGAAGTTGTTCACTGTATAGTGACACCTCCAGGAGCCTCGTTAGCCTTGGTTTAGTGTGAACGGAAAGACATCAGCCAATTGCTGGTGATAGAAAATGACTTTAATTGAAATTCTGTGTTAATCCTCACATGTTCCATTATCATGTCATGATGATAATAAGTCCCTTCTCAGTTGGCCTGTTGGGTCTCTCAGTTGTCTGGATAATGATCTTAAATTTGTTTTTATGCTGCCGCACAGGCGTGATTATTATTGTTCCATATAAAAAATAGTTTTTAGCCATTTTCTAGCAATATAGTCTCGTGCTTTGATCTCAGATTTATACATTATCACACATTTGTGCCAGCAAAGCACAGACATGAGCATGGTGGGCGCTGCTGACAGGATATATTCAGGCATTCATTTGCCTGTGGTTGGACAGCGATGATGCAGACTATTGGGTGGTGATGTTCACATATAAGCGGTCTGTTTTTTTTTGGTGATTGGTAGTATTGTGAATTATTTTTTTTTGTTGTCTCTTTCTTTTTTGTAAGGTTTTTGCAAGGTTTGACCTGCATTGAAAATGTTTTGGAAATTGTATTGAAAAAAAAGAAAATGAATAATAAATAACCACTGATGCTAATGTGCTTTTTTTGTGGTGATTAATTGACATTTGTAAATATTGGATATTTAATAATGCATTAGCATTACTCATTGTTACATTTGTGTACGATTGGCAAGATTAACTTTGTGTACGCCCAGTAATAACTATCTTTAAATCATTCATCATTTAATGCGCTGTTAAATTCAAATCTCAGAATTAATATCTATTTTTCAGTTCATGTTTGCTTTTAGCTTTTAGCATTTCAAATGCTTTTTATTTGTTAGTTTATTTGGATAAAATATTTAGACATTTATTGGTTATCTGCTTTAACATGAACATTATTTTTGATTGTTGTCTCTAGAACATGCACGTTCATCCCATATCCCATTTGTTCATATAGCAGGGAAAACAATATTTAAAATTCATTAGTGCTTGTAACTGTAATACATTGTAACACAAACATAATGTGGCCATATCAAATTTTGTAATGCAAGTAATTTTGTGAATTCTTAATTTCAACAATGTGTGGATGACCATATTGGTAAGCTAACACCAATAACCATTTCTGACCCAGAATAAACCACGCATATTTGTAAAGCACCAAAACTGACATGTTTTTATTTAGTCAAAAATGAAATGCAAAAATTTGGTAACTGAACTCATCCTGTAGTTCAGGGTGTTGTGTTGACAAGTGACATACGTTCATTGTAAATTACTTTGGCAGCAAGATGTCTTCGATCTCAAAATAGACACTGACACAGTTAAAAAGTCTCATCGGAGAAGCAACAAGTGTTTCGGACAATGATTTCACCCCCCCAAAATATATATAAAAAAAAATAGTTTACTGTTTTGGCTGAATACTTTGTGTATTACTATTGCATATGCTGTTTCTCTTCCATCTTAATGTGTCTAGTTGGTTTTAAAGTGTCTTAGTAAACGGGTTGAGCTGTTTTGACAGAAGAGACTGTTGAATGGACAAAGGCAGGATGCAATATTGATTAAAAGGCTCGGATGCTTTTTCTTGCAGAACAGGATGGACATCCATTAGCTCTCTGAAGCAGGTTAAATGGCCTTGCATGCTCTATGAATTACATTTAACTCCTTACAGGGTTCTTCCAGTGTGACTACATTTTCCAATGATGAGAATTAGGATGAATGAACGACTGAATTCAGGCAGCATATTGGAATACAAGCACAGCTCCATATCCCGTTTAAATGAGTTATTTCTCATCTTCCGGTAATTTCAATAATGGAGTACAATGTTACATTTTGAAAATCATGACCAATAATGCCAGACTTGCGCCAAAAGCCACATGTGTGCATTGCACTCTGGGTTAATGGAGATGGACAGAACGGAAGAAATACACAACTTCCAGTCAGCATTAGAGCATGTGCGTTACCCACCAGTGACATGTGGAGACATAGGAACTTTAAAAAAATAGTTTCTGTTATAAATTTCCTGATGAAATTGTGCTCATTCAATAAGCCGTATCTCTGCATTCATCTCATCGCATTTCTCTCTTGATTTTGATTTAATAGAATCCAATAAAACACAACAGCAGACAAATTAGATTTAATTGAGACCGTCAGTGTGTTCTCTGCTTTCTCCCCTCTCTAGCTATTTTGCTGGCGGTATTCAAAGCATCAAGTTCAGCGTTGAAGCTGAACTTGCATTGAAGCTGCTGTTTGTCAGGCTACTCATCATTTTAATGTGTTTCAACTAGAGTCAAACTATTCTTTTGCAAAAGTAGTTCGCTACAATACTAGCTGCTAACAAAAAGTACACAACCACATCAGCTAACGTTACTTAAAAATAATAATAATATTTTAATAGATTTATTTTATTATATTTAAATGTATATATATTGATTAAATTAAATTTTAAATTAAGCCTTTTTTACATTACCAATGTAATGTAACACCCCAATATGTGCCTTAAAAAAACATACATCAGTTGCTTCTGAACATTTGTCTAGAATAGGGTGGAGCTTTTTCGTTTCTTGTTGAGTGGTAATGACAGCGGTAGACTGAGCGTTCGTCAAGGTGCGTGTTTGTTGTGCAGTTTGATACAGTGGCGAAATCTACACCATACTGGAGCTCTGCCAGACATTGATCAAGAAGAATAACCTGTTCTTATTCAACAGATCTTTTTCAGGTGTTTACTCTCTACCAGTCAGCAGTTTGAATATTTCAAGTTTGCCTGACTGATAGCTTGGATTTAAATAGCCTTCTCTCTCTCTCTCTCTCTCTCTCTCTCTCTCTCTCTCTGTCTCTCTCCTCTCTCTCTCTATATATATATATATATCTCAGGGCATGGTAAAAAAAAAATCATCCGATCCTTGGCAGGTCTTAAAATTAGGAAAATAAATCCTCAAATGAACAACATCACATGACACATTGCACCATGTAATTATTGATTTAACAAAAATAAAGCCTAGATGGAAAAGCCATGTGTGACAAACTCTGAGGACACACTCTGATTCCGTTGCCTGTACATCCACTCAGCAAATACTTGAAGTAATCATTTTCTGTATGACCTTATCAGTCTCTCACATCGTTCTGGAGGAATTGTAGCCCACTCCTCTTTACAACGTTTGCTCCAGTTTATTGATATTTGTGGGTATTTGTTTATGCACAGTTCTCGCCTCAGCATTTCAGTCAGGATGAGGTATTGCAACCCCTTGATTCTGTTCTTTTCAGCTGTTCTGTTGTAGATTTGCTGGTGTGCTTGGGATCATTGTCCTGTTGCATCTAGGGATGCAATGATTATAGATTTTGTTGGTATGTGTCACAATGAAGACGGGAGGATTCAGTGCCGGAAAAGATGTTTATTACAAGAAGTATACAACGAGAGAAACTAGAGGGGGCTCTTCGTAGGCAGAGGCGGGTAGCGCAGGGAAAGAGCAATGGGCAGACGAGTCTCGGCGATCGGAGTCAGGAAAGCAGCAGGGTCAAGGAATACGAGTCCAGAGGAAAGCAGCAGGGCTCAGGAATTCGAGCCAGGAAAGCAGGCTCAGGAATTGTGGAACAGGAACCAGTACGGACCGTAAACGTCGACCGCAAACACTGCGAGGATCTGACAAGAGAGAGGCGTGACAGGAACTGATATAGCCCAACGGTGATGACTATCAGCTGGAGTGAATCAGCCTCAATCACACACACCACAGACACTGCTCACACATACGCACACGCACACAGACAAGACACGGTGAGGATGGGACCGGGAACCCATGAACCGTGACAGTACCCTCCCCCTATGAGCGTAATCATCAATAAGGGAGTGATCCAATATGTCCCTGGCCGGAACCCAACTTCTCTCCTCCGGACCGTAACCTTCCCAGTCCACCAAGTATTGAAATCCTCGTCCCCTCCGCCTCGAGTCCAGAATGCGATTGACCGAATAGGTGGGTTCCCCATCTACGAGTCGCGGCGGGGGAGGAACCGGAGTAGGCGGATTAAGGGGAGACCGAAAAACGGGTTTAATCTTGGATACATGGAACGCGGGATGAATTCTCCTGTACGCAGGAGGGAGTTTGAGGCGGACTGTCACCGGACTAATAATCTTAGTGACAGGAAACGGGCCAATAAATTTGGGAGCCAACTTATTACACACGGACCGGAGCGGAATGTTCTTGGTAGAAAGCCACACTTTTTGACCAACGACGTAGACGGGAGGCTTCGACCGGTGGCGATCAGCCTTAGCCTTGGTGCACGCCCCCACCCGGAGGAGAGTCTCTCGGGCTCTCGTCCAGGTACGGTGACACCTCTGGACGAAGGCGTGAGCAGAGGGGACCGCGACTTCGGATTCCATACTAGGGAATAGAGGTGGCTGGTAACCTAAAACTGGTTAGAGGTGGCTGGTACACTCAAACGGCGAAAGGCCCGTGGACGACACCGGTAACGAGTTGTGAGCGTACTCAACCCATGAAAGTTGCTGACACCAGGAAGTGGGATTCTGAGTGACCAAACATCGCAACACCCTCTCGAGATCCTGGTTGGCCCGCTCGGTCTGACCGTTGGTCTGAGGGTGAAACCCAGAAGACAAACTCACAGTCGCCCCCAGTAGTCGACAAAACTCTCTCCAAAATTTGGACACGAATTGGGGACCCCTGTCGGAAACCACGTCTGCCGGGAGGCCATGAATGCGAAAGACGTGATCAACTACCGTAGCCGCTGTCTCTTGGCTGAGGGCAAATCGGGCAAGGAATAAAATGAGCCGCCTTCGAGAACCGGTCCATGCGGTTAAAACAAACCGTATTACCCAGGGAGGGTGGGAGGGCAGTAACGAAATCTAGCACGATATGGGACAGGGTCTCGAAGGGACTGACAGCGGCTGAAGTAACCCCTCTGGAGGTCGATTGGAAGTCTTACCCGAGCACAGACTGAGCAGGCCAAAACAAACTCTCGGATATCGCGAGCCATGGCCGCCACCAGAATCATTGTTTAACCAAAAACATGGTGCGACGATTCCTGATGACAAGCCACATTGGAACAGTGACCCCATTGGATGACGTTGGACCGTAAACCCCTCCGGCACAAACAACCGGCCCGTTGGCATCCAGGCGGAGGCGTTACCCCTTCCAAGGCCGTGCGGACCTTCGATTCGATCTCCAAGTGACTGCAGAGACAACCAATCTCTCAGGTATGATGCACTCGGGAGACACCGGGCGGTCCGAAATATCAAAAATGCGTGACAGGCATCGGGTTTGATGTTTTTAGAACCCGGCCGATAGGAGATGGAAAAATCAAAACGTCCGAAAAATAGTGCAACGAGCCTGCCTGGAGTTAAGACGTTTGGCGGACTGGAATATATTCAAGATTCTTATGGTCGGTCCAAACTAAGAAAGGAACCCCGAACCCCTCTAAACCAGTGGCGCCATTCCTCCAACGCTAGCTTGACGGCCAGCAACTCTCTGTTACCGATGTCGTAATTGCGTTCGGACAGGGGACAGTCGATGGGAAAAAAAACGCGCAGGGATGCACCTTGTCGTCCGAGGTGGCCGTTGGGATAGCACTGCACCTACCCCACCTCTGACGCGTCGACCTCCACCACGAACTGTGGGATCAGGGGCCCGGAGAATGGGTGCCGAAACGAAGCGGCCTCTGAGTTTGGAAATGCGGCCTCGGCCGCATTCGACCACCTGAACGTCATCTTGGTGGAGGTCAAGGCAGTCAGAGGAGCGGCTAGTTGGCTGAAATTGCGAATAAAACGCCGGTAAAAATTAGCGAACCCATAAACCTCAGCAGGGCCTTGCGGGAATCAGGGGTTGGCCAATTTACCACAGCCTTAACCCTGTCAGGATCCATGCGAACTCCCTCCGGCGACACTATGAAACCCAAGAAGGAACCGACTGTGCATGGAACGCGCACTTCTCCGCCTTGACAAAAAGCCCATTCTCTAACAACCTCTGGAGCACTCGCCTGACGTGTTGAACATGTTCCTGGAGAGAAGAAGAAAAAATCTATATGTCATCCAGGTAGACATATATGAACTGATCGACCATATCTCTCAACACGTCATTGACGAGTGCCTGGAAGACCGCGGGAGAGTTGAGAGCCCGAAAGGCATAACCAAATACTCAAAATGCCCTCTGGGGTATTAAACGCGGTCTTCCACTCATCCCCCTCTCTTATGCGAACCAAATGATAGGCGTTTCTAAGATCTAACTTGGTGAAGATGGATGCTCGCAACCTCTCGAAGGCTGAAGACATCAACGGCAAAGGATAGGTATTCTTTACCGTGATGTTGTTCAAGCCCCGGTAGTCAATACAAGGTCGCAGAGAACCATCTTCTTCGCAACAAAAAAACCCCTGCCCCTGCTGGAGAAGAAGAGGGGCGGATGAACCCGGCTGTCAGAGAATCAGAAAAATATTTCTCCATGGCCTCCCTTTCCGGAACCGAAAGTGAGTATAATCTGGCCTTAGGCGGAGACATACCTGGTACTAAGTCTATAGCACAGTCGTAGGGACGATGAGGAGGGAGAGAAGCGGCCTGGACTTACTGAACACCTCCTTCAGGTCGAGATACTCCTCGGGCACGTTAGACAGGCTCCCCATCTCATCCTGCAACACAGAACCAGACACAGAAAAACCAGCAGACACAAGACAAGAGGCATAGCAGGCTCGACTCCACTCGACACGGTGTTACGACCCCAATCCACCGAGGATTGTGTTGAGTGAGCCAGGGGTGAACCAACACCACCGGAGCCAGGGGTGAGGGGTGACGAGGAACTTGATGGTCTCTGAGTGGTTGCCTGAGGTGACGAGGGTGATGGGTACGTGGAGAGACTGATCTGGGGAAGTGACTGTCCATTAAGAGCGCTGACAGAGATCTTGTGACGGAGGGAAACCAAGGGAATTTGAAGGCTTGGGCCAGGGAAATGTCTAGCAGGTTACCCTCGGCTCCGGAGTCTAGCAGCGCCGTCCTCATGTCGCTCGGCCGCCCATTGCAACCTCACCGGGAGGAGGGTAGTAGATGAGGCCTTTTGAGAGATACCCCACCCGACAGTAGCCTCAGACTACTGTCGGGCCTGATCTTTTACGGGACAGCTCACCAGGAAATGGCCAGCCGCGCCGCAGTATAGGCACAGCCCCCTCATCCTCCGACGATCTCTCTCCTCCCGGGAGAGCCGAGCTCTACCCACCTGCATGGGTTCGTCAACCGACGAGTGACCGACCGTATCGCCGGTGTCGAGGAAAGGATATCTCGGTGTTAACTTGCGTCGACCGCGAAGATCGCGTTGCTGAAGCCGTGCATCCACGCGTAAGGCCAGATCCACAAGTTCGTCCAACCCGAGAGGTAACTCCACCCCATCGATTTCTTGTTGGATACGGTCGGCCAGCCCATGCAGGAACATGTCCCACTGCGCCTTCTCGTTCCACTCACACTCTGCCGCCAGGGTCCTGAACTGGATGGAATAGTCGGAAACGGTCTGCTCCCCCTGGCGGAGGTCGGCCAGCATGCGCGCTGCCTCGCGCCCGACCAGCGCGCGATCGAACACCCTCCTCATCTCCTGAGAGAGTGAGCGGACGAGGAAACAACAGGGATGGCAATTCTCCCACACCGCCATTCCCCACAATGCTGCCTTTCCTGACAGCAATGTAAGCACTAGCGCCACCCTGGAAGCTTTTGTGGGCAAACGTCAGTGGTTGGAGCGAGAAAAACAGAGAACACTTCGTCAGAAACGCTCTACAGAGGTTAGGATCTCGGCATACCACTCCGGTGCAGGGAGTCTAGGTTCGTGCTGAGGGCTGTGGTTCCCGGGGATGGAAAAGCTAGGCGGTGTGGGTGGCGCAGCGGGTGATCTTAATACTGTACCTGGGTTGTGAGCTCGGACACTGCGCTACTAACGCCTGCACAGCTCGTCGGTGTTCAACATATTCTCCTCCTGGAGATCCATACGAGCATTGTTGCCGGCTAACAGTTCCTGCAAACCACGAGTCTCCGCTGAATCCATGAAGATTGGTCAGATCCTTCTGTCACAATGAAGACGGGAGGATTCAGTTGCGGAAAAGAGAGTTTATTACAAGAAGTAATACAACGAGAGAAACTAGAGGGGAGCTCTTCGTAGGCAGAGGCGGGTAGCGCAGGGAAGCAATGGGCAGACGAGTCTCCGGCGATCGGAGTCCAGGAAAGCAGCAGGGCTCAGGAATACGAATCCAGGAAAGCAGCAGGGCTCAGGAATTCGAGTCCAGGAAAGCAGGGCTCAGGAATTGCGGAACCAGGAACCAGAAGGACCGTAAACGTCGACCGCAAACACTGCGAGGATCTGACAAGAGAGAGAGCGTGACAGGAACTGATATAGCCCAACGGTGATGACTCAGCTGGAGCGAATCAGCCTCAATCACACACACCCACAGACACCTGCTCACACATACGCACACGCACACAGACAAGACACGGTGAGGATGGGACCGGGAACCCATGAACCGTGACAGTATGATTATAGTCTGAGGAATAATCGCGGTTTCACGATTATTACGACTATTATGCATTTATTCATTTCACAACATAAAATCACATAAACACTCTTTAGATATTAAAGTGTTATTTATTGTTGCCTTTTGAAACAGAAATAACACAGTAACCAATAATACAGCACATAATAATAATACTAAAGAAAAAGTCCATCTCTCCTATAATTGGAATTTAAAAAGGTGACATCTGCTCTGTAAACATCCATGTCAGTATTTCCCTTTTGAAAATAACAAATGGAAATGGATCACAAATGTATTTGCTGCTTTCATTTTGTATAATCTTTCTACATTTCTTTCGGATCTGAGGTGCAAAACTTGGAGGATGGTGAAATATTTTTTTTCACTTATGAATAATACTATTGCAGGGATGATAAATCACAATGTTAATTAAGTATTATTAATATAAGACTAATATTAACTTTATTTATCCCACAGATGACCCTGTTACTAATGAGGGAATAAATGAAACTATTATTGTAATCAACTGTCATCCATACTTACTCATTTTAATAATCCTTATTATCTGATTTTACTTATGGCCTGAGAAAATCATGTCTATTATTGTGGTTTGTGAGATTGAGATCAAGCTCCCCACACAAACATTTAGGAGGACAGAAAGTAGTTGTCAACGCTGCCCAGACTTTTATTAATAAAATAGCTTACATACTGGATCGCTACATTATATTAATCTGCAAAGAGGGGGTAAAATGACTGTTTAAATAACTAAACTCAAATCGTCATTGTTTGTAGTGACGTGCAGATGCAGGTAGACTAATTCACACACGCAACTGTCATCTCTCTCGCTCTCTCTCGCTCTCTCTCTCTCTCTCTCTCTCTCTCTCTCTCTCTCTATATATATTTCTTCTCTGTCTGAAGTGGGCAGAATGCTTGAGCTAACTTCGCATCAGGTGGTCCTTGCCTTCACGTCGTGCATTAAAATCGTTTATTTCACAACGAGAACAGGTTGGCTAGCCATGCATTATCCCTTATCTGTACTCTTAAACAGCTATTTATACGGCAATATTTAAATGACGCTTCTTGGTGTACCCAAAATGGTCCCACTCTATCGACTTCAGACATTCTCTGGTGGAAATAAAGAATCGCTGTTTGGCTCCTTTCCGGTTATTTGTGTGTGTTATCTGTCTCTGAGATTTTAAAGGGTGTATTGTTAAAAACCGGGTATTCGCTGCATCCTAGTTTGCAGCCACCCAGTTGCTTTTGACAAAGCTTTAGCTGTCGTATCAGATGGCATCAAACTTGATTCTATACTTTAGTATACAGAAGAGTTCATGGTCGAGTCTGTGACTGTGAAGTGCCCAGGTCCTGTGGCTACAAAACAAGCCCAAAATCATCAGCCCTTCTCCAACATGCTTGACTTTTGGTACGAGGTGTTTGTGTGCTGATATGATCTTTAGGATTTCATAAAATGTGGTGGTGAGCATTATGGCAAAACATCTCCACTTTGGTTTTGTGTGTTCAAAATACATATATCTAGAAGTCTTATGATTTGTTCAAATTAAACTTTGCAAACATAAAAAATTCTGCCATGTTTTTTTTTTTTTTAGATAGAAGAGGCTTTCCTCTGGCAAGCCTTCCAAATACATATTTTCTGATTGTACTGTTATGAACTTTATCATTTAACTTGTTAACTGAGGCCTGTGGAGCCTGCGGTGAAGTTCTTGGGTTGTCTGCCATGTCTCTAAGCGTTACACTGTCTGCTCTTTGGGTGAATTTTCTGGGATGTCCACTCCTGGGAGGATTGGGGTCTGTTTTGAATGTCTTCGACTGAATGATGGACTTCAAATTGTTTACTATACTCTTTCCAGATTGATTGCAGCAACAATTACTTCTTTCTAAAATCATTGCTGATGTCTTTTCTCTTTGGCATATTTTTAACACACACCTGAAGGCTCCAGACCAGCAAACTGCTAAAACTTCTGCTTTTATAGAGGTGCTCACACTTGCTGATGATCGGTTAATCAAAGGGATTTGCTTAGCAGTGCCTGACTCCTACTTACCCTCTTAATTCCTATGTTAACAGTCATTTTTGGTAAATATGTCATGTTGTTGTTCATCTGAGGTTTTCTTTTCCAAAATGTAAGACCTGCCAAGGACCAGATATAGTTTTTTTCTATACCGTAATACAGAAAACCATATATACCTGGTATATATTCACACCTTGAAAAAGGCTACTAGCCGAAATGTTGGTTAATAAATATGCTTAAGTGAGTGTGCAGTTGTTATCCTCTAATTTATATTATATATATATGTGCGCACACGCACAGATTATGTTAAGTAGTTGATAATGACAGTAAAAGCCTTAAAATTAATGTTACAATAGATTTATAGGTTTCTATTTCAAATAAATGTTGTATTCTTCTATATGTATTCTATACTGGTTATGATCATTTTAGTATTCACTTATTAGTGAAGTACCATTATTTTATGACTTTCACACTGGGTGTGAGATTGAAATATAAATCTTTTGTTCCTTCTGATCTCATGGTTTAGGCACTTCTCATGGTACTAACCCCTGCTTTGGCTTTTAGCATTAATGTATATAAGTATCTTATACAAAGTGACTTATGCCGTCAAATAATGACCACATTTATAATAAATGGGCAATCATTGTTTTATTAGAGACTGCGGTTTTTGTCTCATTTACAGACCAAACATCTGAGCTGTGTTTCAAGCAATATAAATGGCCATTAGGCAACAAAGAGCAACTCTTCTATGAAATATACGTGCTTAGCTTTATTTAAAGACAGTTTCCATGCATTTGTCAAAATCACGAAAGAGTAACTTTACAATTACTTTTCTTGGCCCCTGCCAGTCACAATGTATGGTCTGTTTTCCTTAAATGCACTTCACTGATTTAATCAGGAATATTTTACCATTCCCCACCACATGTGTGTGAGTGTCTGTGGGCTGGATGTATATTTTGGTGGAGCCGCACATAGTGAATGTAAAGACTTTAACCTCACCCATTCATCATGCGCTTATAGTGTTGATTTTGCTGTCTCATATGCGATTAGAAAACGATTAGCTTCATTTTCCTCCACTGTTATGAAAGAAGCGATGAGAAGACCGATGCACACATTTATGTACTCTTGTCTGACGTGCTCTGAATATTCTTGGTTATTACTTCAATTTTTTCTTTCTGCTGTTAGATATTATCCTGCAAATGCTTTTCAATAGAGCAACATACTTACAATAATTTGTTCTACTGTACAGTAGGGAATATCTTCTTGTCTGTTGTCTATTGTTATTTGCAGTTCTGCTTCTTTCACTTTCATGTTACTATAATGCCAGTCATGATGGAATGACCAGGAAGCCACAAGAATTGCGGAAACACTTTACAATAAGGTGTCGTTTGTTAACATTATTTAATGTATTAACTAACATGAACAAACAATGTACAAAGCTTTTATTACACTATTTATTAATCTTTGTTAATGTTAATGAAAATACAGTTTTCATTGTTGTTGTAATTTTAATAATGCATTAGTAAATGCTGAAATTGACATTAAGTAAGATTAATAAATGCTGTAGAAGTATTGTTCATTCTCAGTTCATGTTTTCTAATGTTGTTAACTAATGAACCTTATTGTAAAGTGTTACCAGAATTGCTTATGCACTCTCTGAAAATGTGAAGTATGCCACTCACACATATGCAAATCTATAGCAGGGACCTCTGTAGATTTCTGCTGATTCAAGTGCTCTGTTATACTGCTTTTCTTGTTCTTTTCCTGTATTTCATCATGACCACATCCCCTCGCCTCTGACACCTGTTCTCTCATCTCATGTTCTCTTATCTCTCACTTTTATCTTCTTCCTACTATCTATACTATCCTGTTTCTACTCATTTTACCGTCTTTATAATAAACCCGGGTTCCTATAAATACATTTTTGCTGACTTTGTATTCAAGTTCAGTTACACACATCAGCTCTTGTGTAATACAAAGCCTCATCCCACTAGAGTTCTACCAAACAACACTTTTTCAAAGTGTTTTTACCTTCATTAAAGATTAATATTTTAATTTATAAATTGGAATTTTATTTACATTGTCAGTGGAATGCAGGCAGTGGATCATTTATTTACTGCATCATTGCATTAAACAAATAAATGAAAACCAACTTAATGTATCCTTGAAAGTGACACTGTAAAGAAATGATTTTCAAAAAGGTAAATAAAACAAAGGTTATTGCAGTACGCTTTACAGGAAAATACTTTTCTACTTAAATATTTTGCATTTAATTCAGTGTATTACTTGCCAGTTTTCAAAACACCAGTTTTTTTCAGTGTATATTTTTAATAAAACATTAATATTAAATAATGTAAGGGATTTTTTTATATATATATACATACATATATCATATATATATATATATATATATATATATATCAGGGGTGTAAAGATACGCGTATTCGTATTAAACCGTTTGGTACGAAGCTTTCGGTTTGGTACGCATTACAAACCGAACAATTCGTTGGACTAATCCTATTACATTTGGAAAATAAAAGAGCTTAAAATGTGTGAAATATCAGTGCCACTGCATTCAACAACGCAGCCCAAACGACGCAATAAGCATCGTGCTGTCTGCCCCGCGACCTTTCCTTGCTGGGGTGTGTCGAAAGACGATGATCTTGTGTCGACGATAGCCAGAGATATTGTCAAAAACATCCTTGTATCCTTCAAGCCTTCTCTGTGTGTGCATATAAATGTATGTATGTAAATATGTGGTATGTGTGTAAATTTAAGACATACAGTTTAATAAGCTGCTGGTTGCGAAGGGTGGATGTGATCAGACTTGGTCTATGTCGCTTATGCAGTTTTGCCCTTTTATTGAAAGTGTTGGAAGGCTCAGGCCTTGTGCACTCCAAGTAGGTTATTTCTTTACCCGAATGTCAGGTTTAGAGGCCCAGAACATTTCTGCAATGTTAGGATTGTGGAGTGTTCCCCGCCATGCTGAATATGCAAACTCATGTCAAACTGTCAGCCAAGAGAGCTATTCGGAGCCTGGGAACTATTACTTTCTTGTTAGATCAGTATTCAGTTTCTCATAAGCTCTTGTAAGAGCCTGATACAGGGCTGCTGAAGTAGATCCATGAGTACGACCTACCCATGCAAAGAGAGAAAGACATAAATGGTTTTCTGAGAATGTTCTCTGTAGCGTATTATCCTTGACTCTTTTTAAATGAGAGCTCTGAGACTTCAAGAACCTCTTTATTGATCACTTGTGGTAGGATCCTTTTTACAAAGCTGTACAAATCAGTGTTATGTAAAATAGAGGTGTTTCAGCTGTCATTCAAGCATTAAATAAATTAAAAGTGACTTCTGCATTGTCATAAGTTTACAATTTATAATTTAAAAAATTTCTAATTCATATAAATGCTGTTCTTTTGAACTGTCTGTTCATCAAAATCCTATAAAACAGCATTATAATTATTTCCGAATGATCAATGAGACATTGAAGACTAGATAAATGGCTGCTAGAAAATTAGCTTTGCCATCACAGGACTAAATTGTAGGGCTGCCACTAACGACTATTTTTATTTTGATTAATCTATCGACTAATTTATCGATTAATCTAAACGATTAATTTCCCACAAAAATTCAATTTATACTTAAGAATATTTGATCAAACCAAACAAAATCCAAATTTCTATGAAATCCTTTTTTTTTTTTTTAAAGCAAAAGTAAAGTGCAACAGAGTGCAAGAAGCAAGTGTCCATCTCATAGTCAAAATCACTGAAATCAAAGTTCAGCATTGTAGTGTAAGAGTGACAACATATCCACATGTTCTAGTCTAATAATACAATTATAATAAAAAAACACTTTTTAAAAGAGTATTTACCAGGGCCCGTATTCACAAAACATCTTAGCTCATAAAAGTAAAAGTAGCTCATAACTCGCTGACTTAAGAGAAAATCTTAAAAATAGTGGCCGTTTCAAATGTCAATCTTAAATTTAGGACTCCTACATTTTTGCTCTAAGAGTATTTCACAAAGTATTTTAGCGCTAAAACTAGTTCTTAAATCTTTGAAACGTTAGGAGTAGGGAAGAGGACTCCTAAGTCACTAAGACCAAGCCACAAAGCATTCCTAAAATGGCTGTTGCCGGCAATCTGCCTCTGAACATAAACATTTTAGAAATATTTGATGATAATGACCTTTTAAAAAGGTATCACCTTTGGTTTTGGAGGTTATTCCAACTCCAAATTTTCCTTTGATTGTATCCTTGCTTTCATTAACCGTTTGGGAAAGAAGTAACAGCTGTTCTTGCGTCCAGTTTGTTTGTTTTCTTCACATTTGTTTCTACTCACACTGAAGCCCTGCGAATTGCAAAAGCCAATTCCAAATCATCAGTCCTCATTCTGCTGGACTGTCTGCTGCTTTTGACACTCAATCATCAGCCTCCTGTCCACCCCTCTCATCACTGATCACTGGGATTCCACTTCGCTGGTTTGACTCTCACTGTCGGTCTTTCAATGGCCTGGGGAGGGAAGGTATCCAAGCACATCAATTGCACCGGGGTTCCAGGGCTCGGTTCGGGACCCCTCCTCTTCTCCACATACACTACATCACTGGGTCATACAGGCACATGGTTTCTCCTACCATTTCTACGCTTACACACAGCTCTATCTCTTATTTCGAGAATCCAACGGTAGCTGCACGGATCTCACTGCTTGGCAGACATCTCGGCGTAAGAACATCACCTTCAGCTCAACCTGCAAAGACTGACTTCTTGTCTTCCCTGCCACTCCATAAGCTGATTTCACGATATAGGTTCTCAACAATTACCTCATCAGTTTGGTCAATTTGGTGTAATCTTTGATGATCACTGACCTTCAAAGAGCATCAAAGACTGCTCGATTTGCAGGTTTGCAAAAACATCAGAAAGATCAGGCCCTTTCTGAGAGCATTGCACAACTTCTTGTCCAGGCCCTGGTCATTTCTAGTGGCAGCAATTCTTCTGGCTGGACTTCCATCAAACACAATCAAACCTCTACAAATGATTCAGAATGCAGCGGCACGACTGGTCTTCAACGCAAAGAGCACATTTACACCTTCTTTGTCTCCTTGCATGGCTAATCGTCGCATCCAGTTCAAGACACTTTTGCAATGACGCCACTGGTTCGACCCCTTCTACTCATATCGAATATCCCCTCCAAAGTCAATCTGCTAGTGATTCAAGCGACGCCTCGTGGTACCATCACAGAAGGCTCAAAATCACTCTCCAGAACATCTTTTCCTCGTTCCTGGCCGGTATTTTCCCCCCCATCCGGAATACTGGATCCCTGTCAATCTTCAAGCACACAAAACTTTCTTTCAAAACTTGACTTCATCATAAAAAATAAATAAAATAAAAAAAAATTATTTCCCTTTTTCGATCCATCTTTATCTTTCTCTCCTCCCTTGCTAGCTTGTATTTATTTGAACAATGCCTGATTGGTGTTAGGGGCTTTCTCTGTTTGTTTGCCTCTTCAAGATTAATCGCTTTATTATTCCCCAATTGTAAGTCTTTGGATAAAAGCCTGCAAAATGACTAAATGATGTATTACACCCTTATTTACTCTGTTATTAAAAGCGTTTATTTGCATACTCTCGTATTATGAGAAGCATACATGTAAGAGGCTACAATAAGCAACATATACTTGTTTAAAGTGACCTTATCCTGTTTTAAAATCATTAATTGGCAGTTTGGGCTGGGCATTTTTCGTTAATCGTTTTTTTTAATGACTCGATTCGATCATTCTCAAAAGGTGAATCGATCTTTTCCGATTTATTTCAAACATTTAAAACAAGTCCGATGATGATTTTATCATTAGTTTTCTCCAAGATGTCCCCTTCTTTAATTGCGCGGTGCTACAACAGAACTGTCAAATTTAGCTTATCATGGCGGAAAAACTGTTGATGAGAACCAAAGAACAAAGCCATATGCGTGATTCGTAATGCTCAGGTGAAATGCTATAGTAATACTATAAATCTGTGGAAGCATTTGATATCACGCATAAGGCGCCATGATTTCTGCAATGAATGAATGAATGGCGGATGGCGCGACGCACTGTTGTATTTACTACACACATACTAAAGCGCGGACGACGGTCGCGGTGTTTTCATCTTCTGCCGTCTCACTATATGATGATATTAACACACTGCTGCTCTGAGAGTCATTTAATTAGCATTTTACAGTTTGATTTGAGAAAACTATCATCATATCACATAATATACAGCAGTTGCAAGTTCCTCACGGCAACCCATCAAAATAAAAGTTTAGTTTAGAAACTGTGTCAGAATACATTACTATTTAGCAGTCTAAAGGTGCGTTCACACCAGAATACGCGAATATCGTCTATTGCATAATATAATCGCAATGCTACGCGCGAAGTTGGACACAAAATGCGAAACTTTTGAGTTTATCGCTTCATTCGTGCGTGAATCTCGTTGCTACTACACAACAGACGCGAATATTCCTGTTTTTGTATGGGAGGGGCTTCTTCCAGGCAGCTATGTATATAAATAATCAACCACATTAATTTGTTTCAAAATTTTCCTGTTTTTGTATTTCTTGTCGTAAAAAGTATGAAAAAGCTCCTGTTGTTGCGAATAGCTAGTTCAGATTTTTCCGGGTACCCACATACAACCACAATGCCAAAATATCAATTAGTTCCATTGTTGTTTTGGATTTTCTGCCTCGCTTAATTATTTGACTTAGAGCAAGCTCCTGATTGGTTAATCGCGGCGCGAATATCCGCCAAAGTTGATTGATGCCTTTTGAACTATACTGCGAAAAAAACGCTTAAATATAATACATCTGCGCCATTTTAAAGATAATCTGCATTTGGGTTGTCTTTCGCGTCTTTGCAATTTTAACTAAAGTAACATGCAGCAAGTAAATTGCCATTCGCGTCTGGTGTGAACGCTCCTTTAAGACTCAATGCTACTACTACTAATAAATATTAATACATCTTTATTTTTAAAGGAATAATCCCATTTGTTTTCTTTTTAATTTTAACAGTAAACCTCTGTTGTGCAGCACTTTGTTTGACAAAATATAAAAGGGTTTATTTTTCATTTGATTAGGATACATTAAATTAATGTTTTATGCCTCTGACTACCATACAAATTAAGAAGAAAATGTTATAGGGCCCTATTATTGTTTAAGAAAGGACCCTATACAAAAAAGTATAGGTTTAAAATACAGGCCTGTGGTTCTTAATTTATTAGTATTAATTCACCATTTGTAAACTGATGTTAGAAATATCAATAGATTTTGTATTAAAACTATATTCACTGAATGCATAAAAAAAATCGAGATTTGAATCGAATCGAGAGCTATCGAATCGGGACATCTGAATCGATACCCAGCCCTAGTGGCAGTTAACATTTTTATTTTTAAACCTTACGGCAACATGATATTGGGCTCTACAATATTTCTATGAATAAATCTCTGACAGAGGCTATCAGCCAATCACTGTGTGCATAGTTATTAAGCATGCTGACATCATCCATAGCAACGAGGTCAACCCCGCCCTTACTCTTAGCTTAAGACTTCTCTCTATTCCTTAGTAAAAGTTTGTCTCAGCAGCTTTGTGAATAGGTTTTAAGAGAAAACTCTTAGCTAAAAACTTTTACTGCTATTTAGGAGAACTCTCAGTGCTAAGATAAAATGTTTTGTGAATACGGGCCCAGAAATATTATTTACCAAGAATTTAAGGTGAAAAATGTAAATGTGCAGTATTTCTGGAAAAAAAGAAAAAGCTAACTTTTTAATATAAAATCAATTAATTGGAGATACTATTGATTATAAAAAATTTATGGAACCATTCAAATGGATTACATGAAATAATATAAAACAGAATAAACCTTACCTTAAAAATAATTTGGTACAGATAAAACTGTAAAACTCAATTAAATAGACAGGCTTTTTGATTAATATAATTTTATTTAACTATTAAAACAGAGTATAGAAAAATGAAAATCAAAAAAAACTGATTTTGGAAACAAAAATGCTTTCATAGGGCCCTATAATTATAATACATTTTTTTGTGGTAATACAAATAGATGTAAGTGAACAATAGTTTTTTAAAATGTCTTAAAAACATACATAATAGCAATGATGCAATAATTATTATTTCAAATAAAGTATCAAATGCAAGAAATAATATGGTTTTATTGAACAAAGCTGTTAAAATACATAATGTATTATAAGCAATAGAGCTAATGTAGATTACGCATAACAACAAAGGCCTGGATTATATTTACACATTACTGTGCGATCTAATCCTTGTTTAATATTGATCAAGCACCATTTAATACAAATGTCCACTTAAACTTTAAAATTTGTCCATTTCTTTAGGACAGAAATGCTATAGCTGCTGTAATTAAATGAATATGTGGACATCAAAACGCGTAAACTGAGGGTTTAAGCTTTTATTTTGAAACTGCCTTCGGTGTTTATAAATGGTTTACCTTACAAATCTGCTGAAATGGCGCACGTTGCTTTCCCAGATGAATGTTATAATAAACCCAAACTCACAACAACATGCTGAGATACATGTAAATAACAGTTTCTGTTGGAACTGCTGTGAACGGAGCCGCTGTGTGACGCACATAACCTGCATGCTTGTAAATAATTAAAGCGAATATACTGTGTTAGAACTGCATTGCATTTACATTTTTTATTAAATCATTATCATAGCATTTGTGAATTCACAATTATGCTTAATTATGATTTTTAAATGCGTTTAATATATCATGCAGCCTTGGAAAACAGTCTAATAATGTGTTTTATGGATTCTCGTCCGTGAAATGCGCCACTTCCGATATTATATGGCCGGTTAGTCGACGCGAGCAAAATGAAGTCGATGATTTTTAAAACTCGAATAGTCGACTAAAATCGACGAATCGCGACACCCCTACTAAATTGTGTTGTAAAAAATATTTGTATAGATTTATACATTTACACACACACACACACACACACACACACACACACACACACACACACACACACACACACACACACACACACACACACACACACACACACACACACACACACACACACACACACACACACACACACACACACACACACACACACACACACACACACACACACACACACACACACACACACACACACACACACACACACACACACACACACACATAATATATATTTTCTCTCTCTTTTTTTTTTGTGTGAAAAACTCAAGCCTACACATTCTTCAATGAAGTGGGACTGTTGGCTGACATCCAGATGCCTTTAACTTCTTTGTAATTCATTTACCATATTTTTTCATTCCTTTTCTCCAGATTTCTTTCTACTGCTCTTACTCTGGAAGAAATTACAACTCTTTTTACATACTGCACTGTACTGTGTGTTCCAGTGTGGAATTTACTGATTTTCAGCATCAGTGTTGCTCTACATTAAATCCAGACTCGCCTTTTGTCAGAAATTGACACATACTGCCTAAATATGCTCACATATGCATTCATATTCAGTCTTCTTCCTCCATCTTTTTCTTTTATTTCTTTGTTCTGTCTAGGTTTTTTTTTAGCTCGTTCACTCTCTTCCCCTTAGGAATGTTGGCTAGAGCTCAAAAATCCTAAATCAACCGCAGCTTGTCTTTGCTCCCTGGGCCCCACTGCTTTCAGGCCGTCACCCCACATAGACGTAGACCCCGTTCAGGACGTAGACCCCGTCTTGGACCGTGCGGATCAGTGGCCTCCGCTGACTCTTTAGGCAACCTGTCCTGAGCTCTTGTAATTTTTTAATGGTATGTGGCAAAAACTCATAAGCAAATGCACTAAATAGTATTTCAGAGCTAAAATGTTTTAGCCTGTCAATATTAATGTTAAAATGATAAAAAATAGTTGTTATCGTCCAACTGCAATAATATTAAGATACTGAGCATGCCTAAGCTTAACATTTTGTCATCCAACATAAATTACAGTGAATCTGTTTAAAGTTTACAATAAATGACAAATCTACGTTGTGAAATCTGCTTTTATATCTCAAATAAATACTGTTCTTTTGAACTTTATTCATCCAAGAATCCTGAGGAAATCTTTCACCGTTTACTTAAAAATAGTGTTTTTTTTATTCAAAGTAAGTTGCTAAAAAGCCGCTAACCCAGGTGAAAAAAAGTGTGCTTCCATAATGTACTTAAAGTGCTATTTTCGCGCATTAATTTTGTACTTAATTTTGTAACCTGTTAGCCAGCACACTTATAACAGGTGCTGACTTCAGTGTGCTATACACACAATTTTGGTGTATTTGCAAAGACCCTTTGGGCTTTACTATCCATCATCTAGAGTTGATAATTCTCAAAAAGATAAAAAGTTATAGAGACTGAAGTGCCTTGAAAAAAGTGTAACACACTGAATGAAAAAAAATATATAATTGTATTTTATATAAAAATACATGAAATAAGTCCAAGAGCAATCCAGAAAAGTAATGGGTTGAAAGTCACATGTAGGGCTGCAGCGATTCGTCGACTTCAAAGCTGCGCTGAATGAACGGGACAGCATGGGACAACACGGGACATCGAGTTGCCTATATAATCATGACGGGTTTAATGCACCCACAGAGACGGAGAAGGAGAAATGATTTGCATTCATCTTAAGATCTACCGGAGCTGCCGTCAGAGCCCTGGCGCCCAGAGAGCGCGTTTGGTGCGCGTCTCGGAGCTCTCGCGATCGGCAGAGACGCGCGCACCAAACATGGAGAGCAGAGACGCGGGCACCAAACGCGCTAACGAAGCATTAAACGAAGCATCATTGTTAGTTGTTTAATGTGTGATGGACATGACAAGCCTCAACTGGGATCATTTATTTAAAAACGGGCTGTCAGCTGTGATAAAACTGCCCCGTGTAGTGACGCCATTTTTGATTCTGTCGCTCTCGTGTCCTGAATGCGGTTGTGACTTCAGCTGTTCATTCATATACAGATATGTATTCAAGCAGATGTTTTAATCTGATGAATAAATAAAACCTTTCAAGTCTCTCACCTGTAAGCAACTGCTGTCAGTCCCAAACAATAACTATGATCATAATTTCTATTGATTGTATCACTGCCCTGTAATTATTTTTCTTTCTTTCTTTCTTTCTTTCTTTCTTTCTTTCTTTCTTTCTTTCTTTCTTTCTTTCTTTCTTTCTTTCTTTCTTTCTTTCTTTCTTTCTTTCTTTCTTTTCTTCTCTTCTCTTTCTCTTCTCTTTCTTCTCTTCTCTCTGTCCTCTTCTCTCTCTCTCTCTCTCTCTCTCTTATTCTCTTCTAATCTCTTTTATTCTCTCTCTCTCTATTGATTCTCTCTCTCTTTTTCTCTCTCTTTCTTGTAATTTTTTTATTTGTTATTTGTATTGTTATCGATTTTTATGTATCTCTTTTCTTTTATATTATTATTTCTCTCTCTTATCTTATGTTTTATTTATTGTTCTTTTATTTATTTCATTTTATTTATTTTAAATTTGTTATTTATTTCTTTTTCTCTTATGTTATCTTTTTCTTCTTTTTATTTCTTTCTCTTTTCTTTCTTTCTCTTTCTTCTTTCTTTCTTTCTTTCTTTATCTTCTTTCTTTCTTATTGTTCTTTCTCTTCTTTCTTTCTTTCTTTCTTTCTTTCTTTCTTTCTTACACATATACCTCAACTGGGCATAATATAGGAATTATTATTAAAGGAATATGACAGTGGTGATTTGGCGGTGGCCCAAGGTGTGGGGTTAGCTCTCGCTTCTGGCCTTCATATGTCCTTTCCTCCCACATCCAGACACAAATACACACTTACAGTCGCTCTACCTTCAAGCATATAAGAGTGAATGGAGAAAAAGAAAACCTAAGTGGAAAAATTTGTTATACAGATCAGATGTCATGTGTGGAGGGCTGCTTTTCTGGTCCCAGCTTCTCCTCTTCTTCCCTGTGGCCTCTTCTTCTCTTCTAATCCTCTACCTCTCCATGACCTTTTCCCATCTGATTATCTGCCTCTTTCTCATCTTTTTTTTTCTTGCTCTCTCCTTCAGCACTGGCCTTTGTGTGGCTTCTTCGACTAATGGCACAGACTATTTTGGTTTGAATGTATTGAATTGCTTTGTTTATTCAGGCGCTCTTTGAAATATGTAGCTCTTAACGTCGTCTTCATATTAAAGGAGTAAACCAATGTGACATATCTTTTGGCCATCGAGGCAATGCACCTTAATCCAAGTAAGGTGACTGTACTCTTTACTTTTTTTGGGCAGAGAGTGGAGAATTCCCATAGTCGCACAGCTTTTAACTTGCTGGTTTATCTTGAAATGGTCAGGGGTTGCTGAGAATTGTCTAGCCCAGCATGCATCTCTTTAGCTTGGACCAAGTGTTAGATTAGCTTGTGATTGTCTGCCATTGTTACTAAAAGTTTTCTTTTGCCCAAGCATGGGTTTAAAAATGATCAAGCAGAGCTGCAAGAAAAGCAGGCAGAAAGGGAGGCCAACGTATGTGCTATACCTGCAGGGAAACACATTGTCTGTGCTTTACACATGGCTTATATTGCCTCAAGTAAATTCTCCACGTAAGTTTAAGAAGTGTTTGATTGAACCTTTGCCCAAGGGCTAGATTGGTTTTGTGTGCACATATTGAGGGTAGAAATGGTCTCATTTGAAGACTGGGCATCTGAGATGCATAAGCACCAATTCATAGAATTTTGGTGTTTGAAAATGGACCAGAGATGCCTTTATATTATTTCATTTCATTTTATAAATTTCATGTTTCCTCTGGTATGTTTGTGGTATAGTATGAGTGTTCTGCGACATGAATTTATCATTGCAATTTGGTCAGTGCTCCAATGTAAATTTTAGGACTTTTTTTATTTATGCATTTTATGGTAAATCACAGTCATTTCAGACACTGCTGTTTTTATTTTTTGACCTGCCTTTCTGCTTTCTCAGCACCCCATGAACCATTGCACCAGTGCCTTAATCCAGCCCAAATCCATTTTAGATGGAATTGCTTTGATGTGATGAATTGCTATCACCATACATTGGCCACTGCTATTTTTTTTACTTACCAGTGCACTTTTAAAATGCTTGGTAGGTTGGATGGAGGTAATTCGATAGCCCGTCCTACAGATGCCCTGTGACTCTTCAGAATTTAAATTTAAATGGAGTTTAGTAATGTTTTTGTTTCCTTTTAAAGAACAGTTGAGCTCCTGGTATCATTAAGTGTCTCCTATGTCTCTTCCCATTGAATTGCTCATTTGATGGTCGGATAAAATCAGGTTGCTGATGTTACAATACTATGATTGAATTAATACGCTAAATTAAACACACATCCCATGCAATTTACAAACTACGAAAATATAAAGGATAAAGGCCAGTTGTTAACCTTTCTCAGACTCATGCTGCTCTAATTGGTGATCATAGCCAGACAGATACACTTGTTTCCAGAGAGTTGCTACCCACCATTCACAGCCTGTTTGAGAGTGCCAAGAAGAAGCATTCAGCAACCAAATAAACAGAGCAGTGGCTCAGCTCATTTGCATTGACCAAATACCAATATATACTGTGGAAAGATTTGAATTGTAGCAACTGCTACAGAAATTCAATAGATTTTTTGTGAAAACTGAAAAGCCAAAATCATTCAGAGAAACTTGAAGGGGCTTGATATTGTGCTTGTACAACATATTTCAAGGCCAGCAGAAAATGCAGTGCTACGTAGCTGTATCTACGCAGTTGATAACAAAGAATTGACAGATTGGGAGTCATGATGCCTTTGCAATGCAGAAGTTAATAGTGACCACACAGCAGAGAGCCTGAGGGAGGCCTTTAATGAGATGTGATGTATATGTACAGCAATGAGACCCCCATATGGCAGACATTAAGACTGATAGCACTTCAAATAACAAATACCTGCTCTGATTATAACAGTATTCCCTGCTTTGGACATGAGCTTGATTTTGCAGGTCATAAGGGTCTCAAAGTTTGTGTAGTTAATACCTCGTCGTGATTTCGTATCGATGTGCATGATTGGTGTCACATCATGTTAGTATCAGCATAGGCTCATTTTAAAAAAAAAGTGCCTTTATCTACATTTTCGCTCCCAAAATACATAGTTTCCTGCTGAAATTAACAACTTTGCCAGTAACAACAGCAACAACTTTAATTCCTTTTCACACTAATTGATTACAGAATTATTTTTGCACAGATCCCTGCCTAAATGCTATTACCACCCATAGTGCATGATTTCTAAACTTATACATTGACGTCGACATCACATAACCAGCTCCATCTGGCTTTTCTGACATAGTAAACATGCTCTGTAGCTCACCTGGTATAGCATTTCACTTGTGATGCCGAGCACTTTGGGACAAATCCTGAAACACAATTCACAATAAAAAAGATCAATTGTATACATAAGCAAACAAAAATGGCTTGGTTGCTTAAGCAAAATTCTCAAGATCATTTTTGTTAATGCTATTGGTGTAGTGTAGGCGATAAGATCATTTAAAACATTTAATTTTCATACTGCTACTATACAGTACATATAAAAAGCAATGTAAAAAAATTTTTTGTCTGTTCTTGTTTAAACTGAATGGACATTTAAACAAAAGCATTTCACATCAGCACCTGGTGGTGTTCTAGAAATACTTGATTGCTTTTAACTTAAAAGGTGAACGTTTTTGAGTTTTATTTAGTAGAATTTTTAGTAGGTGGTTTAATTTTGAATTAAGAACAATAGTTCAATCTGTGAGGGTCAGACTTTTGTTCTTCTTTCAGTTTAGCCCATGTATTATGGTTGAAGTTCTTTATAAAGATAATGGCCAACTGGCGAATAACTGCACACGGCATATTTGGTCCTGGTTGACTAACAGGACTCTTTTATTAAGTTGAAAGCCTTTTACTGTACTCATTCTGTCTTGTTTTACTGCCAGACAATCTGGCTATTGTTTGTGACATTTAGACATCATTCTATAGGAGGTATCTGTTGCTCGAGATGGTGGCTGGTCTGGTTCACTCGAGGACGGGTCAGGTAATTCTCACTGATGCTATCCTATGTCATTACCAAAAGCCTTTGCCACGTTCTGGACTTTCGATCTCTCTCTTTCTCCCTTTCTTCAGCCCCCAGGTTCAGTCTCCACCTCTATTTTCACTCTCACACTGTATGCTGGTCCCAAGAGAGCTCAGTTTAAGTTGGTCAGCCTGGGCTGGTAGGTCTGTAGGTTGAGGTTAATGAAGAGGTGAAGTGAAAAGGTACACAGAGTCTCTGATCGTTGCCCTACCTGCTCCGGTAAGGGCTAGATTTTCTCCTTCTGTTGGGGTTAATGTATGGAGTGAGAAAGGGAGTCTTGAATACAGATCCTACTGTCTATCCTATCTTTAACACAACAATACTCTGCTAACATCTATAAACCAACCATTACATCTACAACCACTCTGTGAATATTTGTATTATGTTTGTATATTTTGTATTCTATTGCTTTATATAGTATATATACTGCATATAAAAGTATACCGTTATTTGTAAAGTGTCTAAACGTGTATAATGTTATTTGTTAAACGTGTATTGTAAACATGTATTTGTTATTTGTTAAATGTGTCAATTGTTTCCTGCACTGTCTGGAGCACGCTCCCAAGCTTTTCACTCACCACGGCACACGTGCTGTTGGTGATGTGACAATAAAAGGGATTTGATATGATAGTGCAAGAAAAAAGCTAGAAAAAAAATCTGGTATTAAACATATGTGCTAAATACTTGATATGATACAGTTATGAAAATTCACTGACATAGACTTGAAATGCACAGATATGACTGTGAGCGTGAAACGATGATCATTTTAGCCAATCACAGTCATATCTGATGAGTGCGTGAACACTATGGCCAATCAGCAGTGTTAAAGAATCCGGTAAGTATCCGTCATTTTCTAAATTGCAGTACCGAAGTCGGTACTTTTGACAACACTAGTACACAGTACACCTTAACCATTCGCCGCATTTTGCGACAGGAAACACAAACGGCAGTGGTCAATCGTTTGACGGCAAACAATAGAGCTTGGCTTCAGCACATATAGCATGACAAATAATTAACTGCACTTGAAGCTTTTGTAAAATTTTAAACTCAAAACTGTATATGGCACTGTAACTAAGACGAACTGTATGTTGATATGTGAAATATGGAGGGGACGTCGGATGGCTTTGCATGGGGACTTAATAACGTCTCCCATTAATCGATCTATGTACTATAACATGTAAAATGGGAACTTGAAAGGAGTATTCTAAAAGCAACTAATGTAAACACCTTAATCATAATATTGTATTCAGAATAAGGTAAATAATTAGATTACTGATGTACATGGAAATGTAGTCAGTGTATGTTTGTATGTATAAATAGCATTTTAATGTCTCTTTTTATGTAATGTCATTGACCCATTGGCAATGTGTGAAGTCCAACATGGTCAACATTTAGGGCTTGCTCCTGAGTTCAGAGAGCTGTAGCTAGTTATTGGCTCAGGGGATTTGTAAAGCAACACTTTTGGAGTCTTATGGCCCTCATAACTGCGCGCATATGTTAGCTTTTCTTTGCTCCCTCACCCTCTTTTTTCCATCACACGTCTCACTGAAATGGCTTTAACCTCTTGCTTAAAAACAAAGAGTGTTTTGTGAGTTTGTTCCATACTGACCCTCACAGTTTTTCTCTTGTATACTCACTGGTGTCGATTCTCCTCTGGACAAAGGCTCCTCACTGGTGTGTGATGGCACACAGGCCGCCACTCGGTGTTACTGGGGCAGCAAACAGCTTGAACGATGCGGGCAGAGCCTGGTATCACAGTGTTTTACTTGACCATATAGTACACAGTGTACACACATGACTGAAGCCGGGTCTGTCATCAACATGCCTTGTGCCCTTTGTGTGTGTGTCATTCATACTTTATCTTCATCCTTCTGTAGTGGAAGTATCAGTGAATTTAAAATGACTGTAACATTAAATTATTGTAGCATTTAAAATTACTCATGTGTTATTTTTTTTTTTAGATAAAACTGAAAATAATAACATCAACAATATTAAAAGCAGCCATTTGACTGTAAGCCATGGCATGGAAATATTTATCAGCTTATCGAAATTGTCCAGCATTTTAATATTGCTGCATCCCTAAAACTTACGCTACAGTATTACTCGTGAAGTATTACGAAATAAAAGTAGCGCTACCCAACCCTGGGAAGGATGTGTGCTATTATACCTTGCCACCTTAATAGGGACATTAATCATGCTGCAAATCGCCGTTTGTGGAACTGAAATTTGTATATAATACGCAGAGAGAAACTGCATCTTTGAACGTCTGACAGCTTTGCAGAACACAGCGTTTCTTTGTATAGGCTGAGAGAGACCTGAAGATCCTTCTGTGTTCTAGTCAGCGAATGTTAATGAGATGAGGACAGCTTTTTTTTCTCTTCATCCTATGATGTTTGGTTTTGGTATCACAGCTGGGAGTGGGTGCACTTCCCTTATTTTTGTCACCCTTTTTCTCTGTCACTCACACTTTGGGTGTCTTTCGCACATTCTCAATGTGTGCCGATTTACTGCATGTGACTGAGCTATCACATGGAGCAGCAGAGAGCAGGCGCATAGACATAAGCATAGTGTGATGTACTGTCCCACTCACATGAACGTACACACTATTACAGATACATTTATTGTGGTGCCTGTCAGTGAAGTCAGGATGTATTGTCAGTGGTATTAAATAAGCTCTTGGTGGACTGCAGTTTTAGCCAGCTTGGTGCTATGACTAGTTGTGTGTTTCTGACGGGTTTCTTGGTGGTTGGTCTGCACATTTTGAAAGGAATATTTTGTGATGGGAATACATTTGTGCCTTTTCTCTCTGTCCTTATTAGTTATCTTCACTTTCTGATCACTTTGGTGTGATCAGGCCGGTTTCTATCTGCATATAGAATGGAACACTCTCTGGGAGGGATAGGTGAGAACTTTGGCATGGAACCTGGTGCCATCTAGATTAATATGAGTCTAAATGAACCATTTTTTTCAGTCACATTGCAGGACAGTGATACATCATGTTAAAAGAAGAGATGTTACATGTTACCAGCCACCAATGACACTGTCAGCTGTTCAGCACCAATAAAGAATGCAAGAAACACAAGGTTCATCACTGCATCACTGAACACATTCCAAGAACAAGAGTTAAAGAAGCAACTTAAATATGACAATTAAGAGATTTCCATTTCAAATAAATGTTATTCTGAACTTAGTTCCTCAAAGTTTAATATAAAAAAAACATCATACTAGTATATTAGTAAGTACTGCTTCTTAAGCAGCACATTACAATGATTTCCTATCATACTAGCATCCTATAGTATTGTGTGCATATGTGTCTCTGTTTTCCATGGAACAGTCAACAGATAGTCCCTCGGTCCAAAGGGAGTTCTGTTGGATCATCTATTGCATGAGTGTTTACAGTAGGCGCTGACATGTTTGTAAGAGTGTTCATTTGTTTTCGTGGACCCCAAGGATTGAATCTGAAATCAATGTTTACAGTGTCAATAGCACTGTGGCCTTTATTTTCCTAATAATGCTACTTATAAACTTCAAATCCTGTATCAAGGTGAATAATTTTTTTTTAAATGAATAAATAAAAATAATAGTTATATCAGATGAGGTGGAATCATGCCAGGCCCCTTACAATCTGGAATTGGCTTTAATGACTGTTGTAATTATATAACCGTTTGACTGCCTCTATCTTTGGGTTTTTTCGCTCCTGCAGGCCCCCCTCCCTTTTTTCATGCTCATTCTGCTGGTCCCTTTCATTAACTCCATTAGTCCGTCATGGTACCGTCCCATCGTCCCACCTCGCCTTCCTTTCTTTGTCAATCACCTTTTCTTGTTCTTCCTTATACTACTAACCTTCTACTGGTGGATTTTGATGTTCCACTACATATGGTGGTTCTGTGATGGTCACATGACCCTGTTCACCCTCATTAGTTGATACGGATGTGTAAATGAGCATGGATTTTTATTGGGTGCTGTGGTGCTTCCCAGAAGCGAGTCGTGAAAGCATACCATCTAATAGAGTGGCCTAGTGAAGCAGGGTTAATGTACTCAGGGTGACCGCATTTGATGTGAATTTTTTTTTATTTTCCTTTGACAAAGGTCTGGCTGGGACAGTTATGAAGCAGATGATCCAGGGCCAGAGACGTCTATTGAGGAAATTGCTTGTGTTGTCATGATCTCTGATGTGAATGTGGTTGTTTGCAGCAGTGTTTGTCCTCATCACAGTGAATGGAAGATGATTAGGCTTGACGCAGCGGCTTGAGTGAGGGGTGTGAGGAAGACTGGTTGCTCAGGGTGCTGCAAGCATCCCAGTGGATAGAGTTTAAAATGTTTGGACAGGGAGGACAGACTTTAAGCGTTCCCTGGTAGTGACTAGCCTCATCAAAAATTAGCATGACAAGCAGACCAGATACTGCAGCTGTCACATTCATCAAAAATGTTCTGTCTGTTTCTTTGGTCAATAAATGGGTTCCAGTTCTCCTCTTTGAGGGCCACCTTCTAGAAGAGTTTAACCTCGACCCTAATAGAACACACCTAAACCAGCTAATCAAGGTCTTCATGATCTCCAGAAACTTCCAGGCTTGTATGTTTTTGCTAAACTATGCAGGAAATAGGTGCATTATAGGCGTTCCAAATGGTAGATACTTAATTGGCTGCCTCCAAAGATAGCCCATTGAATAAAGTTGGATGGAATTCTATATATTTCCTTAGAAAGAAATTCCAGATGATGATTTCTGTGTTAGTAGAGCAGAGCGCGATTTGAGTTGCTTCCTGTGGAGAACAGTCCAAATTGGACACTCATGAGGCTCTGTTTCATTTATGATGCTGGCTAACTAAGTTCTGGAACAGATTCAGTTACCCTGTTCCAAAACCTGAGCTGCCTAATCGCCTAGTATCTACTATGGCTTCTGAAAGCATTCAAACTCTCATGGATATGCCAGAACGCCACTTGCCACACAGTTGATTTTAGTAGAGCTTGAAGTTAGCATGTTGCTATGAAAAGCGGTCAATTTACCAGTCGATCGGTTACCTCACCTATGGTCATGACTCATGAGCTTCGATTACTGACCGAAAGAATAAGATCAGCTGAGATGAGCTTTCTCCACAGAGTGTCTGTGTTAAACCTGAGAGACAGGTGCAGAGCTTGAACATCTTGGAGAGGCTTCTCTGTGTCAAAAGGAGCAAGTTGACATTGTTTGGACTAGGGCTGTGCAATTAATCGCATGCGATTCTCATGCGCATCTCATCAGTAAAGCCGGCTCTGTGATGAAGGCGGCTATGAAGCTTCTGATATTTATATTCAGAATTACACGCTGTTATCCCTTAACAGTTCCTACTCTCATAAAATACTCGCATGGCATGTTGACTTTTAAGCCTTAATTTAACTTTCAGCAACAGATATTTCAGCACAATGGATATTTTTGCGCTGAATAGCCTTTTAATTGTCTCCCTCTGTGTTCCGTCTGTCTGATGCGCGTGCACGCCCCCGCCCGGCGCTCATTCAGTAAACTTAAACTTAACACAGGCTGTCAGGACAGACCTTTATGCAAAAATTGAAATGCTCGCGTGAATCTGTGACATTTATAGATAAGGATATGACCGTAAACTGAAAGTTTTTGCACTGAGGATGCACACGCATCTGTCAAATAGCCTGACAGGGCAAGCCATTACGCTAATGCATTAAAATAAAGAATTCTCATGCTTTGGGCAGCTTGGATCACGTAGCCTACTTCTCCCGCAGCATCTCATTCTGTTTCCTCCACTATTTTTAGATGCATTTTGTCGATAGAAATGCGTTATTCAGTGCTGTAATTTGACGCAACCGGCTGAAGTTGGACGTGCACTGTGCGCAGACCCGACTAATCGATAATGAGAATCGTTGTCGATGATTTTTATTATCGATAATAATCGATTTTATCGATTAGTTGTTGCAGCCGTAGGTAAAACCCTACACAGCAGGCAACACAATTGAGATGGCTAACTTTTTAAACGTCATTTGCATGATGCTTTAAAATGCTACCTACAAAGGCAGCTCATTATGTTTTAAAGCAGGTCAAATCCTAGTTTGGATCCTTCTGTTAGTCTTGGTCTTGGTCTTAATGATTATTTTCGTCCACAGCACAGATTTAAGCCCACTCTGTCTTTCCTTCACTCCTCTACAATGTTACGGTATATTTAAAGCAGACATTGTAACTGGATTAATTAACAGCTTTGTCTGTTTCTTGTACATCCGTTTGGAAAAGCTAAACAAGGATTTTCTATTCCAAACAGCCTGTCAGTTTTCTTGTCAATAATTCTTTAATAATGACCTTGCTGAAGGCCTGGGGGAAGGTCCTTCAAACCAGTGGATTGGATTTTATTTGGGCTCTTCACTGCTTTGTGTATTTTGATTCTATTTCTTTCTAGCTGTATTTACATACAATTAGTTCCATCTCGTGCCAGCACAGCAGAGATTCTCGAAACTGGTCCAACCACACAAACCCCAAATTCTCTCTTCCTCTCGGTCTCGCTCTCCTCCTCTCCGTCATGAGCACAATCGCCACATTTACACACATACGCGTGTCTCGTTCTCTCTCCCATCCCCCGTGCAAGAGAACTGTAAGCCAAATTGCTGCTCGCTGAATGGCCGGCCATAAATTAGACTTTTGACAAGCCTGGCTGTATTGTTTTTCCCCCCCGCCCAGCCCCTAACCCTGAGCTAACCTACTCAGCGGCCTAGAGCTGCCCAGCTGTGGTTTGCTACTCAACGTGCCCTTGTCTCTTCCTTCAGACAAACATGGACACTTTCTCTGTCTGTTATGCTATCTTACTCTTGCTCTGCCTGTTCTCTCGCCTCCTCTTTGATTGCTGCTCATGATGCATTTGTTCCCCGGCTGAATCGGCTCTTTGACTTGGGCCGGAGCCATGCCCTTGTAATGACACATGGCTGAATTTTTATACACACAAACATGGAATTGCATATGCAAGGGACACAAAGGAACTTTACAATAAAAAGCTCCTAAACTTGAGCTTCTATGTGATGAAAAGAGGATGATTTATTTGTATTGCATGCATGTGTATGAGGGATGTCAAATGCATAATCATTTGGAGAATGATTTGGTTGATTTAGTCGAATGCATTGTATCTAATAGACATGCAGTGAATAAGTTAAATCAAAATGTATGTTTTAAAAAATTTATATTTTGGAGGGTTTTAAAGACAAATATATAATGTATAAACTGTCTGTCTCTCTCTCTCTCTCTCTCTCTCCATCTATCCATCTATCCATCTATCTCTCTATTTAATGCTGTCCAATTGATAAAACGTATTTTGGATGAAATTAATCGTGTTTATTGTAAATATACACACACACATATATGAATATATGTATTTTTAAGTTTATCTTTTGGGATATTTATTTATAGTTATATTTTACTTTATTGTTGTGGTATTTTAATGATCAACTACTGACAAGTTGGCATTGTGACAACTCTGCTGAGTTTATATATATCTTCACGCATGCACATTGCTTTCCAGAGATGTCACATTACTTTAGCCTCTTCATGCGAGACTGTTTGTGTGGTGGATTACGTAGGTGTTCTTTGCATGTTTATGATGTTTGTGTGTATTTGTCCTTTAGACAGAGGCAGCATGGAGGGCTTAGTAGTGGCTGGTGTCAGGGTGGAAGATCATTACGAAGTGGAATATACCATAAGTGGAGGGGAGGGCGGACGAGAATATCGCAGGGTGAAATACAGCAGAGGAGATCGAACCATACGTGTCCTTCCCTTTCCCCTGGTACTGCCCTTCCCTCAGACCACTGTAAACCCTCCAGATAACAGCCTCTTATACTAGCAGCATTAATCATTAAACTGTCTTCAGTGTAACGCAATGAACACATACGCATGGCATGATGTATCCTATTCGAAATGACCTCAGGATAGTACTTCATTACGGCTTCTCTTTTGCCAACACGCTTAGGCCTTTATTTCAAGACTTAAACTCCCGTCATGCACTCTTTCGCATCCGTTCTCCAGACTAAACAAACCACAGATATTTGAAAGAGCCGTCTACAGGATGTGCGCCGTGTGCCGGTGTCCCTGAGGAGCGTCCGTGTTTGTGTTTGAATGATCTAAAGAGCTTAAGGCCCCTGGCCGTGGGAGTTTGGGATCGACCAAAAGAGGAAAGTGCAAGGTCATGAACCAGAACAAGAGAAGCCTGTTGCTCTTTATCTCTCTTCTTTTTGATTTTTCCCTCTCTATCTTACACCTATCAGTGGAGTTAGCGCATTTGTTATGCTCCCATTGGATTAGGTTCTGACGCCTCTCCCACGGAGCGGCAGCCCACAAAGAGCATTATTAATCAAACAATACTTATGCAAGACCTGCGTCAGCTTATTAGAGAACAGACGCACACTGAGTTTGCTTTGTTCGGCATCTCTTTTTTAATGTGAATTAGTTTCTAAAAATGAAAGAGACTTGTAGAGTTACTACTATATGACATAAACAAGCTTTCTGAGTCTCTTTTCCCCATCTCAGGGTTTAGTTTTCTCTGCTCGGTCACTTTTGACATCACTTCCTTCTCATAGCTCATTGACAGACGACTGTACACTATGTTCTGAAGGTTAAACTCATGCTTGAACCCTCGTTCCCACAGACTTGTGGTTCATGAGAGAGGAGACGCTGTCCAGCGGTCTTCTGTCTGTAGGGCAGACAGAATTGAGAAATCCAGTCATAAAAATGGAATTTACTGTACAGCACAGAATGTCACGGAATTTGCCAAAGTTTGGATGAATAAATCAAAAGTAGGGCTTTATACTTAATCAAATCTTGATATGGACTAGTGTCTGTGAATATTAAACTTGAAAAGACTGTTATTGAAATGTGAAGTCATACTCAAACATCTGTTACACTTGTGGTTTTTCAGTCTTACTATATGAGGACGCTCACAAGTAGTTTACAATTTTTTTAATACAATGGTCTTCACTATAATCCCCCCCATTAAAATCATTACAGAAATATATTACTATTATACTGTACAATTTTCTTTACAAAGTAATAATTACAGTATTGATAATACAGTTTATTATAAAAATATTTTCAAGGAATATCAAACAATTTTTCCATCCGTTTTAATTTAACAGTACATTTCTGTTAGCTTCATGTTTTTTTCCAAAACATATTCACATTTCATTTGATTACATTTTAAAATGTTACCTAAATTGTTTTATGCATTCATTTAGTTACCACTATTTTTGAGAATACATTTGTGTAAAATAATAAATCACAGAATCCAGACAAATTAAAGCATACAAGACAAAATGTATTTATTAAAATGTGAAAGATTTTAAGAAATCAAAAGATTTACTAAAATTAAATTAAACCATTAAAAAAAATAAAAATACTGAATTTGGTAACATTTTTATCTGATTCCATGGCATTTTTGAACCCTGCATCAATGCGGATGTGATTTTGTCATGGCTGTGATTCAGAAGTGGAAAGTGGATGTGCTGCCAGTGCATTTTTTTTTATTTTTTTTTACATTTTTAATAATTATTCAATATATTATTATTTTAATTTATTTTAATTTTAATACAATGCTTATTGACATATTGAGCATCCTGGAAACAAACATCAGTGAATGTCTGACATGAGCAAACCAAAACCTGCCTCTAATTAGACTGAAATAATAAAATATATTAAATCAAATAATTTTGAAGAACCGTGTTTGCTTTCGTGTTTTTTCTAATGTGGCGTATGTGTGATAAAGTTCATGGTGTGTGTGTGCGGGGCTAGTATCACGTGGAGGTGTGGCAGCATTGCGCAGCATGTGTAATCACAAGTGCAAATCAAAATTAAACAGCAGCCAAATCACTTGGAAAGGGACAGACAGACTGCGTTTTATGTAGAGCATTTTACAACTCCTGACTGTAAATACAGGTTTCATTAAAATGCGAAGCCTCTGATTGGCTGGCCGGTCGGGAATGTCTGGTTCTTGTCGTAATGTGTTTATGTGAAAGCTGCTGAGTGTGGTAGAAGATCTGCAGCCAGGATTTAGGTTTGATGTTGCCATGCAGATTCATTATGAAGCTCAGTGCATTCGTGGTGTATGTGAAGTTAGCATGGTTCAGATGATCAGCAACAGAGAACATCAGATATGGTGTAATCAAAATTGTTGTTTTTGTTTTATTTGTGTGAAATAAAATTACTTCATGTAAATCTGTAACATCCAGTTGCTTTATGATATTTTCAGCTCTCCATTGTCCCAAAAATTAGGGAAATCACAGACTTTTAGATTCTTGCACTTTCTGAAGCAAACGTGTACAGACACAAACAAGGCAGGACTTGCAGAGATCAGCAGCCCCAAAATAGAACAGGCATTAGTCTGCCTGTGTAATTAAACACAGTATTACGTATTCAATTTTTTTATTTAAAAAACATTGTACGTTCTGTAATTCACATTATCTTGTTTGTCATAAAGAATGAAGAATATCTATCATCCAGCAGTTTAAATTTTGACTGTCAACTCTTTTCATACATCAAAACAGCGTGGAAGTATTCAGTTGAAGAAAAAAAATTCTCATTCTCAGTTGATTCTCCCCACATTCTCTCAAAACAGAAAAGATTTTTAGTTATTCTCAGTACATTCTCTCCAAAACAGTTTTGCAATGTTTTGCAATGAAGAATAAGATAACTAAACTTGATAATTTGTTACAATTTTAACATAAATGCACATTGTTCTATAAGGATGACATCATGCCACACATTTTACACATTTACTCAAATTGTTATGACTCATGCCACACATAAAACTATTTGTAATGAAAAAATGCATTAAATGCAAGTATTTCTGGGGAAACTTTTTTCAAGTTTCAAACGCACGTCTCTTTGCTGAGCTGCGGCAGTCTCGGTGAATCAGCAGCATCCACAACTGAATGGAACAAAAAGTGTTGAACTTGAAATTGTTTATGCGGCGAGTGCACTTGCTAAATGCGGGAAGGCAGATTGTAAAAATTGTCTAAAAAAAATAAAAAAAAATAAAAAAGTACTCATGTGAGTACTGAGCTGTATATTAAAGCCACGGGTCATCAATAAACGGTACACTGCATATTGGTATATTAAAGCCAAAACATTTGTACATTCATGTAATTCATCATATCTTTTTGTCATACAAGTCAACAAAGAATATCTAACATCCAAGCAACAACGACTTATCCAAGTGACTGCTGCAGAACTCACGTGAGGGAGAGACGAGGCTGCGCACATCGCGCGTCTCTAAGTGAATGGGAATTATACCGTAAGTGGCACTTGCGGGACTGTACGGCAAATTTCAGGCCTTGTAGATAAGCAAGCATATATACAAATCATTTAGTAAGCAGAAATCTGAAATTTACCTTAACATATTAGAGGAAGATGCTGGTAACTCAACTGAATTGATGCCTGAAGAATGCACTTCCAGCAGCCATGATAAAAAGCAGTTGGAGGCCAAGTTCTATGCACAATTTGATTTGATGAAAGTCATAAGACCGATTACTCTCTCTCTCTATCCAATCACGTTGATGGAAAAAAAATAAATTTAAAATAAGCATGTAATGACCACAAACGGAGGAAAATAGTGGAGTAAAAGTACCGATACATCACTTAAAATGTACTCACGTAAAAGTACACAATTTTTTAAATACTCAAAGTACAATTACTGATAAAAACTACTTAATTACTGTAACATGAATATTTGTAATTCGTTACTTCACACCCCTGGTCCCAAGGCCATTTTTAATCACCTTTTAATTTTTTTTTGTGTTTTACTTAAATAGTTATGTAGCATTACATGAATGTTTGAAAGTGCAAATATTTCATGTAGTCTCTAAATTAATACAAGGTCATAAAAATGCGTTAAAAAAGTTTAAGAACTAGAGAAAAATATAATTAAAATTACGTCACACTACATAATTTAATGTTAATTGCCCACTTAAAACTACAGGAAAAAATACATAAATCAAGCCACCATGACCTGATTAAGATCTTGTACTTTGACGTGGCAGGATGGGATGAATTTGGATGTCAGATAAATATACATCTGTATGGACCCCCTGATGGAGACAGAGTAACGGCATGAGGATTTATTTCAGCGATCAGAGAGCTAATACTCTTGGCTTTCAACTCAGTGGCTTTAGATCTGTTATCTATATCTAGAGAGCATCCACGCCAGAGCTGTAATTAAAACAAGGACTCTATTGGCAATTTGAGACGAAGCCTTTTAAAGAAAGAGCCCCTCCGTTTCCCCTCTGCTCTCCCCAGAGAAAGCTAAACCTTCTCTGAATCTGGCATCTAGACTGCACTGCTGAATAGACAAAGTACCACACTCACTCTGTCATCATTTCATACTTTCAATGGTTCGTTCAGCTGTAGTCACTGCAGTGTTTTCATTCATACAGTGTCTGCAGGAGACCAGTTTGCTGTTGCTTTATTAGTAGCGATTGAATCTATTTTTTTTATCGTACACAAAGGCGTCTATTCATGTAACTCATGTAACAGATACGCTCTCAAAACTAAAAGACCAAAAAGGCTTTGAAGTGTGTTTCACACCAGCATAGAATAAAAAAGTATAGGGTAGTTTAGCCCCAGTTTCTTTTTAAGAGTAGGTATAAACAGCTCGGTCTATACCTGCTTTATAACTGTTGTGTTGTTTTGTTTTGTTCAAATACTTTTTTTTTTCTTTATGTTGAACAAAAGAAATTGAAGAAACTGGAAGTGAAAGTATTATTTTTCTGATAGTATTTACTGGAAAGGCCACATGCATTGCACATACTCTAAACTAGTGGTTCTTAACCTTTTGATTCCGGTGCACTTTGACTGAGACAATATTCAAAGGCCATTCTATCTAACCTGATGTTTATTAAAACAAATACATTTTTTGTATGATTTTGCACTGCTGTAACTAGGGGTTTCTATAATATATATATATATAATATATATATGTCTGCTATTAATAGCATAATTGCTGTTTTAACAATGTGCGATTTGACATAATCAAGTATTTAGCTATAAACATTCAAAACACCCCTAAAGATGCTTACATTATGTGAAGTCTAGACTAGTGCGAGAGTGTTCTTTCACTGCATGATTCTGCATGATCATGATCACAAAATAGATATGAGGACAAAAAATATTTACAACATTTCATATAGTTAATCAATATCACACAAAGAGTGCCTTTTCTAGAAAAATTACCATGATTACAAAAGTAATATAGATTTTTTTTTACAACAGTTCAAATACAAGAAGTTAATAAAAAAAAAATTATCTTGAAGTTAATTCAAAAACTTATGTTTTAGACACCGTATTGCCTATTTTTGCTCTATTTCGACAACAAACATAATTCCAAACACAGCCACAACACTGGTTTGCGTCTCTGAGCAACATGACAGTGTTTCGTCTCTGAATGAATCAACTGTTTACATGATTCGGTTCAATTACAATGACTCACTTATTAACAGTGACTTGCTGCCACCTACTGGTGGTTTTAATTTCACATTTAAAATTTAGTTTTATGATTTAAATAATTTCAAATAATAGTATTAAACGTTTTATGTTTAATATATCAAAACATTATTTATGCATTTGTAATTGCAGGTTAAAAGCATTCATGTCCTGTATTAAACAGTGTGTAAATACATCTAAATGCTACTTCAGATGTAGCTTATGTTTTTCCTCTGCATTGCAAAGATGAATTTAGTTGATACTTATTTCAGTTGCTTGGTAACCTCCCAAATGTCTTATTATTCTAATTCACTGATTAAATGTAAGAATTTGACTCAAATGCACACTTTTAGAAAATGGCTTTATAAAAGGTAAAAATTAATTTAAACTTATTGGAAAATATTAATTTCTATCAGTGTGACCTGACCACACCACACAAAATACAAAGAATATAAAAAAATATACTAGCACAATAACACACTCCGCAAAATATGGTCTCATTATCGTTATCAATAAAATCCAAGAAAATATTGAGATATAATTTTTTATCAATATCGCACACCCCTAGCTGTAACCATAACCATAAGTGGTTGATTAGTCATGATGTACTAATAAAAAATGGACGTGCACTATTTTTTCATTTAATAATAAATGTATTTATTACGATTAATATGCACTTTTCTAAGTTATTTTTCAATTTTTTATATAAATTCATGTTGTATAATAAAAAAAAACAAGACATGAGCTGTAATTTCCCATGGGCCGCTTTTGGAGATAAAAATTTCAAAATTTTGGTCAAAAACCAAGCTGGTTGATCAAATCAAATTCAGTTAATTACCTTTACCGCAAGAAAGTAATCCAGTGTCCATATCTATTAGTTAGCTAGGTTCAATATATAAATATTTGAAGTTGTATAAAAGTTTATTATATGACAAAAAGAAAAAAAAAAAGTGTATAAATATATTATATAAATATATATATATATATATAATATGTTGTGTATGTATATATATATATGTGGATGTTATGAGATGTGTGTATGTATATAATATATATATATTTGTATAATAAATAAATTTATATGTATATAATATATATATAAGTGTCATTTAAATATTTTTATACTCATACTCTTTTGTGTTTTAAGTATTTTGAATGTTTGTAGCATTGTTATAAATGTTTAGTTTTGAAATGATGTTGTATGCATTTTATTTTATTTATTCTCAATTTTCTTAAATGAACATATAATATTCATGTAACTTATAGTATTTTTTGTTCTTATTGTATTATTGTCCATTACTAAAAAGTGTAAAGTAAAAAGTTATTTTTACATATGTGTATGTTTTAATTATTCCATGTGCACACTATTAATATGCAATTATATAAGTAATTTATATAATATAGATGTATATTATATAATTGTAAATAAATCATTATTTAATAGTAATAATAATAATAATTACTGTGCTGGTGGTTTTTATTTTGTTGTTGGAGTTTTGGTGTTGGCTGAATTGTCAAGACAAAAACAAAATAAAACTATTATGGCAAACTCATTGTAACATCTAAAAAGGCACATTTCCATTTATCTATTTATGTATGTATCTATATATTCTGGCACTGAGTGCTGCTTTGTGTGTGTTATAACTAAGCCAATAGCTTTATATATATATTGTTTTATTTTCCTTCTGTAGCCTATTTCTGATTCTTGCAAAGCTGATTTTAAAGTATTAGTAAAGCATAGTATTACTGTGTGGACCAGCAACATTATCATTGTATGTTTAAGTGCTTCCAGTCATATGGCACTTGCTCTCCCAATGTGGGAGTCTGGAGTTACTCCTTTGAGCAAACAGATAGTCTGATCTCTGACCTGAGCTAATCAGGCACAAATTTGGCATGTCAGAAGCCTGTCTTCACATCCTGCGCCTCCACTGCTATTTACATACTCCCTCTACCTAGATTTTCCTTTTTGTATTTAGTCCGTGTGACATCGGAGTTCATCCATAATCTCTTAAATTGAAACATTTTGACATCAACACCCTCCCCCCATAAAGGGCTTTGCTGAAATCTGATTACGTAACAAGATTAACCCCAGAGGCTTAGACCTGCCTCTTGCTAAAAAAAATGGAATGTTTGTTTTTGAGAGCAGTTATTTTAGCTTCAGGTCTTTACTGTTGCCTTAAAATATTGTGATGACAATGATGCATCAATTTGAGACATTTCAGAAATGTACATGTTAATACCTGTTGCGGCGCTGGAATTCAACAAGATGACAGTAGCAGAAGATGTACCAACCAGCACTTAAAAAGGAGAACACAGTGTTTCTAGAAAAGGGTGCAGCGGTGCTTAGTTATCTGTGTTTTCTCTGTAAACAACCTATTTTCTGCAGGGTGGGTATAGGGATGTGGGAGATTAGCTTTCCATCAAGACTAAAGGAAAAGCTCCAATGAAGGAAGGAGTTTGTGGGGAGGAAGAGGAGAAGCCTAGGGCGGTTGCTTTTCTATGTTAGCCTTTGTGCTGTGTGGCCTTGTCTGTTTGTTTTCCATATTCTGCATCTGAACAAACCTCTTTTGATTTCTGGCAGGACGGCGACCTAAAGTTCCAGCAGAGCCAGGCCTGGTCAAATCATTAACCTGAAACAAAGCACAACAGGACACTGGTAGGTTGTGTGGCCTTCTCTCTCGGTCTTATACAGTAGCTGAATGTAACACACTCCAGAAGAGTCGTTAGTTGTAATGGGCAACTTATGACTGAAAACAAATTCATTTACTTTAAAGGGAATATCAGATGCCCATTTTCCACAAGTTAGTATGACTTTTTAGGATCTTCATGAAAAGTCTGTAACAAGTCTATAACATCAACTTTGGTTAAAATTGGGTTAAAAGATCAAATTCAATATATGTGTGTGTATACTGTATATTTTTGTTGATTTTGATTGCTTCTATTGTCCTCGTTTGTAAGTCGCTTTGGATAAAAGCGTCTGCTAAATAACTACATGTAAATGTATATATATATATATATGTGTATGTGTGTGTGTGTGTGTGTGTGTGTGTGTGTGTGTGTTACTCTTAAATATATATACTGTGTATATAGACCCTTTTTGAGTCGACGTCACGATTATGTCACAGCACTAGCTGGAAGCAAAACAAAGGGAGAACTGGTGGCGGTCCATTCAAACCAGCACAGATTCAGCGACATAAGGAGCTTAAAATATCATCTTGTTGTGATGTTGGGTGCCAGAATCGACATAGTACAGGCTCCAATTTAAAATTGTATCGCATACCTGCTGCCACTGCCAGACAAAAACGGATGACTGTGGTTAAAACGCGATAAAACGAGCGGACTGGACAGAAACGATCATCAAAACTGCTCGCGTTTGCAGCGTACACTTCTTGTCAGAAAAGGTTCAATAAAGTATTGTCTTTTGTTGTTATGAGTGCGTTTAAAGATTTCTTATGCATCTCACGATTATGTCGTGTATGAAATAATGTCTGTGTGCATGTGTGTAAAACAACAAACTGGCGATTTATATGCTTAATCATTTGTAATTGTATATACATTGTTGTGATTAATTGTGGCTGGAATAATAATGTAGCTGTAAAAATAGTTGGCTTCTGAAATTGAAATGTATATACATCTTCATGACTAGATAGACACAGTGAGATTGTCTTTACTATACATGTTAGACGTGAGTTACTCAACCGGAGGTAATCTTGTCAGATCGTCTATTCTTTGTGTAAAAGCGTGTGCGGGTCGGCCAATCTGGTTGCGTACATTAAAGTTAACCTTTTCAAATAACATTCGCGGTCCCGGACCGGGAGTGCGTGACCTTACATATGCGAGTAAAATTGGATTTTCTCCAGTTATTGTTAAAAAAACAAGCTAACAAACTTCATAGCTAGCGTTAGTGAAGCGGTCGGGGGGGATCTTTCTGCCTCCAGCTAAGCTCCGCCCACAGAAAAACGTCACTATGCTTACTAACAGAAAAAGGGTATATACTGTGTGTGTGTGTATATATACTTAAACTCTTATTTATGTCTTAAATGTAATATTTTAGTGCACACTATATTTCAAAAGTTTGGGATCAGTAAGATTTTTTTATGCTCTAGCAAGGATGTGTTAAATTGATAAGTTACAGTAAAGACATTTATAGGACATTTCTATTTCAAATAAAAGCAATTTTTTTAAACTTTCTATTCATCAAATAAAAATGTCCATAATGTACAAAATGTTCATCTAAGAATAAACTATTAAGCAGCACAACCATTTTAAGTTTTGATAATAAAAATAAATGTTTTGATCACCAAATCGGTACATAAGAAAAGCTGAAAATAAAAAAGAAATACAGTCCCTGCTTCCCATGAATAATAAAATAAAATATTCAAATATAATATATTGAAATGTAATACAATATATCAAATTGTAATACTATTTAAAATATTGTTATTAAATAAATGCAGCCTTGGTGAGCACAATACCTCTTTCAAAAACATTAAAGTATTTGAATGACCCCGAACTTTTGAAGGGTAGTGTGTTTTAATAAATCCCAGAAGTAAGTATATAAATAAATATCTTAGAACTTTTAGTGCTCAAGTTTTTAGGATCACCACCATTAAACGCTTTGGAGTCAAAGCATAATTATACCATTAGGAAGCAGATACACATGTCCCTGAGTAACATATTGTACTAACCGCTTTTGTGGGACTTCTCAACCAGGCTACCATATAGGGTAAAATACGATAGACCAGAAGCTTCAGGAAAAATATACTCTTTATTGGGAGGGGTGGGCTGGTGTTCGAAAGCCTTGGTATGAATGGCATCTATTCTAGCCATTCTCAAAAGGAGATCGGAGACACACATTCTCGGAATTCCAGCCTACTGTATGTCTGGCTGAGAAATGTGCCCCTTCCCAGTGCAGAGAGTTTCTAATACCTCCGATTGGAATTCAACACCCTTTGAGTCTAGACTTGCAAACTTTGCTTTGTTTTCATGTTTTTCCATCAGATTATCCCAGTATGACACATGTCCTGCGCTGGGGTCTCAAGATGAAAAACAATTATGGTATCATTTGGATTAGGAGGTGTTTTCTACACCTGTCTGCAGCTAGATTGTCCTCTACTGAAGCTTATCTGTGTCAGGAAGGAAAGCAGTTTTCCTCTTTCTCTCTAATGTCCCGCAGGCAGCTGCTGTAGATGAAGCATATTTGCAGTGTAATCCTGGCCCTAGTCCGAAGGCTTTAGAAAAAAGCAGCAGAATAGATAAAACCAGCTATTTGCTGTTGCACAGATGTTAGAGAGAGCACCTCTAAACCTACTGTACTGTGTCACACTTTCAGTTTGGTCATCAGCATTCGAGGAGGAGCACACATGTTCCCAGATGGACAAAGTTATGTCTCTGCTGAATAGTGGAAACATAGTAGCTATTATAGACAGTTTCAACTGTAACAACATAAACAAAGGTTACTTTTGTACACGCTTTTGTTGCCCTTCCTGTAGACGTCCAAATAGAATCAATAACAACAGATAAGTAGATTATTTTTGATAACAAGCAAAATATGTTTGCTGCGTGAATCAGACAGACTTATTGAAAATGCAAATTCATTCTCTGCCAGCAGGAGGTGCTTTAAAGCGGGAGAAATAGAGGTTTTCCCGTTAACGGCTGTACACAAAATGCTGCTTTATCAGGCATATAACATGCAAGATTCATTGAAAATGACATCGAGAATTTTCTAATGACCGTCTTCCTTCCGAAATACAGTGATATAAAAACACCCGCACCTCGTTTTTATTTTTAAACTTGCAGTACGTGCTCATGTTTATTCAACAAAGCCTTTTGGAAAATCAGTCAGTTTTGATATCGTGGCGGGTTGCCACAAATAAATAAATGTATGGGAAACACAGCACAACCACCTGCTCTTTATCAGCTAACTTGTTCTGATGAATGTCAACTCATAAACAAATGCTAACTCTGATGCTGAAAAGACCCTTGATATGGAAAATATGACTATAATTTGCCTATATAAAGGCTTTTGTTCAACCAGTTTTTGAAGTGATATCTATCAAAACTACATTCTTATTGTGCTACTATTGTGTTCAATGAAATTAAAGTGTATATTCATACACTACCATTCAAAAGTTTGGCGTTCGTATGCTTATTTTTTTTTAAACAAATGTATACTTATTCAGCAAGGAAGCATTACATTGATCAAAAGTCACAGTAAATGCCTTTATAATATTACAGTTATTTATATTTCAAATAATTGTTGTTCTTTGGATCTTTCTACTCTGGGGAGTTTCCACATAAATACAGCACAGCTGTTTTCAACATTATTTAATAAGAAATGTTTCTTCAACACCAAATCAGCATATATCAAATGAATAAATTACATTTTAAAATAGACAACATGTGTTTTAAATTGTAATAATATTTCACAATATTACTTTACTTTTTGCCCTTAACAAATGCAAGCATGGTGAACATAAAAAAGGTTAGGGACCCGAAGGTCTTACGGGTTTGGGACGACATGCATGAGGGTGAGTAATCGGTGACAGAATTTTCATTTTTCTGTGAACTATTCTTTTAAAACCCTGAACTTTTGAATCCTGTTGAGATTCGAAACTTGTATAGGTTTATTGATTGCTCGTAACCACTGGTTCATGCGACACGCCACATTTTTTTTGTGTATTATCAGACACACCAGGTGAACTTTTTTGGTTAAATCGAGAAAAACCCCCACTGTAGATTAAAAGGAACGCATTTAGAAACACAGGGTAGCATACAAATGCAAAGTTAATGGGTAGCTGTTAAGTTTCCAGAACTTTCCCTGCAGAAAACACTAACAAGACCAGAATGAATTATCATGTTGGTTTATGCTGGTTTGGTCATAATAATCTGGCAGGTGGGAAAACCCTAACCCACAAGTATTGAAGCTGGTTGACCAAATAACTTGCTGGTTAAACTAGTTAGAAGAGTCTGGTGGGCTCACCAAACATAACATATGCTTCTGAGCAGCAATGCTTGTTCTCTTTCTTTTTTCTTTGAAATTCTGATATTGGTGTTGCAGAAAAAAAACAGAGTCAAATGTGATATGCATTTTCTTTGGCGGACTCTCAAGAGGTAAGAGGCCCTGTACCTGTGTTATAGGACTTCACGCTTTGGGGTTAGAGAGGTGTTGGGGGAACTAGAGTTTACAGTATATTTTTCAGTTACAGTCTAACTTTCCTAACACCTCATAAATTACACCTGCTGCGACGCCACCAAGGCCCGATTAACTTCAAGCACGCTGAGGGGAAGTGAAGTAAGCAATGAGATCTGTGCGGGATATTGCTTTTCCGTGACAGCCCCCCCCCCCTTTTTTTTCCTCAAGCTGCCTTTTTTTTAAAAGAGAGACGCTTAAGATTGGATAAAGATCTCAATCAAGAAACTGCTACTTTGGGTCCAGTAAAAACAAAGTGAGAGAGTTCGCTCATTCACTGCATATTAAGTTATGCATGTATACAAATGTATGTACTACATGTTGAGTTGCTACAGCTATTTGTCAAAATTTATTGTTATTTATTTTGTGTCAGGATTTTGTGATAAAATGTGCATTCATTTTAAATCTTTGTTTCCTATATTAAGTTATGCAGAGGGACAAAGCTTTGTTTCCTATACAAATGCTGTGTGTTACAAATAGTGTTTTGTGAAGAGAAAACAAAGCTCAAAGCGCTTGGCAAACCGGGGTTGCAACAGATACAGCTGTTTTGTGAAAAAACCATATACCTGGTGCATTTAATGTTACATTTTGTGATAAAATGTGCAGGATTTTAAATCTGATACTTTGTTTCCTATCAGAAGGACCCAAATTCAACACAAGATTAATGCATTTTTCTTCATGCTTTAACCAGGACAGCCCAAAATTCAACACAAGAAACATTTTCTTCATGCAAGTTGCTGTCTGACATGCTTTGTTACCGTATTTTAATTGACAATAAATAATTGGCCCTGATTAGAGATGTGCAACAGTGATCGAGTATTTGAGTACTCGGCCGTGATAGCGATGATCGATCATGAAAACGAAGATCGTGGAAAGAAACAATTCTGATTGGTTATAGCAGCACTTTGGGCGGCACCCTGAGCTCTGATTGTTTAGCTTGCAACAGAATGCAGTTCAAAGTATAGATGTGAGAAGAGAGAGAAGCACATTTAAAGTCACGTAGTGATGTCTGGGTTAGCTACATACATATCTGATTAATATAGGATGCATTGGGATATTAACATTTATTTACATGCTGAATGCACTGCATACAGTGTTTAGTTTCATGCTCAAATGCAATGCCCGATATTGACTGAGTTATTTGAGATGGTCGTATTGCTTTTAAATGTTTCTTTTTTTATACTGATCCTATATTAATGCAGCAGTGATTTTTTTCGTCATATTTGTTCAACAGTAGGCATACTTCAATTAAGATTGTTTTCGTACTTCGTATGGCTTCGAAAACACGCAGACAATTTTAGGAATCACTTGATAATGTAGATGAAAATATAGCACAAATCTGCCATAAACATTAATGACATGAGCATTATAATGATAACTTTATAGAATGTGAAATCTATATGCCCATGTTTCAGCGCGCTGTTGAAAACTTAATTTAGTAAAGAACTAAATAACATCTCCGTCATAGCCAATATTTGTACTTCTAATAAATGGCACCACTTCTGATAGACTGGTTGCTATGTTGAAAGTACAGCGTAACACTTCCCTTGGTGTGTTTTTTTCAAAGAATGTTGGATTCAATCTCATGCTTTTATCTTCTCTTTACTCTGAAGTTTCTAAACCACCAGGGTTTTGTTTTCCTTGCACTATACTGCATTATCTTTGCAGCATCTCTTCCTGTATGCGTCCTGGATCTCTCACTTTCTTGAGAAGCCTTACGCTGCAGTGGCAGGCCGAACCTTTGTACCATCCCCCCGCATAGGTAAAAATTACAAGGCGTGCAGAACAGTACACTATGTACTGTCCTGGGGCCCTCATTTCTCTAAAGTATGCAGCAGTGCACCGTACACATGTGCAAGAGTGTTTCTGGCTCTTGACACAGGTTTATGTGCTCAGACTTTCTACACACCTCATTGATTTTTCTAACCTCTGCAATATGCCACCCCTGCATCAATGAATGGTTTCCTGGAAGAAAAAATGATCCGTAAGCTGTCTGTATAGAGCACATAGACTGAATCTTACCCCTGTACCATGGTTTCTTTTTCTCTCCTTCACTGCAAAGCTGCTCAGGTTTTCCTACAGCCTGTTAATTTGGGACATTAGGTAAATAGAGCAAGTGGAAAAGTAAGTGTCCCGTCGCTTGACACTTCCCTCCCACATTGCTGCATTAACAAATGTTTATTTGAGATTTTTAGGACTGGCTAGTCTCATGTAGCCAGATCTTTGACTGAACGACAAAAGTAATGGTTCTCATCACAACTTATTCTGACCAAGAACGCCCACTTAGACAGGAAGAGACCATCTGAGTGACACAACATTTGTTTTTAAGTGATGTTTAGGCACAAGAGTATCTGAAATGTATTATATAAAAGTTTAGACTTTAGTCTGTACAAAAGTAATAATTAAATTATTTGTCAGACTTAACTCAGAAAGCATAGTTATGCTCGTGTCGCTTACGGCCATAGCATCTTGTGAGCCGATCTCATCTGATCTCGGAAGCTAAGCAGGGTCAGTGTTCCGTTTTTTTTTCCCACGGAAAGGGCAACCCAGTGTACAAAGGATATTACTCGGTATTCCACATTTGTTTGTTTATTTTTTTTTTTTTTTCACAAAGGATAACCAGGTAATAAACCTGGAAAAACAGAAAATGCAACGTTTCAATTTTCATACATACAAACAGCCCCAGTTCATTACCTCAATATCCCAATAACAATAAATAACATTAGTCAAAATACAAATATATAATTATATTAATACTATAATAACAATAATAATCATCATCATCATCATAAAGCAGACAAGAAAACATTTGAAATTAAGAGCTTACCAAGTGGCTGCACACCGGGTTGAAAGTCATTACAAATCAAATGAATCTTGCTCTTCCTTTTTATAGTAAACACCGGTCACATGTTTCTCACAGGACACTCCTCTCTTAAAGGGGCACTACACTATAACCTGCTAAACCTCAAACGTTTCTCCATAAGTGTTATTTGCAACATGTATACACTTTTTATATATTTATAAACATTTGATTAAACAAAAATCTCACAAATGACCGAACTCCACAGAAAACACAACACCTCCCACTTAAGTTCCTGATCTTATGATCCAGGGAACTTACCAAATCACTCAAAGGACCCCTCTTAGTGACACTTTTTTTTTTTTTTTTTTTTTTTTTTTTTAAGAGGGCCCTTAACATTGCACAATATCTATGTCTTTGTGTCTGATGAAGGCACGACAGATGGAGGAGCAGCTTAGTCCAATGTCCAAGTCAATCACATCCCCTTTGGCAGGTGTGTGGTGTACTGCCCGGGTATGCAAGGTATGGGATGTGCATGCTCTTACTTCTTCATGTATCTGCAATTTGATAGGCATGGTGACAGCGTTAGGCTTGCACCAACCAGCCAACAGGGGTAAGGACAATGACAGGGTGACAAAGATTTGGACCAGGGGAAAAGGGCAGAGTGCAGTATGAGAGGGGTTCAGGAAGAAGCAGGTGTCATGGCGGCTAGGGTGGATGAGTTTTTTCCTCCACCGGAAGAAGGACCACCAATCTTCTCACGTCTCTTCTGATAACTGTCCTGGGCAGTGAAGAACTCCTCTTCTTCCGGCCACCCACCAGGGAAACAGGAAGGCCAGCACATGTCACGATGTCAGCATCCCTGACAATTCCTTTACTGTCAGGATATACTGTCAGTATCCGACCCAGACGAAACTGACCTCTCAAAGCATTCGGGTCAGCAACCCAGACGAGATCGCCGACTTTGACGTTCCTCTCTGTCCGGTGCCACTTATGTCGAATGAACAGATTTGGGCCAGCTAGTTCCCTCCACTTTGCCCAAAACCGGTCCACTCCGATTTGAATAGCCCTTAAACGACGCCAGGGATGGGTCTCTAGGTCAAGCCCGCTGGTGTCTCCTCCAAGCGATGCTCGACCCAGTATGAGGGAGTTAGGTGTCAAGTACTCAACCGAGTCTTCCTGTTCTTGAGCTTTGGCATCGATTGGGCGTTCATTTGTCAGGTTGGCTGCCTGATAGAACAGAGTTTGGAGCTCCCCCCATGTGAGAGACTGTGCAGCTCCTCCGAGGCTCATGAGCGCCCTCTTCAACAGCTTCACAGCAGCCTCCGCAGCTCCATTCCTATGGGGTGCGTCTGCAGGGTGAAAATTCCACTTCCACTCAGTCCCGTTCTCAGCAGCTACATCTTCTATGGACGTAGCCTGCAGGCGAGCCAGATGTTTATACAGCTCACATAGAGCCGACTTGGCGCCAACAAAGTTGGTGCCTCTGTCGGACCATAGTTTCTTTGGATGCCCCCTTAGAGCAACAAAGCGGGAGTATGCTTGGAGGAAACTTTCTGCCGATTGGTCATCGGTGAGGTCCGCATGGACGGCTCTCGAGGCCATACAACAGAAAACAATACCCCAGACCTTCTTGCTTATCCTTCTTTTAACAGCGTCTTTCACCTCGAAGGGGCCAAAAAGGTCGAGGGTTGTATACTCGAATGGACTTGCTCTTTTGGTACGCTCTTGAGGGAGATCACTCATTACTTGCTGACACATCTTGGCTCTTTGCTTTCTGCAGGTGACACAGTTGTTCAGCACCTTCTTAACTGTTCTTCGTCCCTGCATGATCCAGGCTTTCCTTCTTGTCCGTAGAAGGGTAGAGGCAACACCTTCATGATTTTCTTCATGTGCCTCCCTGGCCAGTAGGGTAGCGAGCCACGACTGGCATGGGATTAGCGGTACAGCCACTCTATCCTCATTCCAGCGTTGGATTCTCCCTCCGCAGAGCAAGAGTCCTGTCTTTCCCTCCTTCTGAACAACTAGGCGATCCAAGGTTGTGTCCCGGAACTCGACACCATCTTGAGCTTCGAGAGCTAGATCCTTGAAAGCTGTTGCTCTTTTTTCCACAGACAGGTATGGTCTTGCCTCCCACTTTGACCAAACTGGGGCCGGGCTGTTGCCTAGCCAGATTTCTACTGCTTGTCTCATCCAAGCGATGGTCCCGCATAACCGTGCCAGTGAACTGAACCTTCGGGGGTCCACAAGGCGCACAAGTGCAACACTGGTTGGGCATGACCATTTCCTGGGCTGGGCTCCTGTTGTAACCAGTGCTGAGAACGCCTTCCTACGAAGTCCCCCGATCTCTTCTACAACAGAGGGGTTGATCTCTCCGGCAGTTTTCACAGGCCAATCTGATTCAGGCAACTTCAAAAATTCTGGGCCTTCCTGCCAGACTGATCCTTCAGCAAGCTCCTCAGGGGATGCTTCTCTTGTGAGGAGGTCAGCGACATTCTGTCTTCCTTCGACCCACCTCCAGCTATCCACTGATCCGGCCTTGTGGATTTCTCCAATCCGGTTTGCAAAAAATGTCTGATAGCCATAACTATCCTTCTGGATAGCTCCCAGTATTGTCTGACTATCGACAAAATGGATCCACCGATTGACCTTGATGTAGCAGTGCTTCTCGAAGTATGTCTTCAGGCGGGATGCAAAGACAGCCCCGCACAGCTCTGCTTTAATGACATCACCTTTCTGGTCTAGAGGAGTGAGCTTGGCCTTTGATTCAACCAGCTTCACTACGACTCCATCTTCTGTCTCCCACCGTAGGTAAAGAACGGCTCCGTAGGAAGCTTCACTACCATCGGAAAACGTGATCCCCATTGGGCGACCTATAGCTCCAAGGGGTGTGAGACTCCTGTCGAATTTAATTTGGCCAAGCCTCACATTTTGTTCGAAGAGTTTTATTGCAGCCTCTCGAAGACGTGGCGAAAGAGGATCGTCCCAGGTGTCCTTGGAGGGATGGTCTCTTCCTGCTTCCTGAAAGGACTTTCTTATGAGCATCACTCCTTGTTGCTTGGCAGGTGAGGCCAGGCCGATGGGGTCATAGAACCCTGCAATCTGACTCAGCAGCATGCGTCGGGTGAGAGGGTCGGGGGTGCTGCCTCTGATCTCATCCTCTCGTAGATCCAGACCGGTCCTCATCTTTCCTCGCCTCCTTGAGAAGTTCACTGACGTCAGCACACGGAGTTTATCAGATTCAGGTTCATATCCCAATCCCAATGCCTTGTTCTCCTCGTCTCGCATCTGGTTGGGAAGTATCAGAGTCTTGGGCTCTGTTGACCTGACGTTGCTGGGGTCAATGGGATTTTCACTCCTCCCACATTGGCCTGTCAGGACCCAGGGCTTGAGGGAGAAGCCACCTGCTTTTAGGATCTCTTCCACTCCTTCAGTCATCCTAATCAGAGTTTGGAGATCATCATGCGACGTCAAGATGTCGTCCACATAGCAGTCCTCTGTCAGGATCCGACATTCTTCAACCATGGATGTGAACTGAGGCAGGTTTGCCGTCTCTCTCATGGCAACCTGAGCGATGCATCCGGCAGGCTTGTCGCCGATGTTGACTCTGACGACGGCAAACACACCGATTTCATCTTCGGGGTTATCCCTCCAGAGGAATCGATGGAGATGGACCTCCTCGTCCTTCAGCCACACTGAATTATACATTTTCTTTACATCGCCAAGAGCAGCATACAATCTGCTCCTGAACCTAAGCAGGACACCTCGGATCGGGTTGAGGACATCAGGGCCTTTGTGCAGGAGGTTGTTCAGGCTCAACCCTTTGAACTCCTGGCTACTGTTCCAGACTATCCTCACTGGCGTCGAGCTAGAATGAGGATTCGGGGCAACCAAATGGCTGATGTACCAGAATGGGCCGTTCCAGCCCTTGATCTTTTCCTTCGTGAGCTCGATGGCTGCTCCTCTTGATACCATCTCGCGGATCTGCTCTCCATATGCCGCTTTCCACACAGGTTCTCTTCCCAGCCGAGCCTCGGTGTTCAGGAAGGTTGCTTCTACTGCTCGGCGGTTGTCTGGCAGAATCGCTGGGCTTACTTTCCATGGGTAGGCCGCATCCCAGTGCGGGGCGTCACTGTGTTTGTCCGCTAGCACATAAGAGAGGCAGTCCTTTATCTTTTCTAAGTCCTTTTCTTCTCCAAGGGTCATCTCTTTGCCTCCCGGAGGGCACTTACTGCACTTGCAGCTCCCGCATTTCGGGTCACACGCTGCTCCAATACTATCCCATTTGAACCACTCAAACACCTCCTTATTTGTGACAGTGGTGCTGCTGAGGGTCACTTCTTCCATCCTCGTTGGGTCCTCACTCAGGTCTTTGGTGTCCACAAGGACCTCCTTGTACCCTCTTGAGGATGTTCTCATAGACCTTGCAAAGTGAGTCTCAGACTGGTGCAGCATTAGGTCGACCACCTCGAAGAGATCAGGGTGAGTACCGCCAACAGTTTTGCCCAATGGGCCGTCCCAGAGTACTAGATCTCCCTCCAACTTGAATGGCTGTGGAACTAGACGACCTTCCCTGTGACTGATCAGAAGATCGATTTTCTCAGGGCGGACCAGCTCTTCTGCAGCGACGTCAGGAAAGATTTTTTGCAGTTGTTGTGGAGTGACAGGCTGACTTATCTCCGCAATACTCTCTAGACCATAGCAGAGCAGTTTGTGTTCCATTACCGTCCCCTTGATGGTCTTCACTCTTAGTCGCAGGGAGTACCTTTCGGTTGTGACTGTCGTTCTCATCCCTCCTATTCCGTGAACAATTAACTTGATGCGCTCGCCAATCAGTCCAAGCCGCTGGGCAGCGTTGTTTGTTATATAATTGGTGTCAGAGGCAAGGTCAATAAGAGTGCCTATCAGCTGGCCTGAATTAGTTGTCACTTCCAGTAACATCATTATAACTGGGTACTCTTTCAGTCTACCTCCAGCAGTGCAGATCGTAGTTGAGGCTTTGTTGGAAAATGCCTTCCTGAATTCTGCTCTTAATTCCGGAGTGACTTTTGCCAGGAGCTCTTCTTGCTTGCCGGTCAGACCAAGGCCTCTTCTCTCCACCCCTTTTGTAACTTGCACCTCGCTGCCAGCGTCTTTCTCTTGAGCGATGGACTTGGGACAGAGCAGATAATGGTGAAGCTCTTCTTTGCGGCAGTCCATTTTACTGCAGAGGAACTTCGGGTTGCAACGGCCATCCTTCAGATGGAAACACAGGCACCGATTGCATACCCCATGGGTCTTTAAATGGGCTTTCCTCCCCTGGATATCTAACTCTCTGAAGGCTTTGCAGGCAAACAGCCTGCCAGCGTGTGCCTCATCAGCACAGGCAGTGCACGAGCCCCAGCGTGGCTTCAACTGAGACTCTCTTCGGCCTGAGGTAGCTTTGGAGAATGCTTTCTTGACTCCTCCTTCTGGCTTATCGGCTGGGCCTTTAACTGAGGATCTTCCCTCTCTAGGGCCTACCTCCAGCTGATCCAGCTCCTCCAGGATTGCTTCCTGCTTCTTCAGGAAGCGCAGTAAGCAGTCGAAGTGGTTATGTGAAGCAAACCCATTCACAGACTCCATCTTGTGCGCAATCCATTTCTCCTTCAGAGAGCTTGGTAGTTTGCTTTCAAGGGACTGCGCTACCCAACGGTTCTTTATAACCTCCTCTTCTCTCAGGATCACAAGGTTACTAAGGGCCCGCTCCACAGCTTGGATTAGCTCAATTGCTTTCCTAGGGTTTTCTCCCTTTACAGCGGGTAGGCCCTGAACCTCCTCGGATATCTTCAGGACGATTTTCGCCTTGTTCCCGAAGCGGTTATCGAGGCGCCTGAACATTTCATCCGCCGATGCACAGCTGGACAGAACCAAGTCTTTCTTCACCCTGTCGTCAAGACTTGCCAGGAGGTGGAACCTTGTAACACCAGCCGTCCTCTGTGGGTTTCCCAGCTGTTCCAGCTCTTCCCACTCAGCCTTCCACCGATAGTAGTCAGTCATATCTCCCGAGAACCTGGGCAGGCGTGTTCTTTCAAGACTGATCTGTGGTCTGAAGCCGTACGTCCCAGGATGCAGGCCAGGGATGCTTCGTAATGGTGCATATGGAAGTGCAGCCGCTCCAGTACTGGATACAGATATTACACTGGGGATTTGGGGCTGCGTGCCAGCTCTACTGGGCCCCTCACCGAACTCGCTCTGCTCTTCATTAGTACCTGATTCTTCAACCTCTTCTCTCCCGTCAAACTCTTCTATCCGCTTCAACTTTTGCCAGCTCCGTACCCAGTCATGCAGTCTGTTGACCAGCTTGTATTGCTGCTGCTTATACACTGTTGTCTTGGCTCCAGGGACAAGACCTTCCCATTCAAACACCTTCTGCTCAAGCATTTTAATTCTTTCCACCAGGCCTTCTCTCAAGACTTGAAAGTCGTCCTCCGATAACTCCTTCATATCAGAGTTCTCCACTTCAGTACATTTCTCCTCTGCACCGTCAGCGTACAATTTAAGGTCGACATAGGCGAATTTGGACCATAACGTCTCCTTAGCGAGCCGGAGCGCTTCTGCATAGGTGGCAAGGCACATCGCCATTTTCTCCTCTACATGAACCGCTTCTTTTCCTGCTTTTTCTTCCTCACTTTCCACCTCCCCTAGAGCATCAACATATTCGAGTCCAGTGTCGTGCAACTTTCCAAAGTCCACACCAAGTGCTCTGATCTCGTCGATAAGCACCCTTTTTTCTAGGAGGTCTACAGTGAGGGACAGCCTTTTGGCTCTCTTGCTGAAAGAGCTCTGCGCTGTTGAGCGCTTTCCTTTTAGGGCCACTAATTCTGCCGAATCCATTTTCCTTTCCCTGCACTGACCAAGGCGCTATTCCACAGAGGGGTCTATTCGGCCTATACCTCTTCCCTTGGTGCTCCTTCACTGGTCAATGCTGATCGGGCATAGGCAGACTTGGCTTAACGCTCTCGGGCCAGTTTGGTTTATTACTGTTCCGTTTTTTTTCCCACGGAAAGGGCAACCCAGTGTACAAAGGATATTACTCGGTATTCCACATTTGTTTGTTTATTTTAATTTTTTTTTTCACAAAGGATAACCAGGTAATAAACCTGGAAAAACAGAAAATGCAACGTTTCAATTTTCATACATACAAACAGCCCCAGTTCATTACCTCAATATCCCAATAACAATAAGCAACAATAAATAACATTAGTCAAAATACAAATATATAATAATATTAATACTATAATAACAATAATAATCATCATCATCATCATCATAAAGCAGACAAGAAAACATTTGAAATTAAGAGCTTACCAAGTGGCTGCACACCGGGTTGAAAGTCATTACAAATCAAATGAATCTTGCTCTTCCTTTTTATAGTAAACACCGGTCACATGTTTCTCACAGGACACTCCTCTCTTAAAGGGGCACTACACTATAACCTGCTAAACCTCAAACGTTTCTCCATAAGTGTTATTTGCACCATGTATACACTTTTTTTTATATATTTTATAAACATTTGATTAAAGAAATCAAAAATCTCACAAATAGGACCGAAAGAGCTCCACAGAAAACACAAATGAAACCGTTCGAAATAGGCTTTGGTTAGTAGCATGGGAGTACCACGCTGGGAGTAGGGGAGGTGGATGGGTCACATCGAGTTCAATAAATTAAGCCCACTAAAAAGACGTGAGTGTATACCTCATGTCTCTACCCGGATGACCAATTCGGTTAAGGGATTAAATAAAAAAAAAAATTAATGATCTTATTTGTGTAATTCATTTAAAAGATTTTGTCACTACAGTTAAAACACAGTTAGAGCTTGTTTCTTAAATCAAATTAAATAAACATTAACTAAAAAAAAAAAATAGAAAGTGTATTTTAATTTAGTTTAATTTCATGTACTAAAATAATCTACATACAAATTTATAAAAACTACATTGGCATTTAAAACAATACCTAATAAAAATTACAAAAAAACGAAAACTTAAAAATTTCAATGAAAACGGAAAATACAAAATATAACTATATACTATCTAAATGGTACACAATAATGCTGCTCCCTAACCTCGAAAACTTTAGCAAATCCAGTGATTACTTCATTCTTTAAGGTGTTTGCTGTATAAGTTTGTAAACACAAATTGCCAATCAGCCTATTTATGTTGTAGAAAGCCGAGATTTCACGCTGGTTTACTGTTCACATTGCAGTCTTGATATGAATTGCTCACTCAATTTTAACTAGCCTTGTGATTATAAATCCCCAGATCCATATTTTAAATGTCATATGCTTCATTTAAAAGGCTCATATGTTACGGCCCAGGGTAGTGTCAGCATGAATAACTCTTGTTCCCCATTCTCCAGGTGTCTAATCATCTTCATTATGAAAAGGAAATCCAGTAGACCACCTCTCTAAAGAGGAACATATATTATTTTTCAGACACATAAAGGCAATTGTCTGCTTAGGCGGAAGTGGGTGCAGTTTTATTCTCCTTTGGTCAGCGTATGCAATGTGACTCATATGTGCATAACCACACTTAAGTAAAGGGTGGTTATCTATGCTCAGTGTGTTTGAACTACTATAGCCTGTAAGGTTTGTGTATGAGAGAAACGTCTGCTCTGTGTAGTTTCTAAGTGGATTAGACATGGATGTGGAGACTTCCTGGGGAGCTGCCAGCATGGGACACACAGATAGGAAGGTTAATGATAGTATGTTTGCTGTGTTCATGTGCTGAACCTTGTTAATTGAACTGTTGCTGATATTTTACACAGATTGAAAAAAACTGCTGCTTTAACGGCTTGAGGTGATCTGTATATTTATGACTTTATTGGTCATTTAGAATTTACAACATAAAGAAATGTGAATCATAAAGTAAAAAACAAATATTTTTCTGCTGGTTCACATTTTCAGAGTAAACTTTATTGTTAGCACAGACTATTTATATGTGCCAGACACTATAGTTTTGGTATACTCAATTATACTGTAATGCTGAATGGCTTAGCACAGACTATTTTTATGTGCCATAAATATTTATATTCCTCATTTATATTTTGAATTTAGTCGAATTTAGTGTTTGGTAACTATTAATTTTCTGTATATTTCTGCTGAAGGGGACAGGTAGCTAAATATGTCAAGATTGAAGTTAGAAGTTTCTCTTAAATTTGTGTCATCTATCTAGATCATGTTACTTTGTCATATTTAAATAGCAGAATTTGCAAAAGCAACAGTCAAGCATTTAAGCAAGATATAAAATCACAAGATCAACAAATGTGAGATTTATTAAACCACACGTCTGTCAACTGGCCAAAACTCTCATAATCCACCTTTGTGCCTCCGCGAGTCAAACGAGCGCAGAAAAGATACTGTGCTTGTAGCGCGTGCTCTTCAGCACAAAGTTGCTGGCGCGCTGTAGCCTGTATCATTTCATATCAAGCAGTGAAAGAAACTACGTGCATGCAATGTCGTAGCTATGCTGTCAGTTAAGGCATGATGTTACCAAAAAGGCGATTAAAGCTGTTGTAAAACTGTTGTAAAACCGTGTGCATGCATGCAATGTTATATATGCTTCACATTTAAGAACATGTCTCTTAATGGTTTTAAAAACTGTCCTGAGGCACCCCAGCACTGTCTCCCTCATCTAACACACCCGATTCAACTCGTCCGCTCATTAGTAGAAACTTTAAGACCTGAAGTGGGTCAGAAAACGTAAAGAGAGTTGCATGTCAGATCCGCGTCACGTTCAGCAGCAGCTTTTAAAGCATTAGCAGGCAAATAAGCTACTAACCAGTTGCTGTGATGTCTATTAATGTCTAAAAGAAAAAAAGAGGAAATCAATAACTTTTATAGCTTTAAGGGGTTCATCTATATTTAATTTCGAATTTAGTGTTTGGTAACTATTAATTTTCTGTATATTTCTGCTGAAGGGCACAGGTAGCTAAAAATGTCCTTTATTATGGGTTCATGTGAAGATTGTTTTAAGTTCACTTAAATTAGAAGTTAAGTCTAATATATGTTAAATTAATTAATTGATTAATCGCGATTAATTTTGGAAAAATGTGCGACTAATTAGTGAATTTTTTTAAGCGATTGACAGCACTAATATATATATATATATATATATATATACGCCTGTAATTATACATACATACATACATACATACAAGTGTCATAGTTCAAGAGGATATGGTGGATTGAAATTATTTAGTTTTTTTGTTGTTAAGTGTTGTTAATGGTGCCAGATGTGCAGTTAGACTAGCATTTGCATTATTTAGGAGGAAAAGTGCACTGAATGTGTGTTTGTTTTGCTACATCCTCTTTGTTGGCAGTGATGGTAGGATAGGATAAGGAGTTCAATTAGCACACAGAGCCTCCTGCTTTTCTGAAACACATTACCATGTTGTTTAATCAGTTTGATTATGAATCCCTCCTGATGATGCTCCACGATACGCTGCTGAAAAAAGTTTTTCAGAGAAAGTCCAAACCTCTCAATTTCAACATTTTCTTATTTATTTATACATTTTACACACTAGAAAAAAAATATTCTAATTATGTCAAATAATATTCTCAAGGTTTGCTGGATTTATATGATTCTTTGATTATTTTGTAGTAGGGCTGTGCGATATGACGATATATATCAAATGGAACGAAATAAAAAGTCTATTGTTTCTATTATGTTCTATCGTTTATTCGTGGTGTCGCAAAATACCTTGTTTCGTATAAACCTTTTCATCATTTGAGTGACGCATCTTTATACCAACCGCCCACCACGGGCAGAAGGGAGACAGAAGCCAAAGGAGAACGACCAGCCAGGACAAAACGAGGAGCTGTTCCCTAAACGAGGGACTATCATCTGTAGCATGGTCAAAAACTCTTTTGAAAAATAAAATAATTATATTTGGCACCAGATATTAAATCTCGTATTGCATGGCGAAGAATCGAGATTTTCAGAAAGGCGTTAGTGACATTTCACCAACTTTACAGGAGAGCCAAAACATTTGTTTACCATAGTTTGCTCTGACTTTGTGTACTGATTTCAATTGTTTATAATAAAAAAATGTACACAAGGATGACGTGTTCCAGTAGCCTAGAATAAATAATGCAGCTCCCCTCATTTGATATATATATCTCCATTTCATCAAAAATTTTACTTACCCCCTTCTGGTTCTCACCCCTCGATATACACTGAATTCAGCTTGGCTTTGCCACATTGCAAATATACCTTTTTTCTTATTTCATGTTTTTCAAAATACTAAAATGTGCAGTTTTCTATTAGATTTTAAACTCCACATTTTGTAGTGTGGACTTTTTTTTTACTCGCACTATCGCACTAATGTAGTATAAATGGTATTGCAAAATCTTCTTTGACATTTCTACCATTGTATGGTCATGCCACCCCCGTCAAACCTTCTCCTGTTTCTTCTTCTCAGATAATTTTTTGTTGATTATGATCGTAATCAGTGTTACCTGTACAGGTGTTTCCACCTCACTCCCACTACTATACGGATGCAGTTCCTGTAGGGAGGGATTAGGGTCGTCGGATGGGAGCGAAGCTGAAATTCCAACCAGTTCATGATAGCTTTCAACTTTAACCCAGATGAAATACCAACAGCAGGAAGACAAGTAAGCCAGTCAGTGGTGTGTTACCCTGCTGCCTCCATTTCTTTACATGACCTTAAGAACTGCTCTGGCTGGATTCTCACTCAACAAATGCATTTCGTTCTCTGCTTCACATATTATTAGTTTTGCAAATGCTTAATTAATGTAAACATCCCCGTAAGAGTTGTTCAACCCGGAAAACATGTAACCAGACAGGTCTCGAGAGCTATGGAGCCTGCATTCCTTCCTGAGTTAATATGTTAATTTTTACTGTTCACCAAACTGCATCATATCCCAAGGTAATATAATCTCCTTGCTTAATTAAACAAAACATAAATGGATTTAACCATGGAATATGCAGCATAGTATAGTTAAATGGCTTGATGTTTCATAGGTTCTAGATCGTACACCGATAGTGTTGTGATTACTAAGTGGAACCAGGGGAGGCGAAGAAACAATTAGGTAACTTTTTAGCTTGGGAAAGAAGATTTAATGAAACCTCTGATGAATCAGTCAGTACAATGTACCAATGTTCCATCTGTACTACTGGTTAATTATTAAGTTAATCACCTATTACAGAGTTAATTATGTGCTGCCAATTAAAAAGCAGCAAATAAGGTGATGGATAAGAGCAAATAACTCTGGCAGTGAAGAAAATGCCTGGGTGTAGAACTTCTTTGGCTTCCAAATTGTGAAGTGTACTTGTTGTTTTAGTCTAAAAGTATCTTTTTTATTTTATTGAATTTCCTTTCATAACACCACGTGATACTGCAGTGAATGTAATGATGAATCATTACTGTAAGCATCAAATATACACTCTTAAAAATAAAGGGGCTTCACGATGCCATAGAAGAACCTTTTAGTCCTAAAAGGTTTCATGATACCTTTAACATCTGAAGAACCATTCTCTTTCAACAAAAGGTTGCTTTGTGGTGATTAGAAGTTAGAGCTGCACGATAACATTGGCATGCGATAGTCATGCACATCTGTCAGTAAGACGGTTCCGTGATTGGCGCTAAACCTCCACACCTGTTTTCAAATTAGCGGTCATTTATACACAGAGCCCGTCGTTCACTGACAGAGCTACGCAAGGTGATGGATACAGCATTCATCGATTCATCGGGTGCTTCTTTGAGCCGAAATTGCGTTACTTATTGTTTTAGTCTAAAAGTATCTTTTTTATAATTGAATTTCATTTGAAAAACACGCGCTTAATGTAATTAATCCTGCTAAATCACAGAACCCTCTTTAACTGAAGGATGGCACAATGACTAACGCATGTTTCAAAATAAATCGTGGAACCCTAGATAGAAGGTTCTTCAGTATTAAAAAAAGGTAAGGAAGAGATGGTTCTTTAAAGAACCTTTGACTGAATGGTTCTTTGTGGAACCAAAAGTGATTCTTCTATGGCATCGTTTGAAGAACCTTTTGAAGCACCTTAATTTTAAGAGTGTAATAGGACAGGCTTTTGACGTTCAAATCATGTTTTGCCCCCAAATTTTTACTACAGAGCAAACTAAGCATTTAAATATCATCTTGATTAAACATATTTTGGACATTATTGTGAGATAAAGAGTGACAACTATTTATATGCATTTTATCATTGATTTACATAACAAGCTATCAGAATTCCATCTTACTTTTTGGCCATATAAATAATAAATTTTTGCATTACATTTTTGCAAGTCATTTTACTTATGTCTGGCTTTACAAGGTAAATATACCAGAGATATGTTTTGAACTGTCCCGGAAATCTGAGACCATGTTCTCTAGTCATTTCTCTTGAAAGTGAAAAAGTTCTCTGACTCAGTACATGACTTTGGATAGTTGGCAGTTCTCAGAAACCTTCTGCTGTTACATGCAACCTCGGCCAAAGATGAAAAGCTAAACCAAAACCAAAAGCGAACCTTCCATTGCTGTGGCAACAAAGCAGGATATGAAACCGCCATTCTCTCTGCGCACATGTAAATGTTTTAATGGGAGTGTTTCGGTGGTGTGCCAGTGCTTCCAATGAAGGCTTTTTTTAATCAGTAGCACAGTAAATGTGTATCAGCTGCCTAGAAATTAGAAGGTGTGCTGTGCTCCAGTTACCAGTGTGTAACAGATACTGTGATGATAACTCCTTTTTATTGCTTACATATCAAATTCCATTGACTTTGAGGGTGTGAGAGAGCGACATCTCATTTTTCACAATGACTATTGTCACGCTTTTAGTACACCTTTACCACGGTCTTACTCAAGCTGAATTTTTCTCTGGAATATTTTTTTTTTCCAGGTTTTTGACCATATTGATCTAAATTTATTATTTAAAAAAATATTTATTTGCCTGTTATATCTGACTGGCACACCTCTGTGTTTTCATGTGTAAGTGAGAGCGGCTATACTGTATATTTTGGGCTTGAGCTTCTCAGGGTTGCAGTAATGTGCTGGTGTCCTGGGCTCTTTCCCCGGTGTGCCGGGTTGGCGTCGACAGCGAGCGGCGTGTCTGCTGCCAGGTGGAGTGGTGTTTGTCTGGGTAGAACATGCCAGAGCGAAGCTGGTGGAGCTCCCAAAGGAGAAGCACTTTGCTAATCAGATCCTCTTCAGTGCAGGCTTTGCATCGCAGCACAATGGTTCTTTCTCCCGGGCCTGTGCTGTAATAAGTATTTCCTGCTCTGGGCCAGCTTTACCCAGATTAGGGGAATATGATTTAATGGGTTGACTCTGTGGCTCAGAAGGTGATATCTACACTAACAGATTTCAGAATGATTTTTCAGTTTTATGAAAGAAATGGGAGGGGGGCAACAGCTGGGTAATCATTGTAGTGTGAGAAGAACCACATATTTTTATCATGTTTTGTGATGTAGAGAGAATTTGTTCTTGTATTTTTTATATTGGTGTTAAATCACTACAGATATCAATTGAATATGTTGATTTTGTATTAAAATGTATTTTAAACATTAAACTTTTAATCTAAAATAAAATATTTTAAAATAGATATTATAAAAAAACGAATGTATACTTATATTATATAATATATACTTATATGTAAATTTATGAATAATATATTAAGATTATATTTAAAGTAGTGCTGTCAAAATTAGCGCGTTAACGCAGGCGATTACTGTTTTCAGTTTAACGCGTTAAAATTATTTAACGCAGGGGCGGAGCCTAGGATTGGCCACCCCACTCATAACTGCTGTTGCTGTCCGTTTTTTTTTGACAAGAAGTGTATTTATTCAGTCGCAGAATGTCTTTACAATCACATCAATCCGGAGAGGTTTCAGACGCGTGCTCCAGCTTCACTTCAGTGGCAGGCGCGAGTCAAACAGCGCGGTAACCGGTGCGTGCTATAGCCTGTATACATCCATATCAAAGCATGAAATAAACTACGTGCATGCAATGTCGTGGTCAGTTAAGGTATGAAGTTACCAAAAAGGCGATTAAAGCAGCACATTTTAGAGTGGCCTTTTATTGTGGCCAGCCTAAGGCACACCTGTGCAATAATCATGCTGTCTAATCAGCATCTTAATATGCCACACCTGTGAGGTTGATGGATTATCTCGCAAAAGAAGTGCTCACTAACACAGATTTAGACAGATTTGTGAACAATATTTGAGAGAAATAGGCCTTTTGTGTACATAGAAAAAGTCTTAGATCTTTGAGTTCAGCTCATGAAAAATGGGGGCAAAAACAAAAGTGTTGCGTTTATAATTTTGGTCAGTGTATATATCTATGGCTTGAGCAGAGAGCATTTTTATAATTGTAATATGTTAACGCTGCTTTGTTGTACCTGTCATTCACTGTCTAGTCTTATCACAAAGAAACTCTTTCACTTTATACACATACCGTGAGCTCATCAGCACCGTGTGTGTGACCGAGACAAAGATAAATAAAGAAGGCGAATGATGGTGCTTTAAGGCTATAAAGAAGATAAAGAAGCTATAGATAGAGGGAGAGTGATAAGCACATCCTTGGCAGAGCACAAAGCGTGAGCGTCCGTCCTGTCTGGCTTTTCTGGTTGAGTCCGCAGGCACAGTGCCACCTTGAAATTTCCCTCTCAATGAGATTTAATTAAATCTACAATACCCAATTAAGTGAAAATATGTTCTGCGTTCCTCTCCTAAGGTCACTGACCTGAGCAGAGCACCTCCGGGAGGCCGAGCCTGGAGTGGCGATGGGGAGGGGGCTAAATTAATAATGCAGATATGTGTGTAACTGCGAGGCAAACCGTATGAATGTTAGTTAATCCCTAATGACTCTTGGGATTTGGTTAATGAGGTACATAATTACATATACAGCACAATGTGATTAGCCCTCGCATTGAGATGTGGAGCGGGGTCGAGGGGAAAAGGGGAATACGCTGAGAGACCTCATGCAGCCGAAACAGGTGGTTTTGTGTGTGTGGATGAATGAAGTGTATTCTGGGTTACTGAAGGTTGAGAAGACAGCACAGCTAATTTAGTTCACTAAAATGATCCAATCACAGCATTTATCTCTGGTTTTAATTAATACACACTATCACTTAAAAGTTTGGGCTCAGTAGGATGATTTTTTTAAAAACAAATAATACTTTTATTCTGCAAGGATGCATGAAATTGATAATTATAACATTTAAAATGTTACAAAAGGCTTCTAGTTTTTTTATTATTTTCAACATTATATTCATAAACATTGTATCACAGATTCCACAAAATATTATTCAATAATGATGATAATAAGAATTGGAGTGGTGGCTACTGAAAATTCAGCTTTGTGGTTACAGGAAAAATATATTTATATTTAATATATATATATGTTTCAGGAGTTTAGGACACAGAATAGGACGCATGCTTATTTAATAACCGTTTTATTTCCTATTTGGGTTTGTTTATATGCTTTATATTTTTTAGATTAACCCCCCACCCCAAAGGCATTGTCAGATGCCAGTGTTTCCCATCATAGCTTTGCAAAGATTTGATTTAAAAAAAAAAAAATCATAGCTATTATACTATTTCTTGTTATGATTTTTATAATCATAAATTATTATAATCTTAAAGTGCCCCTATTATGGATTTTTGAAAATGACCTTTCATGCAGTGTGTAACACAGCTCTAAATTAATAAAAACATCCTGCAATGTTTTAAATCTGAAAGTGCATCATGTATAAAGTTATTGTCTCTCAAAAGAAAGAGTCGACTCTGAATCATTGAAACGAGTCGTTTTTAAAACAAACCCAAAGCCGTTTCATGGTCAACATGAAACATTAGCATATTGCCCGCCCACTTGTTGGTCTTTTCACTTTGGTCTGAATGAAAATATAAATTCATTCTTTTCCACTATGTGCCGCTTTTGGAGCTGAAAATATAGCGGTTTCCCCGGTAACACTGTACACAAAGCAGCACTGCTCACAAACACTGCTTTACCAGGCATTACAGGCATGATGACATGGAAATGAAATCGACCAATCAGACAATCACCGCAGATTAGCGTCACACAAACGAGGGGTTTGGAAAAATGAATTGTTGAGCGAATCGTTTGGGAGTCGTCGAATAAATGCATAAAATGCACAAAATAAATGCATATTATAAGACAATGAAAGTGTTTTTTGAACTTGCATGCATGTCAACCTGTTGTTGGGGACTCTCAAAACCAAAATATAATTCTTTAATTACCCATAATAGGGGAACTTTAATTAATTATGAAGAATTTTGAAAGTCCGACAGCGTCTGAATCTGAGTACTATTGGAAGGTTGACCCTGCCTGCTTTAAATGTTTTAAAAAAAGATTAACAGTTTAGTCAAATTTATAAAAAAGTGGAATTTAAATGTATAAAGTAATCAAAAAATAATCAAATGTTATCAGTTACATTTTAACAAAATAATTAAAATTGTTAAACACACTACTTATTTAAGTTTAGCAGATGCTTTTATCCAAAGCGACTTACAAATGAGGACAATAGAAGCAATCAAAACCAACAAAAGAGCAACAGCATGGAAGTGCTTTTTTAAAGAAAAAAGTAGATACTATATAGAAAAAAGAAACCTAGTGTTTTTTTTTAAGAAACAAGTAGATAGAATAGAAAAAAAGAAAGCTACTGTTAGTTTTCAAGAAAAGCTTGCAGTTAGAGAATAAATATGCAATTGATAGAGGGTCAAGTGTGAAGAATGAGCAACTTCAACACTCCAGTAAACTTGTATGTTCTGCGGAAGAAAGTCATGGGTTTGGAATGACCTGAGGCTTTATGTAAATTAGTCAATTTTCTTTACTTTTAACTGTGTTTAAATGTGTCTATAACTACACTACAGATATTACTCTTCACATTAAGGACAGCTGCAGTTTCCCAGAACTATTACACCGTGCGTGTTAGTGAAATGAATCTGTGACAATGAAGACACTGTTTACAAAAGAATCGACGACATTAGATGTATAATGATTCTATGATTAATTAAGAAACTAGCAAACATATTAACTGCAACCAGCTGTTTGCAAAGATTTCCATGTTCTAATTAAAGAAATAACACAATGGTAGAAAACTGTTCATTAATGCAATCTCTCAGGATGGAGATCTATAGCATCTCCGTACCACTGGGAGAGATGATGATGATAATACTTTTATTACCTTTAATTTTCTTTGTTGGGTACTGAAATTTGCCTTATGGTACTTATACATAATGATTACTTCATGAAAAAACAAATGATTATTTCTGAGTGATGCTTTTATTTATTGCACATTTGCCAGTGTATTGTGTAATAACGTGTGCTTTGCTGTAAATAATTCAGAATTTCAATCACTATTTCATATTCATTCCGTTGTCTGACAACAGAAACAGAAAAATAAGTCAATGAAAACTGTTTTATTGAGAATTTAGCTGCATCAAATACAGTATGTGGGCACAGAGAGGCAAACAAATGTAATAATAAATAATAAATGAACATTTAGCATGTTCAGAAGTAGTAAGCTGCCCTGTCGTGTAAAAATGTAAACAGATTTGTGTAAATATTTAAATTGCTCAGTGCAAAGAAAGAGAAATGATGGGAACCTGGTATTTATTTTTTTCATGTGTCTAATAGACATGAACAAGTTCTTTGGAAAACATCTATGACCTTTGAAACATGTCTAGTCTTCATGCTCTGTTGACTATGGTTTCAATAATAATAATAAACATACATTTGCATAAAGCATCCATATTTGTCCATGCCCATGTTGATTAGAGTATTGAAAAGTATTAATTTAAGGTACATTTAGAACAAACAAAAGTTAACTCATGACAATCATGCAATTCAATATTTTAATCGATTGACTGCCCTAATTAAAATATGAAACTGTTATTTTAAATTGTAATAATTTGTAGTATTATACATAGTGCTGTTTTTATTGTATTTTGACCAAATAAATGCAGTCTTGGTGAGCTTTGAAACCCAAACTTTTGAACAATAATGCACTTATTTCAACTTAGATGTTATAGGATTTAAAGCAAATTCATCACAGATATACATTACCAAATCACTAAGGTGTTCATTGATGATGATCACAAACGCAGCGACTATCCTAGTTAGTTTAGTTTAATCCAAACACAGATGTAGCCTAGCTGTTTAAGAAACTGATGACTTATAGTCGATGGATTTTACTTCCTCTGATGTCGCAGAATCACTGTCAGTGTAGTTTTGATCTGCCAGTTTATCACATTTCTCCAGTTACGTGTCAGTGTTTAGCATCATGAAGCTACCTGTCAGAGCAGATGGGGGGTGGGGGTGCGATATAAAGCAGGATGTGGTGAAACATGAAAAGGCAAGTGTAACCACAGATTGTAAGATGTATGTAGCGGCGTGGGGCATCAAAACCGAGGCTGCTCACGGGGAACTCAGTGCCCCGCCGTGAAACTCAGATGTTTTATTCAGTGCGTATGTTCCTTTTATTGCTGCGCTGAAGCCGCACAGACCCCGTGAATGCATGCTCACACACACAAGGCCTGTTTATTGGCTCCCTCTTGCAATGTGTTTGCACTTAAAGTCAACATGAAATTAAAATCACTTTACTTTTCTTAATGCGTGTTCCTGGTCTGGATCTGAATGATTTATCAGTGCATGTTTTTTTTTACAACATTATGGAATAATACATTATGTATCTTCAAGGCTGATGTTGCTAATCTTTTTACTTTTTCAGCCGCTCAGCTCCTGCTACCTCTCTCAGTTTACTTATGGAATATTAACATCTTCACATTGCAGTTAACTGGATCATGGATAAATATTTTTTTGCATTAAATTTCTTGTTTCACTCCTAAATAGCTTCTTCATTTTAAAGAGACCTCTTTATTGATTATAGACAGAGTGCATAACGAAGTAAAGTAATTCTTACTGTACTTAAGTACATTTTTCAAGTATCTGTTTTACTGGAGTAGTTTTATTTTGAGTAACTTATTTTACTTCACTACATTCCAAAGTAAGATCACTTTTTACTTCACTACATTCATAAAACATATCGATCTCTTATAATACATCACGTGCTCCGAGACGCAGAAGCGGTGTCATTCAAGAACAAACTATTCTTTTCAATGAACCTGTTCAATCGGTTCGCATCGCAACAAATACATTCACGAATTGGAAAGATCATTGCATTTCTCGAGTCGAAAAACCACTTTCAAATGAACCGTTTAGAGCGAGTCTTCATGAACTGAACTCACAAGTAAAGAACCGGCGCGCAGTGCGCAACTGGCTGTGAAAAGTAAGTTACATGTCGATTTTAGGAGTAATTATTGTAACAAAATCACATTTAGCTCAAAACTGTGTTGTTTGTGAACATCTACTGTAAAGGGTATCTATTTAAGCCCTTAAATGCTTGAACGACAGATCAACGTGGTCTATGTTTTAGGTAAAAAAAACGAAACATTAAAATAACACAGATTAAATAAAATTTCAGTATTCCCCACTGCTGTACTTAGCAGTTTTATTAAAATGCACGCATTTAGCCCTTGTGATGTCTGTTTTGAATTGTTTATAACTTATTTTTGTTTATTGTATCAACTAGCCGGTAATAAATTGAATGTTTATTCAAACATACTGAAAATAAGTAAATATTGTTCCTGACACTGTCTAGACAAGCTGCTGGTGCTAAGTAGGACATTTTTGGAATAAAGTAAATATTTTTATTCAGCCACAGATAGATCTTGAGGTAAAAAGAAAGTTGATGTTCAGAACATAACTACAGTTAATCAGTGTGGGATTGCCCTGGGGGCATTTTGACAGGAGTTTTTTTAATCACAGACAAGGTTGAGAAGAAAAAAATCTTATGAAAATATAATTATATTTTCCTTAAAATGTTCTTCTATTTAGGCCTTATTTATTTCAAAAACTGACTGTGACAGTGGGGCGGGGCAAGCGTGGGAACGGAGCGAGGCGGTAGTGATTGAGTGACACCTGCGCCACTCACCGGTCTCGAATCCACGAGGAGCCAAAGGATAAAGGAGGAGTGACCATAGAAAGAGGACCAGGCCTGGAGTTTTAGTTTATGTTTTGTGTACCAGTCGTCCATGAGGGGCTGCGCTTTTATGTGATGTTGTTTATTTGATTATTAAATGTTTTGTTAATGTTCGCGGTTCCCGCCTCCTTCCTTCCCCGTATACAACCTCCACATGTGCCCCCGGGAGGAGGGAGGGACACGCTGTCAAAGAGCCCTCGCTGCTGAGGGGAATCGCGGTGCTGAATCGGGCAGCAGGAAGAAGCGGAGACCGCCAGTGGCTGCCCGAAGCGGTTGCTGGAAAAAGAAGAACAGGTGGGACAGAAAGACTCGCTGCCGTGCTCCTGGGTCGAGGAGGGGTGGCTGCCGTCGGAGAGGGAGCGGAGGAGTCGCCCCGTTCGCCTGGAGGCCGAAGCCTTGCCATCCGCCATGCTTGGGGAGGAGCAGGGAACGGGGGGCTGTGCCGGCTGCCCTCGATGAGGAGCCACCGCTCGTCGCCAGGAGGCATGAGCATCGGGGCGTCCACAAAGAGGTCCAGACTCGCATGGCACCGCGAGGGAGCCGCTCAGCGGAGTGAGGACCGAGCGGCAGTTGTGGGAGACGAGATGTTTTTTTTTCCTCTTCCCCTCTCTCTTTTCTGTCATCCTCATCCTTCCGTCTCCTTTTCTCTCGCCTCGTCTGTCCGTACCCCCAGCCCGCGGCCGCCTGACGGGATCCCCGGGGAGGGGGGGGGGGGGAGTGAGCGCAGTCTCGTGAGTCCCGGCTGGATGGCGTGAGGGGCGATGGGGGTATGTGACGAGTGGGGGGGGCCGAGAGCCGTGGGAACGGAGCGAGGCGGTGGAGTGATTGCATATGACACCTCGCATCCCGGTCTGAATACGGAGGAGTACGGAAGGATAAAAGGAGGAGTGACACAGTAAACGAGAGAGGACCAGGCCTGGATTTTAGTATGTTTTGTGTACGGCAGTCGTCCGTGAGGGGCTGCCGCTTTTATTGATGTTTATTTGTATTATCTAGTTTGTAATGTTGGGTTCCCGCCTCCTTCTTCGTATACAAACCTCGCTACACTGACGTTTGCAAAACAACAAGTTTTAACTTTTTTCTTACTGGTGTAAATTAGATGGTCAAACTGTTTTCTCTCATGTATGGTGTAAGCTACAGTGATTATACCATACTCTCATCAACGTAGTTCTCAACAACAAAATATATATATTGATTCCATTTGTTTTTTGGGAAATCCCGGTATTTTGGGCAAATTAAAATAGTGCTAATATAAAATTAAATAAAGTAGCGTCTATATAAAATTTGGAAAATAAATCTATCTAAGTACTTTTTTACTAAGAATAAAAAATCTAGACTTTTGTACTTTCACTCGAGTAAAATTGAAAAAAGCATACTTTCACTTTTACTGGAGTAATATTTTTATTATACTTGTACTTTTACTCAAGACTTGATTTGTGTACTTTGTCCAATGATTATAGATGCTTTACTTGTATTGTAGTTCACTTTATTCTGACCAACAAGTCAATAAAAATATTACAGGTTATCAATTTTGTTTTTGACAAGAATATTTTTGGACATTACAGGTGATTCAATAAATTAGAAAATCGTGGAAAATTTCATTTATTTCAGTAATTCAACTAAAATTGTAAACTCGTGTAGTAATTAAATTCGAAATTAAATTTAAAGACACACAGACTGAAGTAGTTTAAGTCAGAAGTTTGGTTCTTTCAATTGTGATGATTTTGGCTCACATTTAACAAAAACCCACCAATTAATTGAGTTTGAGACCAATGCCATAGAAAGAGGTTACCAATGAACATTCCACATGTTAACATTAATCATTGTTGAAAACAACATAGCAGAATATTTTGACTGTGATTGAACATCTCTCTATCTCTTCTATTCTTCTCTCTCTCTCTCTCTCTCTCTCTCTCTCTCTCTCTCTCTCTCTCTCTCTCTCTTCTCTATGTATACACAGACTACTTTTAGATGTATGAAGCCATATGTATGTCACGTTATATTCCCTTCATATTCTCCTCTGAATAACCATAAATGGATGTAAAAAGCTTTTATTCTCGAAAAAATTCTCGAGCTTTAATGCAAACAGTATGGCTATATGTCTTAAATAATTTGTTTGTAGAAATTATAGACGATCCAAGGAAGAGGTCATGCTTATAGAATTAAATGCTTTATATTGTCTCTCTCTCTTCTCTTATCTTCTCTCTCTCTCTCTCTGTGTGTATATATATATATATATATATATGTGTGTGTGTGAGAAAACCCAGCTAAAGTCATTTTTTGTGATTTGCTGTTTTCTACAAAAAAAATCATCCTTCATATGGTAAAGAACATCATGTGAAAATGTAACTTTTATATCTTTAATATTGACTGAGTAAGGTCATGTCAGAGATGGAAATTATAGTGAATTTAATGGTAGAAATCAAACTTTGATGCTTGTTATCTCATAATTAGATTTTGAGACTTTAGCCTGGATTTCACAGAGAGGGACACACACACACACACACACTTTACACACACACACTGATTTCACACACACAACAGGGACACACATATACACACATATATATGTTATATACACACACACACACACACACACACACACACACACACACACACACACAAAATATATATAAGGATGTTATTATGCTTATAGCTTAATCATGCACATTATGGCCAGTAAGATGCATTAAGACAATAATAGTTTTTGATTTTATTCTTTAATACTGACTGGTATTTTTGAACCTTTGAATCAATACGATGCACTAGTTTCCCACTACAGCAGTACAAGTGTTCATACACATTCAGAGGTTTGTTTGTGAGTATTTTTTTTTTGTAAATCCCAGCGTGTAAATAGAAAATGCTGTTAGCAGTTTCTGAAGGCTGTTTTTTGCAACAAAATTTCTACAAGAAGCCCCAGTTCTGTCTGCCGCTAGTTTTCATAGTGTATACAGGCACAAAACTCACAGCAGAGCTGTCAAAAAGATGCTACGACATTATAAATCTGTCCTTTAAACTTTCTCTCGGACTCCATTCTTTGTTCCTTCTCTCATACTCAAAGACAAACATCTCTGTTCTCAGCTTCTGAGTAAACAGAGAACATCTGTGGTTTATTTCTAAATTCAAGCAAAATTGCCCATTAATTATATGATGAGCAATAATTCATTCATTGATGAAATGCTCATTAGTGTGAACAGCTGGTGTGTACTGGAGGTGAGAGAATATTTGAGGAAGAGACTTGGAGAGTGTTCTTTTAATCTACGTGAGGGTCTGTGGTGGGATTGTTTGGTTGTTGTGTATATGATAGTGTGTCTGTAGGTGCACAAATTGGACATTGTCAGCTCATCACAGAAAGAGACAATATTGTGATGGAGTGTAAAAATGGCAGAGCCAAATATGTGCAACCAGTAACGGAAGGCTGGTGGATAAATGCTGATGTATGACACCCCCCACTCACGGTCTCGACACTGAATCAAAATAAGAGCGAAGTAGACAGAGAGGACCACTAGTTTTAGTTTGTGTTTGTGTCCATCGTTCCTGAGGGGCACGCTTTTCTGCTATTGTTTGTTTATTTTATCATTAAATTCTTTGATTTCGCCGGTTCCTGGCGCCACCGTATATACGAACGTATGTAACTGGTGCCGAACCGGGAGGAAAGGAGGGACCGCTTCAAAGAGCCCCGCTGCTGAGCGATCGCGGTGCTGAGGAGTTCGGGCAGCAGGATGAAGCGGAGACACATGCTGCCCGAGGCGGGGTGCAGGAGCAAAAGAATCAGGTTGGTCGGAAGACCGCTGCCGTGCCCTGGGTCGAGGGAGGGTAGGCTGCCGTTCGGAGAGGGAGCGGAGGAGTCGCCGTTCGCCTGGAGGCCGAAGCCTGCTGCCATCCGCCATTGCTTGGGGAAGCAGGGAACGGGGACAGCTTCCGGCTGCCCTCGAGAGGGGCCATCGCGTCCGCAAGGAGGCGGAAGGAGACTGGCCGTCACTAAAGAGGTCCAGTACCATCGCATGGCACGCGAGTGAGCGTGCGGAGTGAGGAAACCGAGCAACAGTTTCGGGAAACCGGACGAGATGTTTTTTTTTTCCCTCTTCCCTTCTTTTCTATCACTCCTCATCCTTCCGTCTCCTTTTCTTCGCCTGTCTGTCCGTACCCCCAGATGCCAGGCCGCCCTAACGGGGTCCCCCCGGGAGAGGGGGGAGGGGGGAGTAGAGCGCAGTCTCAGGTCCCCCCCGGCCTCCGAGAAGGGCGGTGGGGGTGTGCGAGTGGGGCGGGGCCGAGAGCTGTGGGATACAGGGCGGTGGGTAAATTGATGAATGACCCGCCACTCACCGGTCTTCGATTTCCACCCAACGATGCTACGGAAGAATAAAAGGAGGATGGACAGGAGAAGAGAGGACTTGGCAAGTTTTAGTTTGTGTTTGGTGTGGCTGTCCATGAGGGCTGGCTTTTTGTTAGTTTGTTTATTTTATCTTAACAATGTAATGTTCGCCGTCCGATCTTCCTTCCCGTTTCTTCGAGCTTATCAACTAAAAATTAACAACACAAAATCAAAATAAGTATAACATTAACCCCTCCTTTTGGCCTAGTGTTCCTCCCTACCCCCCATGAATCTTACTGTTGTGTGTTTTCCCTTTCTCTTGACTGTTGCTAAATGCAACCCAAATAATGGGGAGAAGCTGGCTAGGTTATAAACATTAACAGTGTTGATGTGCAACAGCGATCGAGTACAGCGATGATCGATTAAAAAAAAAATAATCTCGGTGAGCTCTGATGGTTTCGCAGCAATCGATGATCGATCATTAGATGTGTGGGTTAACATACATATCTGATTAATCCAATATAGATCGTGGGAAAAAATTTATGCTGAACCTAATTGATTATGCTCAAATAGCAGCATATTGACTTTATTTGGGCGCACGGTCCCTGAGCTCTGATTTTCTTTTTCAAAAATCCAAAAATATTTTTTTTCGTTTGTTCAACAGGCTTAAATAAAAAAAAATCCCCCCCCGTACTTCGTATGGCTTCGAAAACATGCAGGCGATTTTAGGAATGGCCCACAGGCGGGGCCCACCACCCAAGTACTCGATTAATCGTTTTTGAAACCTATCGATGATCGAAATAAGAAATTGCCAAAAAGTGTCTCGGTTCACAGTAAATACTTCTCCACCCAAACCTTCCATCTTGTGCATTTGAAAACTCAAAATGCATCAATCATCTTTTAAGTTTTAAGATTTTTCTGTTATAACAAAGATGAGATTATAATTGTTTTATTATTATATTCATAATATTTTTTATTGTTTGTTTATCAAATTAAATTTCAATATTTATTCAGATAAGCTTAATAATAATAATGGTTGTTGATACTTATTATAAGATAATAATAATAATTAGTTCAATAAAAATAATATTGTGAATGTGGCTTTTAAAATGCTAAAATCAACTGTAATCATTATGCTATACATTATGCTATTATATATATAAATCTGCAGATTCACCCTTTTTAGGAGGCCAATTGCGGCAAATAAATGAAATAATTCTGTAACAAATTAATCAAAAAAGTGAGTAAAATATGGGATTTTTATTTGAGTGTACCAGAACAATGAAATAAAAAAATTTTGATTTTTTTTTTTTTATCTTCAAATATGTAGAAATGTGTTCCTGTTCTATTAAGCTTGATCAAGTACTGATATTTAGGAGGCATGCCTGGCAGGATTGAGGGATATCTTTAAACCTAGACGTTGTTGTTGAGGGAGACGTTGTTATCTCTTAAAGGTTTGACAACACTTTAATCTGCTGCTCTTTCCCTCAGTGAAACGATTAAACGTATAGAGCATTTGTTTGTGTTTAGGCCCCTGCAGGTGGGTCTGAGGTACTGCGCCGGTCATGTGGGGATCGGGGGTGACCACCGATCGCTGCAGGAGTGAGTTAGCTGGAGAAGGCACAATATTTACCTCATCTGTTGAAATGATGGCGTGTTGAGAGAGGAAGGCATGGCAGCATGACGTTTACTAAAGCAGGATGGAACGAGACCCAGAGGCCTCACAGACTCTCCCAGCCATGACTGTTTGTCTGAGAGAGCGCTAACTCCCATGAAAGATATACACTTGACAGAAAGCCACTGCCTTTTTTACTCTATAAGCAGCATTCCTCTTGTGAAACCAGAGTCATAGAGTGTGCTGAGGAAGAATGGAACCTATTCAGCCGCACCACTTAATCAGACTCCCTCAGCGTCCCTCGCCTCCTGCGGCATCTCCCTCGTCGTGTGTCTCAGGTGCACAGCCCCTCTTTATTTGCCATTCTTTACCATTTTTTGTTTCTTTTCCAATCTGTCAATCTCTTTCTCCTCTTACTCCCTCTTTCTTTTTCTCTTTCCCTCTCAGCTGTAAAATTGGACTTTGAAAGACATTGTTTTTGAGGGAACATTTTCTTTATCCTTGAATATTTAAATGATAAAGAAGCTTGATTTAGTAGATTTGTCTTTCTGTATCTTTAGCACTTTAGCTGCAAAAATGAATTTCTTAGGCAGTATTTTTTTTCTTATTGTCTAAAAAAATCGATGATTAAACGATGAATCAAATAATATAAAGTTATTTTCCTCAGTTGGTCAGAACAAACGTGGCAGTTACTTGTTCTGATGACAATATCCAGTGGAAATTATTATTTGGGTCATATATTCCAAGACTTAGGCGAGAATTTGTGATTCCTAAATACAGTATCCATACCGGTGCGGTGACTGACAGCCACACATACTCCTCAAAACATTGGATTCATCCGTGCTGGAGCCGTGCCGGAGCATAACCCATGCAATAAAAATAATTCCGCATGTAACTGCAATTGCAGGTTTCAAACAGAGATGCGACAAAGAGGCAAAACTTATGGACTGCAGCTTTAATGTTTAATTCTAGGGAATTATGTGCTGCTAATTTTATAGAAACAGTTTGGACAGGACCCTTTTCTATTCTAACAGGACAATGCCTCTGTGTACAAGGCAAGATTAAAAAGAAATGATTGATTCAGTCAGTGTGGAAGAACTTGACTGGTCTGCAGAAAGCAAGTCCTAATCCCAGCTGAACACCTCTGGTGTGACTTTAAATGCAGACCTCGAGCCAAAAACTTATCACCAACCATCATAACAAACCATATGCACTTATTTTTTCCCTACACCAGATTTAACGATTAATATCAACTTACAATTTTGCTTTTCCAATTTATCTTCTTGTTTAGATATATTAAAATAATTATTGCATCGACACATTTTTTATATTGCACAACTGCCTCTGCCGTGTGAACAAGTTTGCTCACACCACATAGCATTTAAGCGTGAGATTTCCCAACTGCCCTCACTTGCAGGTGTGCAGCCACAGGTGTTCTTTGTGTGTTGGTTAATTGAGGCCTTTTTGTAACGGAAAGCCCTTGAAGTAATGCAATCTTCCAGCACCTTTTTCCTCTTTACCTTCTAGTCTTCCTTTTTTGACACTTTCCTTTTCTATTCAGTCCTCTGGCATCTGAGCTGTTACTGTAAGCAGCAACAGTAAGATGTGAAAAATAAATGCACTTATTTTAATACAATTTGTTGACGAGCAAGGGAATTGGTCAGAGACAGTCAACTCGGTTATGTTTCAGTCAGCGTGAAATTCTCTGTGTGAAGTAAATGGATGAAAAAATTGACTGCATCCATTGGGAATTGATTGGATGATGAAAAGTAGGCATTTCATGCTAAATTTGCAGTCAGTTTGGGGGCTTTAGTGATTAAAAGGAAAGTCAAGATGGATCAAGTTGTTTTTAGTTTACGAAAATGAACGTTTTCTTTGGAATCACATGTGATGATGAATTCTGCACAATTTTCATGCCACGATTCGGACTGGGCTGAGTACTGCCATATAAGAAAGAAGAAAATGAATCATTCATGAATAAACCCGGACTCATATCTAAATGATTCCTGTTTTTAACGCATCTGTGCATTTAAGTTGGTCACATTTAAAGTTAATGTTTATAAAGTTCATTGAACCGAATTTAGCAAAACAATCTTGTATTCAAAGATTAGCTACTGTATAGCGTTACAGGAGATTACAGACGACAGCTCTGTGAGGAAACCTGAGCGTTATTGAATCAGTATGTATGTCAGGGCGCGAGCACCACTGTAGCTGTGCAACAGTGTAACCTGTTTCCCTCTCGCTCTCTTTCTCTCACTTTCTCCACCTCTAATGCACAGAACAGTGGCGTCTTTCTCCCGCAACCCAAAGTGTCAGTTTCATTCTCATCATCTTTAGACACGGCTTCTGCCATCGGCGTTCGAATTATGCAGCACTCTCCACAGGAAAAAAATAAAAATTTTTACCTGATGTCTGGAAAATGAAAACCATTTGCTCAAGTGCAGTACATCTCTACAATGTTTCCTGCTGGATGTTAACACTATATCTACCTCAAGTACTCATTTTTGGGTTTCAACCCACCAGTTGAGGACCATTGTTTATCCTGACTACGTATTTTTATTTCTATTTTACTACGTACAGTTAAATTCAGTATTCTTAAGTCCAAAATATAGTTCTCTTATGTGTCCACACAGACAACAGAGCGAGTGATTTGAGTGCTTCAAAAGAAAGGCCCACTGGTTTGAGCGCTCAACTGTGCGCGAGACGGAGTATATCGTGGAAAATGAAGCATACCTGGGCGTTTAATCTGGTCCCTACAGTAAATCCAATCATATCTTCTTCACAGGAAAGACTTGAGAAATTGAACGCTATCTGCATTAGATATCGTCACCTTTTGTGTCATTATCTGCCAGACTTAAGGCTGTGCAATTAATCGAATTCGATTAACATGCGCATCTCGACAGTATAGTCGGTTCCGTGATTGGCGGTAAATCTCCATCACCTGTTTTCAGATGGAGCGGCAGTTAATACACAGAGCCGTAGTTCACTGACAAGCTACGCAATATTGCGTTCATAATCGAAGGCGATTCGTCTGCGATTACAAACGCGATATGTCCTGTGTGTGTGTGTGTGTGTGTGTGTGTGTGTGTGTGTGTGTATTCGGCCTCTACTGCTAGTGTAGTAGATTTTTTTTCCAGACGGCCATCTGTTCTCTCAAAGATTCTCTCAGACTCCATATGGTCGGAATGAAGTGGACACATTCTGATGGAGAACCACAAGTCCCACCAAGGGCGATTTGCCCACCCAGTAGGAAATCATTAAAATTAAGTAAAACATTTGGTAACACTATAATATAGGGACCAGTTCTCACTAATAATTAGTTATATTATTAACATATTGGCTGTTTATTAGTGCTTATAAAACCATATTCTACATCCCTTATCCTAACCAGTACCTAAACTTAACAGCTACCTTACTAACTATTAATAAGCAGCAAATTAGGATTTTATTGAGGCAAGACGAGAATTGGACCTTAAAGACCCCCCTCTGCCTGCCTCAGGGAACAATGACTCCGGCCTGAGGGAACACCCCCCTCTATCCGACCGAGGGAACCAGATGCTCGGTCAGAGGGGGGCGACTCTCCCTCACCCCCTCTGCCCGCTTACACCTCTCTCTTCCCGGGCCTCCTTTCCTCCGAGGGCCCCCCTGGACCTCCAGGAGGGACCTCTACCCGTCCACCAGCCAAACCCGGGCATCCCACACTTAAGCCTGGGTTACTGACTCCAGAGAACCAGGCCACTGGTCACCCCGCCGGGGATTTACCACTGGTCACCCCTTATCGACTTAGTAAAAATGAAGTGTGACCAAAAATTTTTAGCTTGGATAATTTTTTCAAAGTTTGATTTTAATGTCACACTTTATTTTAAGGTCAAGTTCTCACTATTAACTATGACTTTTTCCTTAATAAACTTCTAATTTTCTGCTTATTAATAGTTGGTAGTTGTACAGTACGGTAGTATTCATGCAGAATTAACCGTTATTACTATGTGCTTTATAAGTACTTAACAGCCTACTGTATATGCTAGTAATATGCGTGCTACAGTAGTTAATAATGAGAATTGGTCCTTAAAAAAAGTGTGACAGATTTTTATATGATTTAAACCTGGTGCTTTCTGCATTCAAGGCAAAAAAATAAGTCTTTCCTTCATAAATATATCTCAGCCACTTTAAAAAAAAAAGTGTATTTAGTTAATCAATTTTTCATTATATTTAGTTACCACAGAGAAAGCCTGGTCGCCTTCGGCTTTAAAACACGAACCAGGAATTGAGAAGAGTAATTGACTAGATGACTGAAGGGATCTTGAAGCAGTATACAGGTTGAGGAAATCACAAATATCCTGGGAAGCAAGTCAATCAAATCAACACAGAACTTGACTAGTTGCCTGTGTAGAGAGGTGAGTACAGGTGTAATGTGCTAGTGCTAGTCAATATACATACAAATTAAATACTTTTATATAAACTGTACTGATGTATAGGGGTGCGCGATGTTGACAAAAAATTATAGGTCAGCATTTTCGATAACAATAATTAAACAATAATTTGCTTAGTGTGTTTTTATGCTGGTAACTTGACTGTTTTAGGTCTTTCATGGATAAATAAATATGACACTAAAACCGTAAGCAGGTGGCGGCAAGTCCCCTATTGTTTAATGAGTGATTCATTGAATCGTTCCTTCAAACAGTTCATTCGAAATGGTTGATTAATTTAGTAACAAAGAAAGTTGCTGTCTTTATGATTATTGAATCATTGACTCAAATGTTTCATTCAAACCAATTCATTTAGGAACGAAAGAGGCATGCAAATGTTCTGCTCCAGCTTTGTTTTGAACTGTTTTCACTGATGAAACAGAAAGAAAACAGACAATATTGCGAATACAATGAAACTCACTCAATAATAACTTATTGTTTTTTGAACTGTTGAGTAAACAGTTCACGCTCACACTCTCTCTTGCTTTTGTGTTATTACTTAACTATATCATATCATGAGTATAAAAAATATAAAAGAGCAAAAATACAGTGATAATTTTTGCTTTCCTAACTTGAAATATAGAAGCATTCTAGCTGCATTCTAATAGGCATCATCATCCAGTGATTATTTTTTTTTTAGATAGATATTAGATGCCACTTATTGATTGCAGACATATAGACTGATTGATCAAGTCTGGCAGATTTAGTGGTTAGAAAAAACGAAAGGAGAGAAGAGGAGGCCTCATCCTCCTTCCATCCTCTTCCTCTGGTTTTCTCTTTCCTTCCTCATTTCTCCGGTCCTCCCCTGTGTGTTGTTATGATCAATGTTTATGCACCATAATGTTTCCTGACTCTCCTGAGTCGTCAGTGTGAAGGAGGGATTGACCCGTCTCATGCTATGTTAGTGGGCCACACTGAACTGCTGTCCTGTTGATTAAGTGCCGGGGGCCGGCACTTCTCATTACGGCTCCACATGGAGCCCAAGCTGCCAAACGTACAGAGCATGTGCGAGAAGCACCGCAAGTGCTCTGGGAATTGGAGTCCATTTCCTCTGTACGCCACCGCACCATAAAAGAGTAAGAAACGCAGTATTATTGTATAAGAAAGAGGCCTTTGTACTTCAGGTCATGGTGTTCGATGGGCCCTCAGGGGCCATACCTACAGCGCTGTGGATTTGGTGAAGATGCGATGCATAATGTATGTCTGAGAAAGGAGGTAGAACCCCATTACCCACAATCCAAAAGCAGAGGAAGCACAGTGTTTACCTAAAAATAAATAGACAGAGTTATCCTCAGAGACTTAGTCTTATGCATGCACATTTATTAAAAACAGACAGAGTTTTTAATAGCTACGCATTCCCAAAAAGCAAACATATATGCACAAACAACTGATTAAGATACACAGACATATACAGACACTCTACACATAGACTTGGATGTATGCAGGAAAAAATGATGAATTCCCTGCTAAAATCTGTCAGACACCTAGTTTTTCACCCCAACTTCTGTGCGGAGTTAGGCCTTGGCTCTGTGAAAGGACATGAAGTGAGTGCAAAAACGTGAGGAAAACAGAAAAAGAATATTAATTTACTGTCTTATTTCATACTTTTGGGCAATTTGCCACAAGCCCTCCATCTCCTGGCTCCCCTCCTCCACATGTATTTACCACTCTCTTTTCCTGCATCATCTGTTTCACATATTTGAGCCTGTTGCGTCATTCTTTAGCCCTTTTCGGACTGGGACTAGTTTGCTCTGAGGAGATTATGTGAATTTGTGTTTTTCAGTCATACTTTATTGGTTTTTATCCTCATCGTACATGTTTTTTTTTACAACCTCTTTAAAAATTGCACTGCAAATTGCATACTGTTTTTCATCTAATTCATGTGTCTCTGAGAAGTTTAATCCGGTCACTATAGGATTGTGTGTGATTTATTAATTTATGTTCTATTCTATTTATATCTGTCTCAGTCTGTCATTTGGTCTGTCTGTCTGTGCTGTCTGTCTGCCAAATTAAAGGATTTGTACATTTATTTTGACTATTTTAACTCTGCCAAATGTAAATTTAAAGTTTGACTGAACACTGTAAAATGGAAGTGTCTGATGATTGGCTGCAAAAAAAATGGACACTGTTATGTTGACAAAGACAATAAACTTTAAACTGTTACTCACACTCATTGTCTTCCGACATTACTGTCTGATTCAATATAGTCAGCAAATTATCATCTTTTAGTTTTTATTCAATCTCTTTCCTAATGTTGGTATCAGAAGGAAAGCAATGCAAATAATGTGTTTTTTCACAACTTGGCACTGCACAGCATCTTGTTGTCTTCGGAGCATCTTTATCGTTTGATTTTTGTGAAGACCCGCGTTTTCCTTTCTCGTTATTTATTCTACATGCATGAATCGGTGGGCGTGGCCAAACATGCAGTGATGTAGAAGCAGGTGTTGATCTTCTTCTGTGGAGGTGTTTAGCCACACTATTATGTCATAAATAGGCACATCTTACAAGGAGTCGTTTTGGCAGATTGGCTTCAATATAAGCTGTTTTTACTGACTGACAAGAAAGTTTTGAAGAGTTTTGAAGTTTTGGGAGTTCTGAAACTTACAGAATGTTTTGATAGTACAATGACCTCTTATATGTAAAAAGATCAAGGGAATTTTGATTTCTCAGTTCATGACCCCTTTAATTAATTTTAACCAATTATATCAAACCAATTATGGACTGCACTTTGTGCAGGTCACATTAATAGATTACATTAAATTAAAGTTTATTTGTATAGCGCTTTTCACAATACCAATCCTTGCAAAGAAAACATTTTAAGTTTCTATATTACATTTCATAGTAGATTATTAGTGGTGACTATGGCAGAAATGTACAGTAATAATCATGTAGTTAAACATAATCAAACAGATGGTGAACACTATTAACTGCAATGATTATATGTTGCCATTAAACTTTGCGATTCCGATTAATCTTTGCGATTAAGCAAAATTTGGTAGTTGTATATGTTGTTCCAGGGCTCGCATCATCTGAGGTCTTCTGGGGGGTTGGCATAATCTCTTCTCAGGTGTTTGGTAATCTCAGATCTTCGTAAAGGTTGGATCCAGACTGAAGCTTGTGCAAATCCTAGTTGCCTCGGGATACAAGACCCGTGGCAGAAACAGAGAAGCAAATAGCGATGAAATTAGCATAGCTGCTGTTCCAACCAAGCAAAGATATTATGTGTTCAACCCAAGCAAAAGAATGAACATGTGCTTTTGATCAGATATAGCTGAAGTACAAAATTGCGAGATACATTATGTGAATGTTTGGCCAAAAAGTGTCTTTAATCTAAAAAGTGTCTTTAATCTAGATTTAAACAGAGAGAGTGTGTCTGAACACTGAACATTATGATGAATGTTATTCCTGAGTTTGGGAGCCTGGGTCAAAAAAAAGTATTTGGTGGTGGCTAACGGTCATCAACACACAGTAAAAAGTACCCTACTCACGTGATCTGCAAACCCAATACTGACCATAAATAAAGTAAATGCAAATAAACAGTTTGTGATTTTAATTATATTTTTCACCAAGGGCAACAGGGGTATGAAAATAGGAGGCCTTGCGCCTGTGTGTACATAAATACACACACATACAGTATATAGAAAATATTTACATGTCTATATTTATATTCATATAATTTATATTATAAATAAATGTATTTATTATATTAACATAACCTATTTTTCTGAAATGTATATATATATATCACAATTCACACCACTGGTAATTCAGTTTAAAAAAAATCTCTGAATGCGCCGCATGAAACATGGATTCAGTCTTCTGACCTTTTACTTTCATGTCAGTTCATTTTAAGGGAGGTAGAGGAAAGATAGTTAGTGCTTGTTACACCTGGTCACTTTATGCGTTTTGTCGGATCGGATATCAATCTGATTTGTTACACTTGGCAACATAAAAAAGGATATAAATCCGATCTTGAATTAGGCCACGTCACGTCAAATAAATCAACAGATATGCTGAATTTTATTCATCATCAGCCAATTACAAGAGCGAAGATCGCAACAGGAGTGAGAGTGGCATCAGCAGTGGAAAGATAAGTTACTTTAATTTCAGTTTCATTTGCGGCAGTTTACGCGTCTTGCTGGCTATATCCATGGCGATGCATCTAGCATTAGCGCTGTCATATCTGACTATTAGGCTGAATGTCATAGTCTAGTTCTCACACTTTTTACAACATTAACAATGCAGTGAAATAAAAATGTGGGCTTTGTTATCTCTGCTTTTGTGCATGAGGATTGTATGAAGAAGACTCATTGTATTTGGACTGATGATACTCATTTGATGTGCTGTTTTTGCATTTTGGAGTACAAAAGATGCTAAATAATATGTAATAAGGAAGTAACAGTTTGGATGCAGGATTCTGACAGTTTTTTTGGTCCAATAAGTAATATTTCGGTCTTATCTTAATTTAATAGGAGACAATTACTGGTAATCCAATCTTGTATATTTTTAACACACTTTGTTAGCTTAGATAATTTGGTCATGTAGAAATATACTGTATAGTTGAGTATCATCAGCGTAACAATGGAAACTAATCCCATATTTTCTAATAATATTACCAAGGGGCAACATGTATATTGAAAATAGCAGAGGGCCTAGGACAGATCCTTGCATCACTCCATACTTTACTCTAGATAATTGAGGTGATTATCCAAAGTAATAACAATCGGACAGGTAGGATCTAAACCATCTACATCAAGTTAGTTGCTGTGTCCCAAATTGCATACTGAGTATGTTCTGCACTGGATGTAGAACTTTTTTTTACAACATTAATAAAGTAAATAATGTTCTCTGCTTTTGTGTATTATAAATCATTGTATTTGGACATGATACTCATTTGATGTGCTGTTTTCCGCAAACTAAATAATATGTAATAAGGCATATTTGGATGCAGGGAGAATTTTTGTGTGGGTTGTAAGCCGTTCGTCGTTCATTCGTTCATTCATTGTTTTCTGAAAATTATTTCAATTTTAGTATTCTAAAAAAATATAAATTAAGTTGTTCTTAAAATTAAAGTGTTGTAAGCAGTTTCTCATCAAATGACAAAAAATTATAAAAAATTCCCTTCATTTTCTCTTCATTCTTAATCATTTTCACCAAGCTCTAGAAAAACTGCAAAAATAAATAAAACATTTTAGAGTTTCTGTAATACTCCTTTTCCTATTTCGTTTCATTGTGTTTAGTCATCAGTCTACTTTTACACATTCAGTTCCTCTGCCTGTTTTTTTTTTATGAACAAGATGAATGCATATGACAAACTGAACCAACTACTTTATTCTGTACATAAAACAGAACCAAACAGTCCAGAGAGGAGCGTGTGCTGCAACATGTGTGACTGTGCCCTGAGAGGTTGTTTTTGCCTCGAGATGTGGAATGCATCAAGCATGTGCATGTTTGAGGCAACGTTATGGGAATTTCCACCCAGCTTCTACATATGTGTATTATGGATTTTGAAGGTACAATATGTAAGTGTACTAGGGGTGCTAATACGATCCAGGACCACACAAGCGTTGGAGGATGTGTCCTGAGTCCGGCACTGGGCCAAAAAAATCACCCCTCTCCCACAGGCGCCATCATCATGGTGAGCGCCGCCACCTTCTCGGCTTTCAAGGCTGCACAACATCCGGGAGAGGGCCCCCGCTCACCCACCCGCCAGCACCTTTAGTCTCAGGGGTGCGTGCAGGCTCCCTCGGCCCTCTGTATGCCACAGCGCCCTACATTTATAGCTCATTACGGAGGTGACTGAGATGAGGAGGTGATGGGTGGAGGTGACAGGTGAGGTGGTGTAGGTGGGGAGAACGAGGTGATGTAGGGGCGTGATTCAGGAGGAGAGCAGCGTGTGGCTGCTTCAAGGGGTGGGTCGCCCCACTAGAAGCATTTACAGGCCAGTTCACACCACAATTTGCATGCTGGTCTACAGTGTGTATTTTTTTATAAATGTGGCCTTATTTATTTCTCTGGTTTTATTTGCTCTGGTGTTTATGCATTTGGCCGACAGCTGGTGTGTTTGATGCCATGCTGATGCTTGGATTTATACAGTGTGTGTGTGTGTGCGCGCACAGCAACAACTGGACATGTTGTTCTGTATTTTATGAGAACTTACAGGACACAAATGCCTCCGCCAGTAATAAACACATCAGTTTTCTCTCAAAGCGACAGGCGAGCTGTGTGGTAGAGCCATGAGAAATCATAGAAGTTCCTCAGATCACCTTTAACACAGTTACATCTTGCATGACTTTACGCAACTTGAAAGTGCCTCTGATGTTGTGGTATGTGATGTCTTTTCACATGCATGGTGAAAGCAAAGTCATAGAAAACCTCTGTCATTATTTACTTACCGTCATGTCATTCCAAACATTCTGTAGAGCACAAAAGAAGATTTTTTTCCCATCCATACCATGCAAAACTATTAAAACCGGTATATCAGTTCCACAGAAGAAAAAGAGAACATGTGTGGAAATTATATGAGGGTGAGTAAATGACTGAACTTTTACATTTTTGGATAAACTTTTCCTTTGCTTGTACGTCATTTATATAGGGAATAAAACATTTTCTAGTTACTCTAAAAAATTGTTTTATTGACTAAATATTGCTCTTAAGTAGATTAAAACTAAATGTTCAAATTGGTTCACAAACTGGTCTGAATGATTCAGTAGCAAATCAAATCTAATTCACTAGCTAATGTGAAGTGCAGATATCTGTGTTAAAGGGATAGTTCCCCTGCAAATGAAAATCACCCCATGATTTACTCACCCCCAAGCCCCATTCTAGGTGTTTATGACTTTCTTCCTTCAGACGAATACAATCGGGAGTTATATAAAAAAATGTCCTGGATCTTCTAAGCTTTTTAATGGCAGAGAATTGCTGTTGAGATTTTGAAGCAAAATAAACTACCTAACTCCATAATAAAAGTGCTCCACATGGCTGCGTGGGGTGAATATAGGCCTCCTGAATTTAATCAATGCATTTGTGTAAGAATAATAACCATATTTAAAACTTCATAAACCGTAATCTCTAGCTTCCGCTAACTGTCATACGCATTTTTACTTCTAATTCGTGACTGGTGTTTTGTTTTGCTCTCTCCTCTGCACTTTTGCGTTCGTCACTTCTCACCGGAGATTATGCTACGCATATTTCCTGCATGATTCGCTGGAACGCCACTCTCTCATGAACGCTTAAATTAGCGGAACCTAGAGATTACGGTTATAGAGCTTATTTAAAAATAACTCTGATTGTATTTGCCTGAAAAAAGAAAGTCATATACAACAAGGATGGCTTGAGGGTGAGTAAATCATGGGGTAGTTTTCATTGTTGGGGTGAGCTATCTCTTTAAGGTCATAAAATTAATGAATAAGTCATTGATAAAAAAAAAATGTGAACGCTATTGTTACAAATGCAAAATATTTTGTTTATATTGCTAAAAACCAAAAAGAAAATTATGCATCATACTGTAGGTAATCCATATTCCGTGTCATATGTAATCCGTACTTTATGCTACTAATCCATACTTTATTTACTTGTATGCTACATGTATTCGTTAATTGCTGAAAATCGTCCCCTCTACTGCTGCGCTCACTGTTGTTAAATTTACTTTTTTATTTTTACCTGTACATAGTTATTGTGCACTACATTCCAAACCAAAATGAGTTGTATGAAAAAAAGGAAAAGGACACCTCAAACATTAAACGCTGGAGGAAAGAAAGTAATACGGGGTTGAAACAACATGAGGGTGAGCGTTAACATAATTTTCATTTTTAGGTGAATGGTTTCTTTACACAAACAGCCCAAGGGAGATTGAAGTCAGTGGGACTTGCTGTGATTTCTGTTTTTTTTCCTGCTCTGCTGTTGTGTATGTGTCCAGCTTCTGAGAGACTGTGAGGGAAAGAAATAGAGTGTGAAAGAGAGCTAATGATAGGCAATGCCTGCAGCTGAGATTGCCCAGGCCAGTGAATGCTCTGGCAGGGGATGTGCAGATCGAAGGGCCTTTGGCCAAGATACCACACCTCTCAATCTGCTTTAATTCCCAGCATAACCTACCGGGTGTCACTGAGCAACAGGGTTGTCCCAGCCTCTGCCACACACACACACACACACACACACACACACACACACACACACACACACACACACGCATTGGAATTCCTGTTGTTTCCACTTGGCTTGACTTCTGCTCCATTCATAAAAATACTATACCTGTTTATCTGATTAACTGCCAAACCTCACCTACTGTGTTTGCTCGGAAGTTTGCTGGAGCGTTCAGGCTCTGTCAGATATCTCACGCTCCACAGACGGCAGTTTTATCACGTGGTATCTCAGTTCTGTACCGCTGCCCCGGGCACAGACCCTGGTGAGGAGGAAAGGAGATCGATCTTTAACTGGGCTCCTGTCCAAACACAGTAGTGACCTTTGATCCCACTTGTCTCCCTGACCTCTGCCTTTATTACGTTTCAATCTCTCTCTCTATGTTTGTGTATCTACTACTTAAGTCATGCTAATTATATGTGTAAGCAGTAGGGCTGTCAGTTGAGTCAAGTATTTAATCACAATTAACTCTTTTCTCTGCCAAACACTGAATTTTCTGGGTTTCAGCGTTCAAGCTATCATACACTCGGGGGCGCTATTACACATTTCCTGAATGAGTCTAGAATGAGCCGATCAAAAACACAAATGAGGAAGGCGCAGAAATGAGCGATCTCCTATGTATATGGAAAATAATGCAATCATCAACAATAAACAAACAGCATATAAATGAAAACTGCCAAATGTTACCGAGTGAAATGGCAATCCGGGAAGTAGTAAAGGACTGTGCAAGCTTTAGGAGTGCTAATGGAAGTGATCTACTGCATCTTTGCTTTGATAATAATACTGCATATGATCCAGCTGTAGTATTTGATACAAATTTTGATTGAAAATTTGGTTTTCTCAGCTTTTTGCTCAAAATTTTGCTTTTTTATGAAACCTACCTGTATTCAAGTATTGATAAAAAAAATGCTTGAAGCTAGAATAAAATAGATTTTTTTTGTTTGTTTGTTTAAAAGTAGAGGATCTGTTCTTTATATTGATGTATTGCATGTTCAGATATTCATACAACAAAATATTCTGGGGGCCATGAAATTTTACTGAAAATCCTCAAAAAATCTGGCGGTGGCTGGAAACAAAAACGCTGGTGGGGAAAGAGTAAAGGTCCTTGCACACGGAGTCTGAAATCTCCGTATGCGTTGTTTCATTTTTTTCATATTCGTCATCCTTCCCTAGCAAAATGCTTGCTATGGATGCGAAAAAGCTGAAAATCTGGTCCAATTTTTATTTTTTTTTGGACAAAAGTTTTGGAGGCAGTGTAAACGTGATTGACAAAACATGAGGTCGTATTAATTTTTTTACATGCAAAAATTTTGTACGATCATTTTGGACAATTTTTGATAGTTATGCACGCAGTTCCTTTTAAGGAAAGAAAACTAAGATGTATATGTGTAATTATTAGGTTTGACAGTTTGTGTGAGACTCATCAGTGCTCATCACTCATCCCACTTATACAAAAAGAAATGTAAAAAAGGACATTCAAAGCTGTAGTTTTTCCATAATAAAATAATCCTTACACTTTATGAACTCGTAATGTACCTTAATTGGAATTATATGTATAGTTAACCCAAAATTTGTCTTCTTTTACTCACTGTCACATATCGTCTGTCTCACTCACTTCCAAATCACTGTACACACCCTCACCTGATTCAAAGCTGTGTATTCGGCCCGTTCGACTTTAAGTTGCACCAGAGGAAGAGCAGTTCGCCATCTGCCCTGATCTGAGGGGAAGTTCACAGTCTCCTCGTTGACACTGAACATGCATCTGACTGCAGTGGGATCACTTGATAAGTTGCTAAGCTCAAGCAATTCCTATTGGTATACCGTAATAAAAAATACATGCTGAAGGATCCATCTTAAAGTAAATCTCAGGTTTTCATGCCTGACTGACTGGCCTTGTGAAAGATTAATGGAGCATGATTTAGCAATGTACAAAGCCAGCAAACCCACAGAGAGCTCAATTCGCAGAATCTTCTTTTTAACCACCTTTTGAGAACAATGTTTTTTTTTTTGATTGATCCATCTTAGAAACAACGAAATCGGGAAGGGAAAAGCCTCTAATTTGTTTTTCAAATACAGTCACATTCTTGGCAGCGTCTTGATGCGTCTTTGCCAAAGGCATGATGGAATGAGGGAGGAGGCCGTGCGCTCTTTGAAGGGGAGTGTTGGGGAGGTAGGGTCAGTTTCCCACAGCGCCCTTCCTTTCCCCTTTTTGTTCCCCCCTAAACATCCGTCTGTGCCTAAGGGAAGTGACTTTGTCAAACTGACCTTACGCAAGATAACCATCGTCTCGCTGCATAGTCTCTATCTTGCATTTGAGCAGATCCACCTCATTAATTTTCCTTATTCTTGAGCTAGAGAAGATGCTAAACAGACACAAGCTAAATTTCTCCTCAGATAAGATGGCGATTATTCAAACGCAATAAATGTCTAGGGTGATTAATGTTGTAAAAGCAAAGTGTTGGATAGAAGAGGCTGCGTCTGCCAAAAGAAGCTCCTACCCTGTTCATCAGGACATATTCTACATGTTCAGATGAACAATATATATGGAACGGTGGAATGGTATACAGCTGTCACGGGTCGGTACGGGGGTCACGGTTCGATACGATTCGGTACAACAGGGAAAAAATGAATCTACTATGCTCGGTTTCTTTTCATTTATTTTGAACAGACAGTAGTGGCATTTACATTTTTTCAGACTAGGTGTGAAAATACTAAATATTATTACATTGTTATATATATAAAATCGGTTTTGTTTTCATTGTGAGTGTACACAAATAAAAGCAAACCTTTATACAGTGATGCATTATTAATAAGACGATAAGTGTTTAAAGTTGATTCTGCTGGTATAAGGAAACAGTTGAAGTGATCTGTGCAATTGTTGCAGAAAAGCTTACACACAGCACAAGCGTGATTTCCACAAATGATCCATCTGTTTACCACAAACAATTTTACCATTTATTACATTAATTAACATGTTTCTATTATTTTGATTTCAAATCCAAACATTGTTACTGAAAAAGCTTTTTCTTTGTGATTCTTTTTTCTTTTACAGTAATACAATCTTTATAGACGTGTTTAAATGCAATAAATATAAGAAACACATTATTCAATGCTTTTTACATTTGCATTTAGGCTACTTCTAGATTTATATATTAAGTTGCTCAAGCAAGTGGCAAAACATTTAAAATACTTTTCTAATGTTATCACAAACATTCTAAATTAACTTATGACTGGCAGAAACAGTCAGCTATACTGAATTTGCTTTTGCATTTAAATCTTTATTACAAGCAATCCTGCGATTTATAAAGAACTTTGCTTTCCATACCTCCACGAGTGCCATCTATTATTGCCTTATCTAAAAGTGCTCTTTTCCTTTAAACCTAGCCAAAAAGCCACATGTGATGACTCTGAAACACAGTAGACTTTAATTATATGCATTTATAGTGTAATTACTACATTTTCGTGTCAATCCATGTTCATATTTAGCGCAAACAAGGTGCTGTCACTTTAATTCAGTGAGTGCCGTACAGCAAAGACAGACTCTGTGCGAAACAATCTCTGCACTGCTGCAGACGCACCGCTCCTGGAACGCTCTACGTGCAGTCCGTTAACGCTCTGATCCGTTAACATGATGAGCATGGAAAAATACGCACCATACGCACTGCAAACGGAGTATGTGAACCTGGCATTATGTATGTGTGCATGAACGCACGGTCTCCAGGAGAGCCCTTGAGCGCTGAATGGTTAAACACTGGCAAGAATTAACAAGAAAAGCAATTTATAAACTTTAGTGACGATGTGATACTGCCTATATTGTGCAAGTGACAATTCCTGTGTCAACTATGCAGTGTGCAGCTCCCTTATAATGCAGACGGGATGTGATTTGAAGCCATTTGCGCATTTTGAGAGAGAAAGCAAGAGAGCGCGTGGTGATTCACACAGGCCGTTTATGAAATGATGTTTCACAGAAAGTTTCAAATGACTTTATATGTTATTTAATGAATAAATATGAATTGTACTACACCTTCAGCATTATAATTGTTTTCACCCGCGCCAGACTGAGACGGTGCCGCTGCATGTCATGCCAAACCTCTCACGGCAGGCGTGTCATCAGCTAGAGATCGTTTTTTTTGAGATCGGCCTTTTTAGAGACCGCCGATCAAACATCCCAAAGCTATTATCGGCCGATAATGATCGGTACCCAATCAATCGGAGCACCCCTAATATATATAAATATATGTATATATGTGTGTAAGTATATGTATTTTGAGTATAATTGTTTACATTTTGTGAATGTATCATTTACTGTCATTAAATTGCATTATATTAAATAGACCAGCATTATAACTGTCCATTGGCCAGCCTTCCCAAAGATCTATACTGTCTTTCAACTTCTGTTTTCTGTCCTTTTCTAAACCATTTCTCATCCACTCTTGACCTGACTCGTAGTAGTAACAACTACTAAAAGGTCAACTACCGAGAGACAATAATCAGGCATGTGGTGACTTACAGAGGCAGTTTAAGCAGCCATCAATCACACAAGCTTTATCAGCCCACTCCACCTAATGTAAACAGCAATCACTGGGAAGGAAGTGAGGCAGGGTCCAATATTAACACTCACCAAGCACCAAATGAAACAAAAAAGTGTCTTTGGTGAGTATTTGTATTTGTTTTTTGTACTAGTATTTTTTTCCTCTAAAAAGAAAACACATATGTGACTAGATATCTCTTGCATTTAACCACCCAGATAAAAATATTGGGTCTCAACACCTGGTTGTAAGCTAAACCTGCCACTGTCTCTGATTTTAGAGGCTGTGCTCAGATATAATTGTATTTCAGGCACACAAACACGAGGAAGGTGTTTCTTCAGTTTTATTTTAATGTGAAGGTGCTATTCAGCATATGTGTGATTTGTGCATTAGATCTTTTATTTAGGCTGAGACTGGCAATCAAGCAAAGTAGCATTTTTCAATCTCTTTGATACACAAAATACTCTTTTTCAAAGGTGGCGAGTTTGATTGGTTATATAAGGATCTCTTCTTGCCTTGGCTTCTTTGTGAAACATTCATTAAAGGATGTTGTGCTCTAACTGGAATTCAACGTGGCCTTCACTGAGATCATATCAAATCCTGCATCATCAGTGCTCTGTCATTAGCTTTTCATAAGTATAGCGGCCAACCTGTCAAAACCCACTAGATGAAAATGCTTATATTTTAACCATCTTATACCTTATTGTGTAATTTCATTGTAAAAATGTTCTATATAAATGTAATTGTAAAAAAGAGAGAATGAATGAGAGATAGGCTAATTAACAGAGGCGGTTTCGCTCTGCAACATACTATCTAATTATTCTTTTTCATGCTGCTTTCAAACCAGCATTTAAAACATTGGATTAAGGGCAAGAAGAAAGTAAGAAAACGGGAAGAGAGAAACAGAGCACATTTTCTTCTTGCCAATTAAAAAAGTTTTAGTGCTGCATTTGAGAATGCAGAAAACAGCGACAAACTTACAGCAAGAAAAATGAGTCCGAAAACCTTATTCAGCTGCACCTGCTGCAGTTTTTATATCCAATGTATGCACTGTGTCAACATATATGTCAAGCATTGCCCCCACTCCCACACGTACACAGGTGCAGTGTCAAAGATACCTGCAATGCTCCACTTTAAAATGTATGTGGCCTTTGTGCATTTTTGGCTCCCTTTGCACTTTTTACAACACACACACACACACTAAAACAAACAGTCATCATTAACAAACACCACCCCTCTTTTTTTTACTCGTTTATGGCCTTATGCTGAATTAAACTTAATCTACTGTGTTCTTTCTCTTTCTCCTGGTCTTCCTCCTGTCCCTGTTCTCACTCAGTTGCATGTTTAACAGGAACCCTGCCTTGTAAAGCTACATTTATAGATCCCGTATGCTTGATTGTATGAGGCTTTATGACTTTGACCTTGACTGAACAAGAGAGAGAGGTAGACCTCGTATAGTATGCAGGCCTGGGCAGCGACAAGATTGTCTGTGTACATTTTAGAGGGTGCTTAAAGGGATTTGTAGTTGACCCAAAATTCAGTGACTCTTCCTCATGGTTTTTGAGAACCTTGTGACTTTCTTTCTTTCGTAGAACGCAAAAGAAGATATTTAGAAGAGCGTTTAGGCTGCTCTTTTCCCTAAGCCCTGTTTAGACAGTAATTGTTTCTCATAGGAGATGTAAGGTAATAAAAAAATGTGCAGGGGCTAGTCTGTGTCAGTGATTTCATTGTAGTCTGAATCCAGAATGTCTTGCCTTCTGTTTTTTTTTTCTGACTTTTATTGTGTGTTGAGGCTTGAGTTGTTTTATTGTGGAAATCTCATTGCATTGCGGCTTGTTTCCATTGTGTTGTGCTAATTTAATAAATAATACAAATTTGCCAACATTTTTAAATAAAAAAAAAGTTTTTTTTTTTTTTTGGTCCAAACAATAAAAAAGTCATACAGGTAATGAAATGAGGGTTAAAAAAATATACAGAGCTTTCAATTATGGTTGAACAATCCATTCATGGGCCGTCCACCAATCAGGAGGCTGTGTCACCATTTAAAGTACTTTATGTCATGAGCTACTCTCTCACAACACATAATCTTCTCGAATCCTTTGTTAATCATAGAAGACTAATTATTGTGATTAGTTGCAGCAGTCCCGCCAAGCGTCACCGATGTTTTGGTAATAACCCGCTTAAAACATCTACACACACACACTTAATTCTACACACAATCCAGATGGGAACACACTTGAACACACTTCAGCCGGACAAGCAGATGAAAAGGCCTGTTAGGCTGGCGAATATGCGAACAGGCATGTCCGATGAAAGATGATAGGCCAGCTGAGCATTAACTAATGCAGAACAAATGTCCTCTTGGCTTCATTGTCAAAGGCTTGCGTCACATACTAGCCATGCACTTGAATCACCAAGCACCTCCGCAGTCAGAATATGGGCTGTTCGGATTCAGCGGTATGCGAGCGTATCCCCACCGTATCAGTACACGAGTATCATGGAGTCCCGCAGCACTCTGCTCTGTGATCGTGCTTTCTCAAGCTTTGAGCTTGAGCCGCCAGATCTTTTTCTTTCTCTTCACACACAATAAAACAATCTAATTCCCCTCTCTGGTCTAGAGCCACCCATTCATAGATTAATTCAGAGGGCCGTACGGCATGTTCCACATCGGTTTGTGTTTGGGGAGTGCGCTTAGTAACTGTGAGCATAATAGATACAAAAGAAACATCGATGTACACTTACCCATGCACATCTGTCAGCAGATCGCTTTGTGAATTTGCCTCGAGATATCAGTTTTCATTGAAAATGCCTTTGTAGAGGAGGCCAGACAACTTGTAGAAAGAATTAGGGCTACGGCCCAAAAATAATTTCTCTGTATTTTTAGGCTGATGGCAAATTATGATTATACATATCGGTATATTCTGCAGACTGGGCTGAATTTTCAGTACTTCCACTTTTAGATGCAACATGTTCATAGCATTCAATGCATTCTATTAAAAGGTTTTGCTGCTTAACTTATCTTTTAAGTATGGATAATCTCCAAATTATTAAACTTGGGCTGCAATTTGGTTATTTCTTGATAAATCAATTCATTTTTTTTAAAGGCCAATTTTTAATTTCTGTATGTATTTTAAAAATATATGATTCAACACCAACAACAATGTTGTTCCCCAAACAATTCAAACTGAAGATTTTTTAAAGCGAACATAGTGAATTTATTTGTGTAGTCTAGGCTGTACATTATGAGCAAAATAAGCAGACATTAAAATCACTAAATTAGAATAAAAACGAAAGCACAGACTAAATGTTAGCTCGGAGGAACACATTTTAACTCATCTAAATATAATAATTATATTAAACTAGTCCGTTAAAGTTACTGCTCTCATACAATTGCTTGTGCCACATTTAGATTTTTGTAATCTACATATAACATCTAACAACAACATTTTAGTGAAAAGTATATAAAAATTGTATTTTAGTCAGAATTATTGTGCTCCCTTTCTGTTGCGCTTGTTTGACGTGAAGTCTGTGAAGTTTAGCATGGACTTGCTTGTTGTCAGGACAAGCCTTTAGGCAAAATGGAAATACTCATGTGACTTTCTTTCATTTAGAGGTGAGAATATAACGTAAGTTAAATAACTAAATGACTAAAACACGTCTCAAACAGCACACCTTAGAGCACCTGACTGGGCAAGCTGAGCTCAAATCTATTCTCATAAGCTAATTTGAAGTCCTTAATATAAAGCGTGTCTCATGTTAAGCACAATTCAAGTCTTGCAGTTCTCTGCCCTTGCTTTGTACAGATGCACACACAACATCAACACTACTGAATATCTGTATTATTTTTGATAATATAACAGTGAAAATAGTCAATATAAAAAGAATCCTGGATCAGTGGATTTTTTGGACTCTTAGTCTGACCTTATTGACCTGTGACAACAGCAAAACAGAGACTAAGTTGGAGACTGATTTGTTGTGTTGCCAAATCCCTAATTTGCTTGTACATGTTGACTTCCTTTGTCTAATCTCATCTGTTATTTTTAGACTTGTGTGTCAATTTCAGGACAGTCTGCATACACAATTAAGTCTAAATGCACAGTTAAAATACTGTAAGCGATGACATGTCTACATCAAGTGACCCTTAAAATGGTCCAGCTCATCAGAATCCGTGGCCTATGCAACCGCAATTGTTGTTTTTCTCAATATCCTACCACCTAATCCAGATTATCGAGGCAGTCGAGGCCTTGTGATTTACACAGGTTTTAAGACACATTGTTTCGGCCAAAGAAGTGAAAGAGCAGCCTAGTGGTGCACGTGAGCTCCAGGGTTTGCACAGCATGTGGTAAAGAGAGAGATGGGATTACGTCCCTCCTAATCGGAGTTATTTTCTGGAAAGTGTGCTCGCTGTCTCCAGTGAGCCGGCAATGCTCTGGAGAGCTCATGGGTAGCAAGTCACATGGGATAGACGGCTAAAAGAGGGAGGGGTATTCACACACATCTGACACTCAGTTTCAGAGTAGAATGTAGACCATGAGTTATTGTACTGAACAATTTATTTGTTTGTTTGTTTGTTTATTTATTTCAGTGATATAAGATTACTTTTATTTGTAAACTCTTAATTTTAATGACCTTATTGGTGAAAATGCTATGTTATTAAAACAAATAAAATATATAAGTTATAAATAAACATTATGTAAACATCTATCAATTATAAATAAATAAAAAAAAAAATAGGGCTGCCACTAACGACTATTTTTATTTCGATTAATCTATCGACTAATTTATAGATTAATCTAAACGATTAATTTCCCACAAAAAAATCAACAATTTGACTTAATATTTTATTAAACCAAATTAAATCCGTTCCCCATGAATCTTTGTGTCAGTTCGCAAAACGTTTTCATTTCCCCAGAAGTTTTGTGAAAACAACACATACTGTTTGATCGTGATTTCTTTTTCATCACTGTATGTTCTTGCAGCATTCTGCATTGATTAGTGCACACGCTAATTTTGATTCTCTCTTTTTTTCGCAGACCTCATCACATATTACTGCATTATCACTGGCCGTCTGAGTTGGAGAGTGAGGTGGGCTTGTTTGCGAGCATCGCTCCGCAGAGCCGTCCGATGACTGTCTGACTCATCACAACCCGCGAATGACAGGCGTGCATTCGAAGGTGGGGCCCGCCTCAGTCTCACATGATTGGCTGCTGGATGGAAATAAGGTGAATGGAACACATGCCCAAGGAGCAAGACCCAAACCAATCAGAGGGAGAAGAGAAACGGTGAGCCTGTTAAGAACTGATCTCACAAGAGAGCCCAGACTCATTAGTGACTACTACTACTACTAACTACATTACTACGACGTTAGTCATAATGCTCATACGTTAAGTTCTTACAGTATGTCTTGGTGCAAAGTTGCCCGTGCTCGTTACTTCTGTGTGTGTGTGTGTGTTATCGAATTTTATTTCACATAGTGACGCTTCAGGGAACTCAAATGTTCTGGTCAATTCACACAGTCTCCTACATAATTCAGTTTTCCCGGTAACTGGCTCCATTTGTGTGTGTACATCTCAGGGTGAGTGTGGTGCTGGCTCTATGCTGTGCTTTAGAGTCTGAATGCAGACGCTAAGAGACTAGCCTTTACCTCAGCATCTACTCTAAATACACATTTTATATAATATCCGGAGACCAAAAAGAAAGTTCACAAAAGCCTTAGAGAATGTCTACTGTCCAAAGTCAGCATGCTCTCAAACCTTACACGCAAACAGACACACACAGGCTTTTGGTTTAGCAGGACAGCACAGACTGCCCCCTCACGTTCTAAACATGTTTGTTTTAAAGCCAATAGCTGTGTTTCTGCCAGTTAGCAAAACACAACAAGCCTTCCATCTCAGTGTATGTGTGTGAAATGCCTAATGTGTGATCTGTCCTTGAGCGATTTCTTTATTTAGCACATCTATTGTTGTTTTTCTGCTTCACTGACCACAGATACCTAATGAGTTGTTGAGGATAGGTGTGTTGTTACTGTCACATTGGTCAACTAGTTGACTAGGCAGTGAGGTCAACTAATCTGTAGCTTTAGGTTTTTATTTTTTTATTACAACTAAAATATTAGTACTAGCATAATAGTACATATTAATATTAGGACTCCGTATCACCAGCAAAGTCACGATACGATACGTATCACGATACGGGACTGCACTGAATTTCACCTCAGCAGAATTTAGTAAAACAGCTGTTTATTAAACACTGCATACTATAGGGCCATTGCTAACTATTGGCAGAGCAGGCAGTTGACCTCTGCATTATTAAGGGCCTCTATAGTCTCTGCCACCACAGTACAATATAGGTAATGGCATATGTTTCATGTTTACATTGGACACTCCTCACCAGGTACAATATTCAGATTGTTTGCATCTTGTTTTTAAGCCCATAGATAATAATGTACTCATTCTAATACATTTATATTGTTATGTACTCATATTAATATATTCAAAATTCATCTTAACATTGCTGGTAGGATATCATTGCACAAATGAACGCACACTCTACATTAAAAATAAATTAATTAATTAGAAGAGTTCTAAACCAATGCTTCCTTCATTGTATCTAACGCACACGTTTAGTCACTCAAACAGACCACGTTGCGCGTGCGCGCACACAGACATTCAGCAACACAAACTTTTTAGCGCGGCCTTGCAATTTTATCAATAAAATAGCTTAATTGCTCAAGAGCTACATTATTTTTCTCAACAAGGAGCTGGTAACATCATTGTTTCCAACGGAATTAAAGCCACAGCTTCACTGTTAATAGAGAAACGTGGCAAAACGGTGGTAATTCATTCATACAGCCTCTCTCTCTCTCTCTCTCTCTCTCTCTCTCTCTCTCTCTCTCTCTCTCTCTCTCTCTCTCATATAAATGAACACTTGATGAATTACACTTTTTTGATAATAGAATATCGAAGGGGAGATAGCTGAACTGCAAGCTAACCGGTATTTTCAGAAAGCCAGCATGTTTATCCACATTGCAGAGAGAGCACGTGCACATGGTTATCAGGTTGACAAAAACAAGTAACACACTTAGGAGATATATCGGTATTGCATAAGTGGAAAGCTCTGTTTCGGGGATTCCGTCTTTCCGTCAGTTGTATTCCTCTGCAGCCAGATAAAACATTGTTGTAGCCTATATATATTATGCTCTTTTCATTATTTTTTAGAAGGCTCACACTTTTCTACTCCATATTAAATGGAGTTCTTGAATTCAAATTAAGCACAGTCCACTGCTGCACGCGCGCCACAATATTGACACAGGGACAGCTGTTATCGGCACACGTGCCACAATATTGACACAGGGACAGCTGTATCAATACTCGTATCGTCACATCTCTGTGACGATATGTCGTCGTATTGATGTATAGAACACAGCACTAATATAATTATTGTGTGTGTGTGTGTGTGTGTGTGTGTGTGTGTGTGTGTGTGTGTGTGTGTGTGTGTGTGTGTGTGTGTGTGTGTGTGTGTGTGTGTGTGTGTGTGTGTGTGTGTGTGTGTGTGTGTGTGTGTGTGTGTGTGTGTGTGTGTAGTATTGTATATTTTATTAGAATTTTTCTGGATTCGTTAATTGTTTTCTAATTAATGAAAATCATGAAACGTACACAATTTAACAGCAATTTATAAATTAACAAAAATGTCATCTGTAACGCCCTGTGATATCTGTTTGACTATTTTTCTCAAATTAAATGTTATATTTACTAAATTCTGTGTTTTCCATTAATTTTCTGGATTCTATTTTAATGATTTCATTAAATTGTAATAATCAAAAGCATGTCTAATTAATTGATTTTATCAAATAATTGTATTATTTACTTCATTATTATTTTTCCCCCTTGAAATACTGTTTTGTGTATTCACATTTTTCTGGTAAATATTTTCTTTCCGGTGAACATTCCTTAAAAATTATGTTTTATGAATTATTTTATTAGTAGTAAACTTTTATTCAATTAAGTAATATATTCCTGTCATCATTTCTTTAAGTTAACCAAAACTTTTGTTTTGACAGGTTTGAAAAGTTTCTGTTTGTATGATATGAAGAAGTAAAGAGTAAAAAGTGAGATAGTAAAAATTTCATGAAGTGACTCTCAGAACAGTTCTAGAGATTGTGTATGTACTCGTACTGTATATTGAGGAGGCAGAGGCTGAAAACACCTCTTATGTGTGCTTCAGTATGTGTGTAGTAAACGGAACCACACATCTGCGCGGGATTCATATTTAAATAGTTTTTGGGGCTTAATATTCACAGACACTAGTTCATTTCGTGTTTTGATTTAAGTGTACTGATCTACTTTTAATTTATTCATCCAAAATTTGTCAAATTCCTTGACATTCTTGACCCCAACACAACTTTGTCTTTGCTGCAGACCCATGTTTACGTGTGTGAGACAGTGTGTGTGTTTTTCGCGCATATAATGGTCAAGACCCCAGGAATTTGGGGTCAGATTCTCAGCATGCTTGCACAAGAAGCGATTAAATGAGGGTCCTTCGTCTTAATAACACAGGGGCCACCTGTCAGTAGATTAGCTGATCACAGAGCACAGCATTCTGGGTTGAATCAAAGAGCAGGAGTAGCAATCACACGGTTCCGTTCCGTTCATCTTAATTGAGCTGATTTCGTCTTCCCTTACTTTCATTACTTTATCTCCTGCTTCCTCGCCACTTCTACTAACCGCCTTCCAATCACCTTTCCAAGCTTCATTTCCATAGAACTTCAGATGTTTCTTTTCCAATTAAGTGAGAATTAGCTTTAAACACTCCTCTTATTTGTCGTTCTTCAAGAAGACGTTTAGCCCCACCCCAAACTCACACCATTGGTGGATCTAGTGTCAATGTCATAACGTGATATAATTGAAACCCATCTTACTAATTAGAGTATGTTCCACACTGAATCACTTGATTAAGTTTATATTGAATGTTTGTTGGCAGTTTGGCACTGAGCAAACAGTCTTTAACCATACCACTTAGTTTGTAGTAAACTAACTATATCAGAGCATTCCACAGATGTCTGGGCTGATTACAAACGTGAGATGTGTGGAGATAAATCAGGCATGATCACGTTGCTCTTTTGTGTTTATGCAAACACTACATGCCTGTTTGAGTCAATGTGCCAAAGTGGTCAGAAGAGCCTAATGTTTTACATGGTTTTAATCTGTTCCAGCTGACATCATGTTTCTGGATCTTCACCATTTACATTTAAAAGCTCTTAGATTTGCATAAACTCAATTGACAGGATTTCCTGCTGTTTGCAGTACAGCATGTCTATCCATTGGAAAGGTGTAATCCACCTTAATCAGACAGACAAGTTTGCCTGCAGAGCACTGAAGCCTTCACCCTGTGAGGGATTTCATGATGAGTTTTCTTTTTCAATATATTGTTCTCCAATATATTTAAATTTCAGTTTAGTTGTATTTTTTTTTTTTAGTTCAGTTTTAGTAATCGAGGAATCACCAAAACAATTGGGAAATTTTTTATCTAAAATAACCAAGACCTTTAAGATTGACAAAACATGCAAGAGAAATTATTAAATGGTCAGTTCAGCCATGAAACTCTATTCTTGCTCTGATTGGTTTGTTCAATTTAATGTTCCCAGCATTTAAAACTATGAGAATTGTGACGTCACAATTGTTTTCAGCTCCTGCATCAACGCCATCACACGAATGCGTTGTACTGTCATGAACACGCGTTGTTATTTTTGTTTTGTTTGCACACAAAAAGTAATCTCGTAGCTTCATAAAATTAAGGTTGAACCACTGATGTCACATGGACTATTTTAACAATATCCTTACTACCTTTCTGGACCTTGAACATGGTAGTTGAGTTTAGGGCTGCAACAAACGATTATTTTGATAATCGATTAATCTAACTATCATTAGAAAGATTAATCGACTAATCGTCAACTATTTCACTGATTAATCAGCTTTTGCAATTAGTTAAAATATTAGGTTATACATATTCTATCACAAATAAAGGTCACTTCAGCTTTAGAAAAGCATATTATTTAATTATAATTATTATATAATTAATTGTTAACACTTTACAATAAGGTTCATTAGTTAACATGAACTAAGAATGAATAATACGTCTACAGCATTTGTTAATTTCAGCATTTACTAATGCATTTATAAAGCTTTTTTAACATTGGTAAATGCACTGTGAGTGTGAACTAACATGAACAAACAATGAACAACTGTATTTTCATTAACAAAGATTAATAGTTAAATGTAATAAATGCATTGTTCATTCATTTAAATTAATACATTAACTAATGTTAACAAATGATACCTTATTGTAAAGTGTTACCAATTCCTTATACAAATAGATGTATTTGGCTTACAAAATGAGATGACAGACAGAGACACTCTCCATTTAATAAGCTAGATAAAAAGTAATTGAATGACGCATCATTCTGCCTAACATTTTTTTTAAGTCATATTGATAAGAAACAAAATAAAGGTAAAACGCTTTGGATAAACTATTTATTCACAACATAATGTCTTAAAATACCTTATATGGTTATGATAACCAAAATAGTCCTGAGCTAGATCAAGCTTTTATCTCTGTAAACCACTTTAATTAAATATTTTTTTCCCTCTAATAAAAATTTATAATTTGCTAGCTCCACAATGGAGAGCTGCTTTATAACAGAATATCAAATTGTAATTCTTACTGAAAGCGACACTGACTCTGGTTTTTCATGTTTAATATCGTAAAGCTGCTTGAATTAAGGCTATCTATAGCATAAAGTACTATATAAAGAAACATAATGTGACCAGACTTTACTGGAGTAACGTTATGTTTCTGAACAGCAGAGCTCATGCTAACATTCACATCGTTGTAATCAGATGCATTGCTGCTTTCACACTGCTGTCAGTTTTTGTTGTGTTTTTTTCGTTACTGAGAGGAAAGCACGCAATATTTACATATTCATCCAAACACCACTCAGCAGCTTCAGGTTCGTTCGGCTAGGTTTGAAGCGCTGAACCGCTTTCTTCTCTTGAATTGCATCCAGGAGGGCTGAACTAGTCTTGCGCTACAGCGCCACACTGGTCAAACCGCAGTATTGCAGGCTCTTACATTGGGTCATATGAGATCAAACGACTACTCGACAACAAAAATATTTGTCGACAATTTTTTGTTGTCGATAATGTCGACTAATTGTTGCAGCCCTAGTTGAGTTGTTGTCTATGCAGGGCCAGAAAGCTCTCGGATTTCATCAAAAATATCTTAGTTTGTGTTCCGAAGATAAACAAAGGTCTTGCGGGTTTGGAACGATGTGAGGGTGAGTAATAAATGACAGAACTTTCAATTTTGGGTGAACTATCCTTGTAAAGACTTTGTAGTTGTGTTTTTGGCCTTCAATCCATTCACTTTATACATTTTGCTTAGTCTTTAAAAGTAGGCTATTGTTATATTCAAGGTTCTCGAGATCAGAAAAATAATTTAAATGTTAGAGGAATGTTGCCTGTTGTATATTTTAACAGCAGTGGGCATTTACTCCGATTTCTGCAAGAGGCAGAAATTGTTTTTCATAGAGATTGAAATGAGATTTTTACAAATAGTAGACTTTTTTGGTGCAAAAAAACATTGCAAACTTTATAAAAAATAACCAGGAAACATTCTATAAACATCTGAAACTGCACTCCATGACCCCTGTAATACTTGGAATCTTTGCACGTCTCTGTTACTAGGTCCTTCAAACGTTCTGTTCTACAACATCTACAGCATAATCTGATGTGCCGGCAACAAACTTCACAACACTAACCCAGCAGTTCTCATCTAATGAGAAATTGTGTGTGCAAAGTGCAGTGTGGCACTAATACAAGCATTGACTCATATTGGAGGAACAGCTTTAGACAACAGCGCCACCATCCCTCCAGCTATAGTCACGTGAGGCTTGCAGACTGTTTATCTCATCTACCCTCTCAAGCAGACATGCCAGCCCCCCAGACAAACACATAAAAGTGTGAATGCACATTTACATACGTTTAGCGGCATCCCATCAGCTTCTTTACTTCTCTGCTCTTTGTGAGTGTGCACGTGGCTTTTGTTCTGACATTAGCTGGGAGCTGCCAGATCACATTTAGACAGGGTCTAAAATAAGCTCTAATAAAGCTGGCAGAGAGAATAGAGGAAAAAGAGAGGGAAACGACAAACACACAATGAGAGATTTAGAAGGAAGGAAACGCGAGGTGGAGTGACTCCAAAACTTCTCTTTGCATAAGACTTCTCTATGCGACTTGACAGATCCTAAGACTCTCAGCTTCATGCCACTCAAATCACGCCGCGCTCCGCTACTGATTCTTAAAAAGCAAAGCCTTGATTTCAGCACTTCATTTTATGGGAATAATTAATTCAATCCCCTTACAATTGGATTTACCTGCCATATCTTTTAAATGTCTTTACAAACAAATATACCAATACAAAAGTGTCTGTCATTTAAAAAATTTTTTTTTATAATTGTATACTTCTTTTCAGCAAGTGTTCATTAAATGGATCGAAGGTGACAGTAAAGAGATTTATAACTTTCTATTCATCAAAAATCCTGAAACGTACCAATGTATTAAACATCACAACAACACTAATGATAATGAGAAATGTTTCTTGAACACCAAATCAGCATTTTGACCCTGGACCACAAAACCAGTCATAAGTCGCTGGGGTATATTTGTAGCAATAGCCAACAATACATTGTATGGGTCAAAATTATAGATTTTTCTTTTATGCCAAAAATCATTAGGACATTAAGTAAAGATCATGTTCCATGAAGATATTTTGTAAATGTACTACTGTAAATATATAAAAACTTAATTTTTGATATGTAATATGCATTGCTAAGAACTTCATTTGGACAACTTTAAAGGCGATTTTTCTCAATATTTCGAATTTTTTTGCTCCCTCAGATTCCAGATTTTCAAATAGTTGTAGCTCAGCCAAATATGTCCCATATGTTCTATCCTAACATACCATACATCAATGGAAAGCTTATTTATTCAGCTTTCAGATGATGTATACATCTCAATTTCAAATAATTGACCCTTATGACTGGTTTTGTGGTCCAGGGTCACATTTTAGAAGATGTGATATTGAAGGCGGGAGTGCAATGGCTTTGCCATCACAAGAATAAATTACATTTTAAAGTGTTAAATTAGAAAACAGTTATTTTAACTTGTAAAACTTGATTTTTTTTATAACTTAAATCCAGCCTAGATGTGCACACGAGGTTTCTGTTAAACAAAAATATGTGTGAAATATTACCCCAAAATTTTGAATAATAATGTACCGCTGTGCATTTAAATTCAGGGTGGAGTTTTGTAGTGTGATGGTTCTTTTTTCCCCCAAACTCCCACTGTGATTTTATTTGTTTATAGTATTCCCCTGAATTAACCCACTGTCACTGCTTGTACTGTGTTTGCCTTGTCATTGAGGATCCAAGAAACCTCACTGGATATAAATACGCCACAAAGCTACGGAGTAAATAAAGGGAAATAACCGGAGGGGACAGAACCAGTTGGCATGTTTATTGGCGCTGGCATATCTCAGGCTCCATCTCTCCTGCTTTATCACACCGCTCACCCAATCTCACCGTCTCTCGCTCTTAACCCTGGATTACCGCCCGCGCGAGAGATCACACCACCCAATCACAGACCATGGAAGGGATTAAGAGCAAGAGAGACAATCTCTCACGAGGGATTCTTAGAAAATGTGTAAAGAACAGTCGGGAAATTCAGAGTTAGAGAAACAGCGGGCTTCGGGAAAAAGAGAGGGAGGGCTGCCAAACGACAGCAAGAGAGAGAGAGAGCACTTATGCAAGAGATGCATCAAAGAGAATTCAGTCAGACTGTGTTTATACGGCTCGCTCCGTTGATGTGGTGAAGAGTTACAATCCTGAAGAACAGCGGAGCGTTTCGTCTTCACCATGCACATCCTCCAATCCCACTGCGTTATCAGGTGAGACGCTTCTCTTACCTGTATCGCTCTACAAGCCTAGTCATGCTGCTCTCGTAACGGTGTTAACAAGGTTCCCACGGTCATGGAAAGATCGCAAATGTTTGAAATTATGATATCTAAACCTGGGAGATTTAACATTTCTAAATCAGTGCATAAAATTTCTATATGGAATGCATTTTTCCACTTTTGCTAAGATTTAAATGATTGTCACATAGAAATCTGTACCCTATAATAACCTAGAAATAATCTCTATAAATGCATTGTAAATCCTATTATTGTTATTTTTATAATATTAGTTATATTGGTAATTGCTTATTTTTTATATTATTATTATAATATTATATTATTTTAAAGTTTTTGTTATAATTGGTAGTATTAATAGTAGTAGCAGTAATTTATTATTAGTATTATTTGTAATATTATTAGTAGTTGTAGAAGTGGTAGTTTATTATTGTTGTTATTTTTACAATTTGCAATATTATTAGTAGTATTAATAATTGCATTAGTTGTACTTTATTACTATTATTGCTATTATTCATATTATTAAACATGAGCATGAATGGAAAAATCGTGCAAAGCCATTACCGATGGTAATTCATTGGTAAAATGTGTGGAAAACCCAGAACGTCTAGGGAAGAGTCTAGGGAATCTTCTTCAAAACCCTCAGGTTCCTATCTGTGGACGTCTTTTTGGGGTTTCATCTTCTGTGCTGCATCGTTCAACTGATTCTATCTCAACATGCATATTTCTGATACTTCTGAATCATGTATGCTGCTGCATCTGAGAATTTAATGAGAATCTGTTTTAGTATCATCAGATCGGACCAATTATGAGCCGGTTGTCCGTCGCTCTTTGCGCAAAACGATAGAAGCTCAGTCCCGGCTCGCATCACAGTATTACTGTGCAAACTGCAACCTGTCCGCTCAGATGTTCCAGCGGTTGTCCTCTGTCCCTTTAATGGGAAAGCTGTGTAGCTCTTCCATTTGGATCCGGAATAATTGATGTTTCTGCGGAGAGCAAGTGCTAATTTGGCTGTTATTTATTTATTTGATTTACCCCTCCCATCCATTTCTGACTAGGCAGAATCCTCTGAGGTTTCTTTTTATAGTAAGTATCAAAGTGGAAAAAAGCCTTGCTGCTTTATCTTGCTTTATGCCTCTGTCTGCCCATCTTTCTATGGCACTGTATGTGTTGATCTTCTTAAAGGGGTATTTGCACGTTGCTTTTGCCATGATGGAATTATGATTACATGAATCTTGTATTCAGTATTGATTTCTTGAGGTGTGTTCGAAGTCGTTGCCTGTCTGAATTGTGAAATCTGCAATGTTTTCTTTGTGACGAGCAGGTTCTCATGAGGACCGCAGATGATTGACAGTTGTATTGGTAAAACATCCAAATCAGAGTGATTGTGACGAAGACAACGCAGCTTTAGAGTGACATTTCCATGTGCCCGAGAGAAAGAGAGAGAGAAAAAAAGCCTAGAGGCTTCTGCGTCCTCACTGAACCCCAGTCAGACATATTAAATGACATTCATAAATGACGTTCAACAGCTGCAGAATCAATACAGAAAATGACAAAAACAATAGGATGAGCAAAAGAACACACAAGCCAGCATTACATTTTGAACCTTTCATAATGTTTTCCCCATGGCTTTGAACAAAGATGGCCTTCTCTGTGTTTATGTGTGACATCGCGATGGCTTAAGGGAGCACATCACATGAACCTTGTTTTGTGTTCTCTTGGTAATTTCCAGAAGATTCTATCAAATAAGAAAAGGGCAAACTCGAGACAAACAAAAAGTACCATTGGGTTTCTTAGAATAGCGCATAAATACATGAACTGAGGCTGTATATCAAAGTACTAAAGTATTATTGTATTACCTGATACTGTCCCGCCACAGTATTTTTGTAAGCATAACAACTGTTATGAAACCTGAAAGACGTCCACCTCTACAGCTTTTGATGTTTAAATTCATTTTTATGCCTTTTAAAATCTAGCTCATGATCTTGTGGATACACTTTTATTGGTATCATGTGTTTAAACATGGAGTTTAAACAGCTCGCCCTTTAGAAATCAAACTCTTTTTGATGTATATTTAAAGAGGCTAGCATTAGCGTTAGCGACATCAAAGGTGTTGAAGGGGTGTTGAGAGACTAGCTCCAAATGCTAACAGATTTGCCTGCATTATTTGGACACTTTGTTACATAACTCTGCTGTATTTCTCCCAGCATAGAGCTGAGCCACTCCAGCCCTTTAATCACAGCCAGACTCGATGTACCCGGAGACTGGCGTTCACACATATATGTTGCTGGAGGTTGTAGTGGCTGTATTGTTAAGCCATGATGTCCAGCTGTATAAGTCGGATCACCGTCTGCAGTCTCATTGGTAGTTGCCGCATTTCATCATTTGCCCTGCTCATCTTTGTTACATCAGACACTCTCTCTGTCTCACATGATTCCGGAAATCGCCAGCTCTCATTGATTATTAATGATGTTCGGTCATTTTAGTGCAGAAAGTCTATGTCAATGTTCTTGCCTCTTCAGTCGGAATGGGTGTTCTTACTGCTGGATTACCTGATGTTATTGGTGGGCTGCAAAACTGGACATAGTTTTTGAAGTTGATCAGAAGTGGGATATATTGCTATTTAAAAATAATCAGATGACATTTTAAAATGCGGTCATAACAATGCATCTTTTTTTACCTCCAGAGATTTTTCATTTCTAATCACTTAATCACTCTTAATGGTTTTGTATTGTTTTGCTTTGCTTTGCTTTGTTTTGTTTGTTTTGCTTTGTTTGTTTTGTTGCTGTGTTTAGACTTGTTTTGTTTTGGTTTGGATTTTATCATTTTTGGTTTTGTTTTGGGTATTACTCAAATACAATAATCTGTATTATTGTAAATTTTTAAACCTCATTTTGTTATTATTTTTTTGAAGAATAGTAGGACTTGTTTTTAAAATATTCATAAGCTCTTTTAAGATTTGTATTCTTTTTAAAATATTCATAGGCTCTTTTAAGATTTGTGTTATTTATTTATTTTGTTTAAATTGTTAAATCACATTGAAAAGGATTTCCTGATGCTTTATCGTGGTTAAATCCTTGTTGTTTTGAAATTGTTTGGTGTTTTATTATTATTATTGGGAATTGTTGTAATGATTAAAAAAATATATTAGGGAAGAGTCTTTTTAAAGAGGAACATTTAAAAAATATTTAATAATTATTATTATTGTGAGTTATTGAAAATCGGCAGCTTCCGGTTGCTTTGTCGCTATATGCTAAATCACTGTTTTTGTTCTTGTGCTTTGGGCCTTTTTCATTTTATTTAAGTATGTTCATATTAATATTTAATATTTAGGTAGGTATTTTAAAATTGATGTATATTAAAACGAATTAATGGGAACAATAGCACATCAGGCAAAAAATGCTGTTCATAATCATTGTACCCCCCCCCCCAAAAAAAAAAAAAAAAAAACAAACAACAACAACAACAATTACAAAAAATATCAAAGGTCAAAATCCTTATTTAAACCCAAAGGTAACAATGTCTTTAAATAAAACATCCACAATGCCTATCTTTGTAGTTTTTAGGTTGATTGATTCATTATAATCACCTGATTTATGTTGTCTGTAATGCAATCTTTGAGAAACAAATAATTCTATTTGATCTCCTGTTTGATTCAAATAAAAAGATTTTAGAGTGCAGACCAACCTTGATTATGTTAGGTATGTTAAAATAAATGAGAAAGTTGCAGGAAATAATTGAAAAGAGAGAAGGGGAACGAGCTCGGTCCTTTTGCAGACGGGACATGAACGTGTCAGGAACACATGCATCGTGGCTCTGACGGTTGCCTGTATTTGCAATCTTCTTTTTTGTGATCCTCACTCCGTCAAATCAAAATGACAGGGTTGTCATGTTGTTAGAGCACTTGGAGCTGAATGTGTGCTGGTTAAAAATATAAAGTGATACCACAGGGAATTGCAGACATCAAATCAGCACAAATAGACTTCCTGTGTGCCATCTTTGTGGAATGTACTAATACCAACCTCTTTCTCTCTGTCTCTCTGCTCTTTTTTCCAGGTGGCTCGATGGCCCGAAAAGGAAGAGAAAGAACAGCCAGTGTTCGGTGAAGAGCATGTCTGGTAAGATGTCTCACAGAAGACATGGATGCTCTTGCCTAGAGCCACAGCAGTATGCTTACCACTCCTCTGTCCTCCCAGAATGCACCACTGACTGCCCATTTCTTAGAAACACACGAGAGTCCTAGAGGGAGAGGAGGGTTTTCAGTTGCCCCGTGATCCTCCTCACATCAACTCCAGCATCAGTTAGCTCAATAGATTTGTTGTTATGTGATGTTCTGGTGATATTGTTTAGGATTTCATAACTCATGTTAAAGCGATCGCTCACCCAGGCTAAAGGAGTGGCTGTTCGGTTGAGGAAGTTCAATACATTTACTCACCCCATCTCTGCTTGGTTAAGACCCATCAGGCCTCCAGAGTAGCTGCATTTTTATGCTTGCTTTGTCTTGTTCACCTCATGCCCACAGCAGCCATATAAACTAGATTAGTCCCAAAAGTGTCTCTAACCTTTTAGTTTTCCAATACTGGTGCTGTCGCATTCACTTGGGAAAGAAAGACGCTAAAAGCAGTGTGGCGTAAGATTTGCTAACCTACACTGCTGTTTAGTATTTCATTATTTATATGTATGTTGTTAAAAAGAATGATAGCTTAAAACAAGTCTACAAAATGCATCCCGATAAAAATGTAATACTTTACATTACTTTACATACTCTGAATTTTTGTTTAGCCCCATTTTTGCACCACCTGCTGGTAACCTTTGCAGATGTTAATGAAACATTTAGCATTTTCTTTTTGCCTATTTTAGTTTTCAGAATGGTGAATCGGGAAGAAAAATAGCTAGTACTTCAGCTTTGTATAAACTGGAACTTATTTAAAAAAAAATAAAAAATAAACCTGTCCTGTACTGATTTAAAAACGAATAAGTATGAATTGGAAAATTAATCAAACATTAGATTTCATATTCTAAATGTATTCAGTTTTACTGAATAAAATACTTGTAGTGAGTTAACCCCTCAAAACCTACACATCACGTGTTTAGTTTATTTTTATTTTTTTACAGTAATATTTTCATATTTGAGGAATATTTTTCAAAAGTTTGTGGTCAGTTTTATCTAGTAAAGATGGATGCAGTTGATCAACAATGTTAGCTAAGACATTTATATGGTTACAAAATATTACTATTTTAAACAAATGCAGTTTTTTTTATAAAACAAATATCACCATTTGAACTAAAGTATTTGAACTGAGCTGTTTTCAAGATTGCTAATAATAGTAAATTAGTAGCACCAAATAAGTTGATTAGAGATTTCAGAATTAACATAATTTTAAATTGTAGCAATATTTCATAACATTACTCTCTTTATATACTATAGTTTTACTGTATTCAAATACATAAAAACATCTTAAACCTCCTGACTCCAAAACTCCAAACTTTTTAATGGTTGTTTAGAGTATTTAGTGAAATTGTGGGGAGTGGATTATTTCCCCTTCCTGAATGCAATAGCATGCATTGCAATTAATAATTTGTTTCTTATCTATGAACGGACCTTCTCAAATTTGCATGAAGGCAGTTAACTAGCTTAAGATGTCACAAACACTTGCGGATCTTAAATGCTGTCAAGTGACTCTCTCAAACTCACTCAGGGCTCTTCAGGGCTTTCACCAATCAAGGTTAACTATAACAAGACTTAAATAGGTACTCCGATAAGTCTGAAGTATATCATTTCTGCAGTATTGCAGCTCCAAACAGAATTTGAAATCATGTTTTGTAACGTTTTCCCAATTTCTACCCCCAAACACAGTTGGTTGAGTTAAAATACAGACACTTCATGAAAGAAACAACCTAGAAATTACGAACAGCTTCTTTGCATATGAAGCTAGGAGCTTTTGATATTTAATATTTATTGTGCTGTTGATTTGCTGATGTCTGTACTTGTTTGTTGCTATCAGTTAACATTAGATGTTTTGTGTATGGTAGGGTACATCCCCAGCTATCTGGAGAAGGATGAGCCGTGTGTGGTGTGTGGAGACAAAGCTACCGGCTATCACTACCGCTGCATCACCTGCGAGGGCTGTAAGGTGGGACATCTCTGCTATCACTTGCGCACAGTGTTAACAGACATCTCAGCCCCACATGCTAGACGATATACAGACTAGACTGTCACCTCACGTGGAGTCATGGTGTGGCGCAGGTCTGATCTGTTTAACAAAACATCCTGTTGTCATTTGTGAAACTTATACTCCTATCATTCTCAATCCTGTCAAATCACAAGCCTAAGAATAGCGTCAACCATCTTATCCACTGTCTGTCTCTCTTCATGAAGGGAGTGAATTGTGAGTGAAAACTGTGCTGTGCGAGTCTTTGACTGGGACTCCTGTCTAAACAGGCTGATTTGAAGAGTTCTTGAGAGCTTGCAGATTCCATCACTGCAGTAAAAAAGGGCTAAAAAGGCTACATTTTCTAATCAGGCTTATTTGGCACTAATATAGATATGCATTCTTATAGTTAGGGATGTCACCAAGCTAGGTTTGTCAGCAGTGAGTATCAAGTACACAAACAAGTGTTGACTGACAGCACCTGCTTTCCAGCTCTCATGTTTGAACTTGCTCTGTTTATTTATTTATTTTATTTATAAGTTTAGTAGTATAAGATCAGTTTAATTATACGTTTATTTATCATTTTAGTTTAGTTTTTATTTTAAGTTAGTTATTTTTAATTATTTTATTTCATTTATATTATTTAATCTATTTAATTTTATTTTATTATGTTTTGTTTTGATAGGAATTCCCTAGGAATGCATTCAAAAGCCTTTTTTGCTTTCAAACTTCAAAAAAGTTTTTGCTGTGGTATTGAATTATTGCTGAAATGTTAGCCATTTTAGCAATTTTACTGAAAGCAAAACAAATTTATTTGGGAACCAAAATAGTTTTTACTTTCTGTGTTTGTTTGTTTTTTATTTTTATTGTATTGCATTTTATTTTTGTTTTGAATTTTGGAAGTCATTCAAAAGCATATTTCGTTGTTATTATATTTAATTTGACTGATTAAGACTAAACATTTTATTGACTACTGAAATGTTAGCACTTTTTAAACCCTCTTTAACCTTTTTTGGATGAAAACAAATTGCTTAAAAAAGGCTTGTGCTTAAAACAAAGTTAATTATCATACACAGGATTGCTTTTCAAAAGGATAAGATATTTTTACAACAAAGCAAGTCAAAAAGGCTTTTGCTGTCCACTTGCTTTTGTGGGACAGGAAGCACAGTTTGTGACCGATTACACCTGTCTGACTCCCTGCCTCTGAATACACTCTTTATCCTCCTCACTGTCTCTGTCAGGGATTCTTCAGGCGCACCATCCAGAAGAACCTCCACCCCTCTTACTCCTGTAAGTACGATGGCGGCTGCATCATCGACAAGATCACCCGCAACCAGTGCCAGCTGTGCCGCTTCAAGAAGTGCATCGCCGTGGGCATGGCCATGGATTGTGAGTGACCTCATGCAAATAACATACAAAATCACCGAACATGCAAAACCGCACACAGACAAATGAAAACATGAAGGGACCTCAAGTCAGTCTGGTAACTGATCATCAGCAGTTGTCTTATATCTCTAAATTAATATAATTTGTAATGAAAATTATTAAATTAGAAAATAACTCAAAACAGAAGCTTCTACATGAGATGCTTGGACCTCACCATACTGGATCACGAACGCAGCCCTGCTCCTTACCTATACAAATACATGCTGACAGCGAATGTACATTAATCTTATGCAAACTGGAGTGCTCAGTCTGGGGTGACCCGTACATATGTCCATATGCCTCACATATGTACAGCAGATGTTCAACCCAGACCACATTTCTTCTTCCTCTGTCACTCCCTCTCTCTCCCTCTGTTCTATAATGTTTTATGGATGTCTCGTTTCTACTTTGATCCTTCAAGGATTCAAGGTTTTATTCGTCACATACTCAATTATACAGAATATAATCAGTAGTGAAATGTAAGTCAGGTCAGGTCCGCTCAATGGACAGTGCAAAATATTGTAACACAACACAAGAGAATAAACATAAATATAGGTAAAAAATAAAGAAGAATAAGATGTGCAGGATAGTATACTGTGGACTTAACAAATAATAATATAAGCTGGGATGTGCAAGAGGAATGTGCAAACAGGTTGTACAGTGTATGTACATAGCAGCTATACGGATGATGGAGAATAGTGAATATCTTACTGTTTATTAAATTGAGTTATGTTGATGTTATTTGATCAAGTTTGAGTTTAGGAGCCTGATGGCCTGAGGGAAGAAGCTCCTCCTAAGTCTCTCAGTTTTTGCCATCATGCTACGGAAGCGCTTGCCAGATGGCAGTAAAAAGAAAAGACAGTTATCGGGGTGATTTGAGTCCTTGATGATTTTAGCAGCTCTGCTTTTGCAGCGTTTGAGGTAGATGTCCTGCAGAGAGGGGAGAGCAGACCCTGAGATGCGCTCAGCTAAGCGCACAACTCTCTGCAGAGCTTTGCAATCCTGATTGGAGGCGTTTCCATACCACACTGAGATGCACTAAGTTAATACACTTTCTATAGCCCCTGATTAGAAAGTTTTCAGGATTCAGGATTTCCTCAGCTGTCGCAGATGGTACAGTCTATGCCTGGCTTTCTTGACCTGTGTTTGAATGTGTGCAGTCCAAGTCAGGTCCTCTGAGATGTTTACACCGAGGTACTTGAAGCTGCTCACCCTCTCCACAGGGGTCCCACTGATCATAAGAGGAGTGTAGGGCCGCTGCTGTCTCTTCCTGAAGTCCACGATCAGCTCTTTAGTTTTGCTCACGTTCAGAGAGAGACAGTTGTCCTGGCACCATGATGTAAGTCTCTCTACCTCATCCAAGTATGCGGTCTCATCATTGTTGGAAATGAGGCCCAGAACCACAGTATCATCTGCAAATTTGACAATAGAAGTGGAGCTGTGAGAGGACACGCAGTCGTGTGTGTATAGAGAGTAGAGCAGGGGCTCAGGACACAGCCCTGTGGGGCTCCTACGTTCAGAGTGATGGAGTTGGAGGTGAACTGGCCTACTTTCACAACTTGAGGTCTGCCGGTGAGGAAATCTAAAATCCAGTCACAGAGTGAAGAGTTTAGGCCGAGGTCAATGCCCCGATGCTCTTACTCGTTCTGTCTCAGCCATTCTGCGCCTCAGAATCACTTCGTTATTCAGTATTTGTCTTGTTTTCCAGGAATAATGTCGTGAAACGTAAATGGAAAAGCCACTTAGAGGACCATAACTAAAATTGATTTGTTGATTCATGCATCACGCGAATGGAAGAATTAACCAATTTTTCTCCTTGGTGTAGTGGTGCTGGACGACTCCAAGCGGGTTGCGAAGCGGCGCTTGATTGAGGAGAACCGTGAGAAGCGGAAGAAGGAGGAGGTGGTCAAATCCATGAATAATCGGCCAGAACCCACCAGCTCAGAGTGGGAGCTGATCCGTATGGTGACAGAAGCTCACCGCCAAACCAATGCACAGGGCTCTCACTGGAAACAGAAACGCAAGTTCCTGGTAAGCAAGAACCTAGATATATATATATACACCTGAAATAAGTACGTTTGAAGTATTAAATTACTAAAACTGAAATAAATAACCAAATTACTTAAAGCGCACCTATTATGCCCCTTTTTACAAGATGTAATATAAGTCTCAAGTGTCCCCAGAATGTGTCTGTTTCAGCTCAAAATACCCCACAAATCATTTATTGTATCATTTTAAAAATGCCTATTTTGAGTGGAAGCAGAAAGTGCTTTAAATGCAAATGAGCTGCTGCTCCCTGTCCCCTTTTCCAGAATAGCGCTGTGCCCTTACAGCTCGTACCTCAGATACGCCGCTAAACAAAGTTTTTTTTTTTTTATATATATTTTTTTATCATCATGTCCATTGCACTGAAATCATGTGTTTTAAATCTATGTATTAGTCAGAGGTGGGTAGTAACGAGTTACATTTACTTGAGTACATTTTTGGGTAACTAATACTTTGAGTATATTTAAAAATGGGTACTTTTTCTCTTACTCAAGTAAATTTTTTGTGAAAAAAATGTACTTTTACTTAGTTTCGTCTACTTTTCTCTGGGCAATGAGTGATTGCCATTCGTGAATGATTCATTCTTTTGAGTCAATTCTGTTCAAAAGCTTGATCAAACCAGCTGGCAAACCAGTGAATCGATTCGCGAATCAGTTTGAATGATTCGTTCAGTTCCTTGCTGCACTCGCTGAGTCATCTGACTCAGTTTAAGAACACCAAGAGCGCTGTTCCAGGAGGAATGCCTTTGCCTAGACACAATTAATATTGATATTTTCAAAATATTTACCCTTGCAGAAATATAGGCTACATTTGTTTACATTTTGCAGAACAGACTTTGTTTGGAGAATTTGTTTGGTTATGTTCAGATGTTCGATAGCGGTCATGTGAGGAGTTTTCACTCTTCTCCGTGTCAGAGGTTATATGGGCTATAATACATAATTAATATACTTTGAAATATAATTTCAATTCAGTGATGCAAATCAGAAATTTCATTAGCTGTTACTCCAGTTTTCAGAGTCAATATGATCCTTCAGAAATCATTCTAATATATTGATTTATTAGGCAACCAGTGTTGGAAACAGTTTTGCCGTTTAATATTTTTTGGAACCTGTGACATTTTGTTCAGGATTCTTTGATGAATAGAAAGCTAAAAAGCAGCATTGATAATAAATCAACATATTTATTGAATTATGTGGATCATATAGGATTATGTGACACTGACGACTGATGTGAAGGCTGATGAAAATTCTGATTTTAATCTCTGAAATAAATTACATTAAAAAAAATATTACAAAGCTTTTGAACGTGTGTGTGTGTGTGTGTGTGTGTATAGATACATACACACACACACACACACACACACACACACACACACATTACATAAATGTATCTATATAAAAATAGACTATAGATATACAGTATGATCCAAAGTAACTAGTAACTAACTACTTGAGTAGTTGTTTTATCCGATACTTTTTACTCTTAAGTAACTATTCGGACTATTACTTTTACTTGAGTAAATATTTCTATAAGTACTTTTACTTTTACTTGAGTACAGTTTTTGGGTACCCACCTCTGGTATTAGTTTAAATGTCTGATATATGGTTATCTAAACGCACATATCCGAAGCCGTCACACAGCATGTGAGTACTTAACTAAGTTCTCTTTCATGTCTTATTGTGCTTAAACTGTCAAATACACATAAGTTTATGTTAAAAACACGCAGGTTACAAAGTGACAGCAGCAGAATATACAGTACATTTACTGCTGTCTATTAGGGCTGGGAAAATAAATCGATTTTCAGACTGCATCGTGATTCATTCTCGATTCTGAGCTTAGTTTTGAACAGCAGATGGCGCTGCATGCTTTAGAAACAGCCGCACTCTGCTTGTTTCCAAATCCTTACACACACTTGAACCTAAAATAATCATTCATAAAATTTTAAAAGGTTGAAGCGAATTACAAGGGTGTTCACTGTGAGCTGTTTACATTAATCTCACGAGGTGAAATTACAGAGTCAGCCGAATGCACACGTGCTCTTCAGCACTCCTCTTCATGAGCATTTGAGTGTGCGAATAAAAACTAGATTTCAGTGCCATCTGCTGTTAAAATCTAAGCTCACAATCGATTCCAGAGGAATAGCGATGCATTCGGAAGATCTCAGAATCGATCCACGAAAGATATTTCTTACTTGAATGCTGCTTTTAAATGCTCTAGCGTGAAGATAAACATGGGCTCACTCAGGGTCACGTCACATTTTACAGATTCTACGAATGGCTTGTTCTGAGACACTGCTTGTGATTTATGGGGATTAAAAAAGGAGCACACATTTATGTTTAAACAACATGTAAACGTGAATTTTGCATAATAGGTGCCCTTTAAAAAAAACTAGAATAAAATATAAGAAATATATAATAGCTTGAAAACAGTAGTTTCTAAATTTAAAGGAAAAACATATGTTTAGGTAGAAAGGAGAGAAAACGTCATTTTATTGTGTTTATTTGTATGCGTACATTTCTGTGTCTGCTTGCTACATTTTATTTTAAGCTTAGCACATCGCTATGGCCTTTTCTGTCAGTACGGATTAGCATTTGTTTACACAGCTTTCTAATCAATGTAATGAGTGACAATACCAGTCTGCACGTATCAGTTGTGACCGGGCAACAGCAAGCGTTAAAGCAACTGTTAGTGACGAGTATAACAGGAATGCAGCGTTGCCATGCAGGGCCTTGGTAAAAGCGCCTCTGTTTATGAAGAAGGAAGGAAAGAGAGTTTAGACAGTATTAATCGCTCATTCGCTCAGACAATATACCACCCACTGTGAATAGTGGCAGGATAAAGGAAGAGAAAATGGAATAAAAGAGACACACAGAAACACAGGCTATGGATATCTGAAAGACTTGTTGATCTTTAAGAGAAAGAAAATAAATAAATCTTTTGGAATTTTCTCACACTCGCATCTTCCCAAACATTTTCTTCTGTGGAGTCTCTCTGTTTTTTTTTTTTTTTTTATGGGGTCGAGTGTTGATTTGGAACCCATTTACTTTCATTACAAGAACAAAATCAGTTCTTCAAAATCTTCTTTCAAACATTCAAGCGAGAATATGCACAATATCCCAGCAGAAGGGCTGATTTGGAAATTCTCTATTGTAGAACCAAAGTAGTTTTTTTTTTCTGCCCACCAAACACCCGCCACCTTCCCAGCGGTTACGAGCACTATCAAAGCCCTGACGCACACCAATCTAAACATTCAGTTTGCGCTAGACCCTGTGACGATCAGCCACGGGGGACAGAGAAACCACTTCCCCAGCCGGCTGAGAACTCCTATAAAACGTCCCATAAAGAATTCAGCCTATATAACCTTTACTACCAAGATATGCCTCCAATAACAGTGCAAGGCCGAGACCCCGAATGACCCCGATAAACTGCAGCCTCTCTCTCCATGGGAACACTCACTCCGTCCTGTCGGTAGTCCAACTGGGCTGTCTTTAGATCTCTGTAGTGAGAAAGCACAGTGCCAAGTTCTCAGCAGTGAGAAGGCCAGGGCGGACCAGCAGAGGGGATAGTTTACACTGGGGTCTTACAGGCAAAGGCTGCGTTGGGACGTATCCAGCACTACCCCCACCTCCTGAAGGAAGAGACACACACACACACACACACTTTGGTTCATGCTTGTTAAAACTTACACAAATACACCAGTGCGGCACAGTTAAAACAGTCCTCTTCGTCTGAGACAGCAGATGTAAACACAAACACACAAATCTTAAACAGCCGGCAGAAGTTCCTCAGAGGCACATTCTGAAACCCTGAACAGATTTCTTTGTGTTTTATTTACCTCTCTGTGCGGTCTCCGCTGTAATTTCTGATCTGTAAACGTTACATGAAGGCTTTCTATCATCTATAAGGTGAATTTAATTATTCAATCAGCTTATCTGTTACAGATGATGTGTCCTGAACCTTTAGCTCTCACAGCCTCACAATGAAACTGAATAGTGTTGGTTTGTAGGTCAGCACTTGTCTTGTCTTGATTTCAGTGCCTTTGTTTATTGCTGTCTGTTTGATTTATCGGAAACAAAGAAATCAATGTGATTGCACAGTTTGATGTCTTTAGGGACTGTCGCATTTGTGCCGCAAGGGGTGACAATCCACCACATGGACATGTTTTAAAATGTGAATTTTTAGATCGGGTTGTTTATCCACAAACATGCTGGTTGTGACATTACAGAATTACTCCGAATTACAGAATCATGTATAGATTCATGTTATGTTGTTTGTTTGTTTGTTTATTTACCATTTTGATAAAAAAAAAATATATAAATTTGTTAATGTAATTCTAGGAATATATTTAGGGCTGGCACAATTATTAAATATTTTTTGAAAAACAAAAAGTCTTATTCTGCATTTATATTTGAACAAAATACAATAAAACAGTGGTATTGTGAATTACAATGTTCTATTTTTCAAATGTTCTATATTTCAAAACATTTTTAAAACATAAATATATATAATATATATAACTGTATAATGACTGTATTTACATGAGGCACTCACACGGCCGAGATAGCGTTTCTATTGTGTGCCATTCAGCGTGATTCCGCCTATCTATCCCGCCTTGACTTATTGCAAATTAATCGATAACAAATTGCGATTGGATAATAATTTTGTTCTATGACAAGCTTAGTTACCTTGGATTAGGTTGTTTCACGTGTGACAGAACACTTCTACTACTCGCTCTGATCACCCAGTCATAAAGAAATTTTGAAATACGGGACAAAAACAATATTTTTTTCAAAATAAGCCGGGACACTAAAAATAGTATATATATATATATATATATATATATATATATATATATATATAATGTTTTTGTCTGAGGTGTTGATTGCAGCAGAAACGGACTGCAGATATGCCGTCCATGACTCATAGCCACGTCTCGCAATTCAAAATATATATATGCGGTGGCCAACATGTAAAGCTGTAATTGTAGGCTCTGCCTCTTGGGTACTTATAATTACCTCTATTCTGACTCATGTTACATGCCTCGTACTGCATACATCGAATGTAGCTCCAGATGCCAGGGCTACTTGGCTGTTTGTCCAGAGTTTTCACATGGCTGACCTCTAATCCACCCTGAGGATACTAAACACTGTGGTTTTCCAAGGCTATCAGCCTACATAACTGGAAAGCCAGACCTCACACATGCATCTCGTTCGGTGTATCTACATCCATTCATATAGTCTTCAGTGGAAATACATTGTTGCCTGTTACAAAAGCCAAAAGTTACAGTCACACTTAACTCTCTGTCTGTGTCTGCAGCCGGAGGACATCGGACAGTCTCCGGTGGCCCCCACATCAGACGGGGACAAAGTGGATTTGGAGGCCTTCAGTGAGTTTACCAAGATCATCACCCCAGCCATCACACGTGTTGTTGACTTTGCCAAAAAACTGCACATGTTTTCGGAGGTAAGTGTGCTATTAGTTTTGTTTTTGTTTATCTTACACCCTATTTGAGGTGTTTGTATTCTATAGTAATTAGCTTGTCAAATTAAGCCTTGCAATTAGAGTATATTAGTGTCCATTGGCCTAATTAGCATAAAATATGCTGCAGTCTTTCTCAAATTTGTGTTATTTTTAATAATTGACCAATTATTCAACTGGAAACCCTGACACATATTTCTGGAATATGTCAGTGTGGGTGGGTTTGTATGTATGTGCTATCTATCATGTTAGGATGAATTGTACAGTTGTGGCTTTGGTGAATGTGTGTGTGATATTGCCACATTACAGCAGTCATAGCTATAGTGGCATTCTTTCCATATTCAGCATTCACCAACTCTCCTTTAACCGCAAGTGTGAACATTCTTGCATAGTAGACTACACAGCACCCTTATGGCAACAAATATATTATTGTCTACACCATAAATTCACCCTGCCATCCACACGTATCCACAACTTCTCGGTTGAGCGCGATGCCTCCTGTATTTTCCATATTTTGGAATAAGCACCCAGAAAGACTGTAATACAAAAACATAATACTGAACAATGACTTTTTGTTGCTTTTGTAAATGATGTGAAACATTTTTACATCAGTGTAAATAATATTCCAATTTCCTCCAATTTTTTCCCTCTCCTCGGTTCCTTTCAGTGTTTGGGTCATCATTATTTGCCGGTATATAATTAGGGCTGTCAAAGTTAACACATTATTGCATGCATTTAAGTAAATTTGTAAGACACTTTAATAAAAAAAATGCATTTATTCAATTTAACATTATAACTACATTATGTGCTGTGTGAATATTAAAGAGTGGTCAAAAATGAAACAAAAATTGAAAGATTATATGCACACAGTGTATTATATATATTTATATATTATAACAAAAAAAACAAGAGACTCACCATGCCTTCAAAAAATATCCAACCGAGGTGCGTAGACCAAAAAAGTTTCTCAAAAAGTAAAATACTTGTAAAAAGTCTGCACACTCTCAAAAATAAAAAAAATCATAAGCGAGAAAGCGGTGTAAGCAATTTACTGAAGAAAAAAAAAACAAGGCAAACGTTTTGGTCACACATTGACAATTTTCAGTGCCAATCTAATAATATTATATATATTATAATTTAAAAATGATTGATTTCATATAATTTGAAGCTTAATAACTGACACATCACCCAGTATTAAAATACACCATAATTTGTTGTTGTCAAGTTGTTATATTAATAATGTTTAATAATTTACTATTAACTTAATTATTTTATTCTGGGTGTCAATACTGAAATCCATACTGGCATATATTTTGGGGGGTTATCCTCATTACTCATAAAGAGTCAGAATTCTTTCAAACTGAAAAAAAAAATCTATTTCAATATTTGAGAGTTTACAACCATAATAATTTTTGACATGTATTAATGGAGTGTTTTTCGAGGACTCTTTAGGTTTAGATTTAAGTGAAATAAACATGTATTATTGTGTGATTTCTAATTTCTGTAGCTGGCCTGTGAGGATCAAATCATCTTGCTGAAGGGCTGCTGTATGGAGATTATGTCCCTACGTGCTGCAGTTCGGTATGACCCAGAAAGCGAGACCTTGACCCTAAATGGGGAGATGGCTGTCAAACGAGAGCAGCTAAAGAATGGAGGGCTGGGCGTTGTGTCTGATGCCATCTTTGACTTAGGCAAGAGTCTGGCGCAGTTCAACCTGGATGACACAGAGGTGGCCCTGCTGCAGGCCGTACTGCTTATGAGCTCAGGTGAGAGAGGACACGTTACAGTAACTCTGTAAGAGTATTCTCAAAACTGGAAACAGCTGTAGGGATTTGAGAGGTCTGTTAGGTTCCGTTCCTAAAGCTTGTGCGCTGCCTCACTGTCTGCTGTCTACATAGGCAGCTGCTTTCTGTGGTAGCATGCTGACTTGAATAAAATGTATATGTAGGCAGCAACTTTGTTAATAATAACTACATGACATAAACAGCACTCCTCAGATGAAGCGTGCAAAAGAATCCAATGAACCCCAATAGAGCAAGAGTTGGGTTCTGGACATTTACGCATTTAGCAGACACTTTCATCCAAAGTGACTTACAAAAGAGGAACAAAAGCAAGTCGTTGAGGATCGATGCAAGAGAAAATCACCTGATTAGCTACATAAACATGTCAAAACAGGCCACTGGGATGCAAGCATACAGTTAAGAGTGTAGAACCGGTATATAAATTATTTTTTTTAAATGATTTTATATATACTTGGTAAATGAAAATAGTTGTCTGGAACTATTTTCGTTGATGAAATAGAGCGATTTTATATAAAAAAATATATATATATTGTGCCTAAAATAGTCACTTACTATTTGCCTAAACTTAATACGTATTTTTACATTTATTCTTTTTGAGGCTGTGGAAATGGTATTTCATAATTGCACTATCCAACCCAAAACCACCCAAATAGTATATCACCTTGTAAATGCCTGTTTTTGCTGATTTTCAGATACTTTATGCTTCAAATCACAGGTTATAATGTTGTGATCAATCTCGGATCCTGGTTGATTTGGTTATAATTTGATTTGTCTTTTTTCAAACATTATGTAAAAAATGAAGTGGAAATACTTCACATCTGGGGTGTTAATTTGATGCCAACTTGTTTTTGGAACATGGTGCTTGATAAATATTGTTGTTGAGAGGTATTTCACCTTTGTTCTGTGTGAAACCTAACTAGATGGTTTTTGAAATAATGTATTTTGTCTAATGTATAAAGTATTGATCCTTGCATCTTCTCTGGTTCGTCTCTTCAGATCGAACAGGCTTGACATGTGTGGAGAAGATTGAGAAGTGCCAGGAGATGTACCTCCTAGCATTCGAACACTACATCAACTATCGCAAGCACAACATTCCTCATTTCTGGCCCAAGCTGCTGATGAAGGTGACGGACCTGCGCATGATCGGAGCCTGCCACGCCAGTCGCTTCCTGCACATGAAGGTGGAATGCCCCACTGAACTCTTCCCCCCACTTTTCCTGGAGGTCTTCGAGGATCAGGACGTGTGACGTCCCAGCGAGCTGCGACAGGAGAATCAATATTTTGTAACCCGTGTTCCTCAACCCGTCTCACCCCTCTCCACGCACCAAACTCACCAGCAGCAGCTGCATTGGCAGGGGTCATCTTCAGAAAGGCTTTCATATGGGGGTTTAAGTCAAACTTATTTTTTTTCTTTTCTCAGAAAACTCAGCCTTCCCTCATCCACTAAATTCCCCAAGTGTGGCCCTTCTGTCTCAGCATGATGTCTTATACTGGTTTACCAACACCTTATACACAGAATATGCATCAACACACACACACACACACACACACACACACACACACACACTCCTGTAAGTGTGCTTACAGATGCAACACTCATGCGACTCAAATCCTCAGATGATCTTGTATGCATTTGTACACGTATAGACTGCACTACTGTCACGCCACCACTGGAGGCGCCCTCTGCTAAGACTGGATGGCAGCTGGCATATAGATTCCTCCACCAGGTCGTGAAGTGGTCAGTTCATTTCGTTGATTGAAATCTCAGCGTTCTCGTGAGATTAACCGCCGGTTATCTCAAGCTTCGCGCTAACATGGATCTTCTTTAACAGACCTCATGATTCTCTTTGATATTGAGCCTGTGCATGGAACGGGAGGAATTTGAACCAAATCAGGTGCTATATTTAAATAAAGCTACTCAAAATGATTTGGGACTTTTCGAGAATATACCCCCCTCCCTTCTCTGTAGGACACGGACCGTTGAAAGCTCTCGGTAACCATTTTAGTGCTCATTCAGGGGTGCCACTCAGTGACTTCATGTGCGGTTCATTCTTGCCATTGTCTGGGCTTATTTGTGGGCTCCTTGAGCCCCTCTTTGTCCCAGGAAAGTCACGCAGAGACATGGAAATCCAGGTGCCCCTATACCTCCAATCCACACTGATTTGTATGTTTTACAGATGTCGGGAGGGAGCCAGTATTAACGTACTCCCAAACCCAGCACACACACAACGTACTAAAACACACACACCTCAAAACTCGAATGCCTCATTTTTACTTTATGCACTGCAGTGCTGGAGTTCTGGACTCCCATGCAGGGCTTTGAGAGTTCAGTCCAGCCCATCTGTGTTCCGCTCAGATGCTACTGTTGCCCGGTCTGTGCGAACACACACGCACACTCCTGACGGGCCATGGCGGATTGGCTGTCGTTGATGTTTTTTTCTTTGTGTTGTTTTTGTTTTACCTCAAATGTGGGCACACCTCCGGCTGGCTGTGGCTCTTAGACTGCCTCTGTGCTGACAGGTTCTACCTCACCTCTGGACACAGGGCAGCTACCCTCAGCCACACACACACACACACACACACACACACACACACACACACACACACACACACACACACACACACACACACACACACACACACACACACACACACTTGTATTCTCACACACTGAAAGCCAGGATCGAAACACTCGCAGACACAGTTTCTTTTCAGTTACGTTGAAATACCACTGTAGACAGGAGGGCCTTCCATTCCTCATTGTAGCCTGTCAGATTTCTCTGAGGTCTCTTCACTTTGGGCTGAGAGAAAAAACTATTCTGGATGGGCTTTTTTTTTGTTTCTATTCATGTGGGACCAAGTGTCACTTCGATTTCCATCAAAATGGAAGCTGGTTTTCAGCAGACGGCGAACTAAACCGTACATGACGCTGACTACGATGAGGAGCCATGGAGAGAACTACAGATGAAGAACCCGAGGTGGCCAGGCCTGAACCGAATGGGTCTATCGTTGTTTCCTTTTTTCAATACCAAGCAGTAATTTGCAAAGCGGAGCTAGGTGTCAGCTGGTTTCTTCAGGGTGTGGCAGGGGATGCGGGAAGGCTAGCAGTTGAATGAGAGCACTTAGCTTTGAAAGAGCCAAATCTTCAGAGACGATTCAACCCCTGGCACCTTGTAAGGAGTTTTTGCACTAAGGCATGATGGGTCCCACCCTCCAGCTCCTCCAGCTCAATCGCATGTTTTCCAAGGACACGCCCCCAACCTCTCTGTCAAACAGAGGCCACACCTTCATGTGCTCCTGAGCACACCCTCAGAGTCAGTATTAAGTCAAGCAACGTCCTCAACAAATTAAGAAACACTCAAATACACATTTGCGAACAGACCTCTGTGTCCCCGCCCCCTCAAAGCCAGAAGTGGCTTGAGACGAACACCCAACAGAAACGGGCCTTTCTTTTGTGAGACAAAGGAGCGGCCAAGCCATGTAAAGAATGGCAGCACCGAATGAATGTGAATGAGGAGCAGCAGAATGACAGAGCCAGGACAAGGAGTTGCTCTATAATGAGGTTCCGAAGGAAGTGAGCATTCCGTAAACACCCAGCATGGAGTTCCATCTTGGAATAGGAGTGACACAGCAGTGGTTGCGATTGGCTGATGGAGTGAACGCAGGGGTTTCGATGCTGCTTTACCTTCTAATTTTATTTGAGAGAGATAGAAAAAAAAGATATAAGAGAATTACAAACCCAGAAAACAAATAAAAAAAATGACTCCAGAACAAAGAGTTCAAATCTCGGAACTTGAGCTGTTCGTTTCTTTCTTTTTGTTTTGAACTGAAATGTGTGTGTTCGTTTTCAATGCTTGACTGCTCTATGTAAGGGAGAAAAACAACAGCCGTAGTCACTTTTTGACCATGCGTGCAGCGTAAACTAGAAAATTGCACCTCTTTTTCACCTCACTATAGTTTGTAAAGAGAAATTGACTGCTCTGTTTGTCTGTGTATATGTCCTTCGTCTTTTTATCAAGAGGAATTTACAAGAGACAGGAATATTTTCTTTTTTATATTTTGTTTTCTTTTTTTATTGAAAGAAGACTTAGAGAAAAAAACATGAGAAATAATGCAACAGAAACTGAAAAAAAACTGAAACACAATCTACTCATACCTCACACAACACAAAGCTTAAATGAACTTGGGAGGAGTGCTTATCTGCGTGGCACTTGTGTCAAAGTGCGTCCAGTGCATGTGTTGAACTGTACGATGGGGTGTATGTGCGCATGAGCGTTCATGCGATCGCAGAAGCACACGGTCCCCTCCTTCAACCTCGAAAGCCCGTCTGTTTCAGATTTGCACAAGTTGCATGCATTAGCCTCCGTTTGCGAACGGTGTCACCAGCGCTAATGCGACTGGCCGTGATGGGAGCGGACGAGATGCGATGTGGCTGGAAGGCTGGAAAGGGAGTCGTGTGCATCCGTGACAGCAGAGAGCGCTTCATGCTATTGAATGTAGCTGACAGGACTGGGCTGGAACAGAGCCCGGGAACTAGAACCTCACTTCAGGTCACCAGCAAAAGTGGACAGTGCTGTCAAAATGATGTTACACAAACAGCTTACTAAGTGTATATTGCCCGCCTTCAAGGTTCAATTCTTGTGTTTTGTTTTGTTTTGTTTTTTTTCTTTTTTGTACTTTTACAAGATTTTTGGCCATAACCAAGGATGTAAATACAAAACAAAAAGATATTGAAAGATTAAATCACTATGTGTTAACAATATGCAACCGTCACATACTGGATGTTGAGGCCAGAACGCAGCCGGCTAATCCCGCCATTTTTGTAAAGTAAATCTGCTTACGTAGCTCTGTAAATGCTTCACACATCTGTACGTGTGCTTTTGTGCACTCGCAAACGTGCATGTTCAGTACAAATATGAAGAAGTGCCCCATGAAATTAACAGTCCAGCCCTGTGCCTCCGCAACCCTCTGCCCCGCACTCAAACTGCTCTTTCCGACAGGGTAGCTAGACATACATTTGTTAGCTAGGCCAGATTGCTGGTAGAGACGCACAGTAGGTGGGTAATGTCTGGTACCCTGAAGCACTTAGCTGGCCTCGCTACTGCCAATCAGTTATCTCAGAGGAGAACAGTGTATACTGGTTTTGTTTCGCTTTGGTGGTGGTGTAGTTTTGTTTCTTGCCCCTTTTTTTTTTACCAAATTTTGTTTTCTTTTTTTTTCTTTAGAGAAAGACAAAAAACGCCCAGAATCAAGAATGTCTATGCAATGCTAAACCCTCTGATAGCATGATGATAGTGTTATTGATCCCTGATTAGCGGACATGCCTCTAAACACTTCCCCTCCCAGAGTCCCACCCACCACAACTGCATGAGCCTCAGTCAGTTTCTCTGTTCATCAGTCAGTGTAATAGTCAAGGGAAGGATGGCCCTAACTGCTGCCTGAGACCTGCTTTGTCAAACTTCACGAACATTTGAGGGCGCTAGTTCAACTTTCCACTCATCTCTGATGATGTCATCCGCTGTCGAGGGACTGCATTTGTGTTTCTATGTATGTGTTTGCATCGAATGCTCTCATGGTTCGGTGGATTGGTACTACCTGCTGGCATTTCATACGTTCAGAATGAAAATTAGTTTTGTAGAAACGCCATTAATATTCTTTTGTCAACCAAGAAATGTTTTTGAGTTGGCCTCTCAGCTGTGTAACTGGATCTCAGACCAAACTCTGTCAGGTGTTTTTTTCCCTATATAATATATATAATTATGATATGCAAAATCAACTACTTGATATGTTAAAATATTTGATTACTAACACAGATGATTACTGTAAGTAAGCCATTTCTAGGCTGATTTCACCAAAAACTGTAAACACACTGTCTCTGAGGCACTATCAAAACATTTTACCCGCCTGGCAACAGCTCAACCAATAGTGTGAGTTTGAGGCGGGGCTATCAGTTTTATCTAGCCAATAGCAGAAGAGGGGAGTGTTTTGTAAACCTGCAGTTCCATTCAGTGACACTAGTGGAACAGAAATCACACACTTCAGCTTTAACATAGTATGCGAAACCCCAAATGAAACATTTGAATTTGATTGGCCGCCCTCACCACTGTGATGTCAAAGCCCTCATTTTCTCTGTTTCCTTTGAATGTATCTTCATTTGATTAGACTATTTGTGAATATGAACAAGTGCTCATGTGGAAAATTCACCCAGCCATGAGAGTGTGAGCAGAGAGCGGGGATGATGTCCATACCACAGCTGTTTAAATGAGACTGGAAAGGAAAGCTATTGAAGGATTCTCTCAGGTATCAACAAAATAAAAAAGACAAAAAAAAGGAAATTAAACCAACTTTTTTTTTAATAAATGTTGAAAAATTCCAGCCATGCCTTCTTGTTAGCTAATCATTCTTTGCTCTCTGAGTTGAAGATGTGCTTTCAGTGTTCTTGTCCTGTGGTCTTCTTCTCTTTAATGTGCATCAGTCTCTCTCTCACACATTTCTCCTGCACTCTTGGGGCTGCTTCAATGGGGGCTCATAAAAGGCCATCATGAAAAGCCTGGTGAGAACACATCTCTGCTTATCTAAACATTAAAGCAGTGAGCCATCGTATTCCTGCAAATCATAGTTTGGATACACAAGCATGCAAAGGTGCACTCAGTATTTTTTTTTCAGAAGCGCTTATAACATCCTTTTGGACTCATACTGCCACCTAGTGGTGTGGATGAAATGTCATTCTAATTTTTTAATGACTGATGCTGTTGTAGAAATGCGCTATTTGCTGTCAGACATGAATTTATTCTGTTAATGAAAGTTTTTCAATAATAGGTAACCAAGATAAAGTAAGTAGCATTCAGTTGGTTATATAATCTCAAAATGGTGGACTCCATGAAGCGCCCCATAAAACCGCTTTTTATTAGGCCACTGTACATGTATTTAAACATTGCATATGCATTTTCAAAATTAATTAAAAAGTGTTCTTTATATAATCGTGAAAAAGTGCACCTTTAAAATATGTGAACAAATGACAAGTACACAATACATTCATATTGGGAGTGACACATGGCAACACTCATCACCTGTTTCCATAATAGTGACAGACTAACTGATTAATCATATGGTGACCATCATTTTTTGCTCCTCCTGACATTGGTTTGGATAGTGTGTTTTCTGTGCGCATGCTTTTGTGCTGTGAATATGTGTCTGCTGGTGGGTGTGAGCGAGTTTTGTGTGTGTTTGCTATTTATAATGACAATGTGGATGGATTTGCTGACTGACCTCTTGGACACGCTTTGAGGCTCTACTGATGCAGTATAAAGTCAGATATTTGAAATTAATATTTCCTCAAGGAGCATAGCAGTTCACGCTGAGAATATGGTGTCAGGTGGGGAAGTGGAGAATAGCAGAAAGGGAAATGAGGTCAATAATTTGTTTTTAGGTCCGTCTTTAAATAGAATCACTAATGATTTTCCTGTTGCTAATGGGAGAACTATTCCATGATTCTTTGCTCTCTAACTCTTGTTCTTGCTCACACATATGCAACTGATTCATTAGCTGTGTCTGTTTTTTCTAGATTTGTGATTGGGCTTTTTTGAAGTTGAGGGAGTGCGAGGTGTGTATAGTTATTATCTACGGATGTAAGTATACACCCAACTGTCAGTTTACTTGGAAAGTGGATTAAAAAATATTCCTGGTTAGTTTCAATATGGCAGGTATGAATAAGTGGACATGGAGATATTTCAGTCTGATCTTTCTCTGGGTTTTGGGTGTTGTTTTATGTAGCTATTCAAGGATAAAATGGTCATGCATCCTGTAAATTAGCTGTCATCCAAATTTCCTTTTGCACTAGAGTATGACAGTTTAGTTTGAACATTCTGTGTTTAGTCAGATTAAACGGGCTGCTGGCATTGTGTACAGAGAGATGATTCCGTCAAGCCATGAGAGAAAACTATATGCAGAGACAGAAAGGAATGTTTGCAGAATAGTTGCACACAAATGCATGTAGCCAATCACAGAAAAACATTTGTGATGGTAATATTATGCAAAGAAAGCTATCTCGGAATTCTTATGCAACGCTTGTCAGGTTTCACAATGGGTTCTTTTGATTCAACCTTACTCAGGTTTGATTTTCAGGACATTTTATGTTGGATGTTTTTAAAATGACATACTGTACATAGAATAAAATGCATCCAACAGCCAAGGTCTATATAGAAGGGTCGATGTATCAAGGCCATCTCTTTCTCGTAGTTCCATCGACATTAACAGACCTAGTACACGCACACATCTGTTTTGCTGTCATGTTAGTGCTGTTTCCTCTCAGCGCTCCACTGACCAACTGCCAAAGCTTCCACATGTTCATTTCATTCAGCTTCTCTTACAGGATGTGCCTGATGCTTCATAAGACAGCAATAGAACATTCTGTGGTTCTTGGTTCTGTGCCTTGCTCAAGAGCACCTCGTGGTATTGATGGTGGAGAGAGCGCTGTACATTCACTCCCCCCCACCGACAATTCCTGCCGGCCCGAGACTCAAACTCACAAACCTTTGGATTACGAGTCCGACTCTCTTTAGGCCACGACTTCCTCAATAGGGCTGTCACAGTATTAGTTTGTCAATATATGATCATCTTGGCCAAAAAATGTATTATTGAGATGTTTATAAAGTTTGAAAATAATAATGCTATCAGTCAAGTTCATATTTACATACATTTTGTGTTTTCAGAAAAAAAAATGACCATCAAAATATGGATCTAGGGAGATGGAGAGAAGGTTTCTTAAGAATATGATTTTGTGCGGCAGTAGTAGCAACACACTGCATTGTCATCTTTTTTCTGTTTTATGACGCGCGACATCCAGCTTTAGGGTGCAATACTGCCACTTACTGTGCTGGAGTGTTTCTTGAAATTCACTCTCCTTTTGCCAGTGTGGTAAAAGTTCATTTTGAACCCTGTGAGTAAGTAACCACTAATTATTTTCCTGACAACCAGCAGGACTATTCCATTATAAACTTTGCTTTTATGAGTAAGTCTCTCTACATTCAGCGGCCAGGCAGCACTTAGCCTGCGTACATCGGGAATTTACAATTAACTGCTGTACTGCAATCAATCTGAATGGGCTTTCAGTTTTCCCTGTCCTTATTATAAGCTTAAGCACAGAGTGGAGATATCTTAGAACTGCAATTCACAAATCAGCAGCAGCAGCACTGAAGAAATTGGAAGCCGGGATGATGACTTTTAATAGCAAGCTAGTTTCAGAAGCACCACAGTGAAGTTTGATTGGTCCCCTGCAGAAAATGAAAATCTGAATTGTTACCTTTTTGGTCAAAATTGGGTAAATGTTCTGTATTTTTCTGTATTTGTTTTTCTGTATCTTTAATCTAAATTGTCTCTCTTGGAGAAAATATAACCTGACTTTTCCATAAGCCAGTGTAGATATTGATTGCAGTAGACAAAAGCTCATTCATTTTAAGGCTTTTCATAAACTGTTGTTATTTGTTGTTTGATTATGAGGCTTGATGCTTCGCTTTTCTGTCATTCTGTTCTTCTGCCTTTTTGCACCTTTTGAGGCTGTGCTGTATGCAGTATTAAAAAAAAAATATATATATATATATATATAACTTAACACACTTAGATCACACATTGATCTATATCAATATCACACTAACTTACACTCATTGATCTTTTTACAGCAGTTTTCTGGTGAGTTTTTATTATTTATTTATTTATTTTGTTTGCAACCGAGAATCTTTTGGAGTGAATTTAGTGCACTTAAGGACTCCAGAGACAATATCAACTGTCAAAATGGGAGTTTATTGAGTGCACACAGAGATCAGACCTGCAATCAGACCTGTCTCCAGGGCTTGGCTTATTGTTTAAAGTGGGTAGGGGAAACTGAAGTGATACGGTACTTGATTTCTCAGATACAACTTTACCCACAAAACCAAATGTCGTTCCAAGTACATTTTGCACTATAGAGTTTTGCAGTTTGGTTGGGTTTTGAGATACGATGTGCTGGTGACATTATGCTTTGAGAACATGGTGTTTGTAGAGTCATATCTTAGAGATGGTTAAAAAGGTTATGCGTGTACAGCCAAGAATGTATCTCGGAATGACCTCACATAGATTATGCAATAAAACAGCTACATGTATGCGAATGCAATGTTTGTCAGGTTTTAAGGCGAGTGGTTTGAGTGTGGGCTTGCTCAGGTTTGCTCATAAGGCCTCAAAGGGTGCTTCAGTCAAACCTCCCCATTTCCTTCTGAGTTTCTTGTGAAGCTCTCCAGCATCTGTGCTGGTTCCTACAGGATATAAACCCTGCTTGCACACTGGATGATTCCAAATCTGCATGCATGATTATTAAATTACAATAAATGATATTTACAGAGGGGGGAAAGCCTCTCTGCCAAGATATTTCCAGTACAGTGCTTCTGGACATTTGGATGTTCTGCAAAATTAGTTTGTGATCCAGGTGCAAGCAAACGGGTCCATGTCTTTCTTTCTCTCTATTCCAGCTAGCGCTCCCTTTGGGCTCTAAATTACATGTGCATGTCTGTTTTTGCTGTCATGTTTGCACTGCTTTTGCTAGTTTTCCGTCTCAGTGGTCCACTAGCCACATGCCACAGTTTCCATATGTTCAGCTGCTCTTGGATCATGTACCTGATACATAGGCCCAAGCAGAACCTGCAGATTTTCTTCACTAATTTTTGGGGGAAATATGCATGGAATAAAATTAGCTAAATAGAGCTAAAATTGGCATTTGAAAGCAAAACATCCAAGATATTGAATACATTGAATTTGTGTGGGCCTACAGGTACAAACCAGATGTCACTAATGCAAAAAGGAATCCAAATTTAAATGTGTTTATTTGTGATATTTTTGTATAGTATTATGTTTACTGTTATCACAGACATTGTGCAAATGGTGCTTTTGTGGTTCTAAAAAAATAACAAAGTTACTTGCGAATAATTCTAGCTTCACTGTGATCAAAACTCACATCACATTTTTACAGTCTGCAGTCACTCAGGAGTCCTAACCAATCAGAGGCCAGCTAACAAATAATTGGCTGAGAGAGCTGGGAGTCTGTTAATCTATGCGGAGCTATCGGACTACACCTCGTTATAATTGTACTGGGCCTTAAGGAATCTAGTCACATCGCTTGTTTGCAGCTAAAGATGTACGGTGAGGCTGGAGTGCAGGACATTTATCAAATGTGAAGCAGTAGCATTCAATACAGAATCGGGCGAATAATGTTCTGAGTCTCGGCACGGCATGTTTCAACCTTCAGCTGAGTGGACCAGGTTCTAGAAGTCTTTAGGATCCATTCCCACCTAGTACGGAGGAGCGGGAAAGCTTATGCAAGTTCTGGGCCAAATGGACATGTGTAACTCAACAATATCTCAACAAGAATACACTCAAAACCTCTAAATATCTACTGTGATCTCTTCTCACTCCACCACACCTCCGTCACGCCAACCACCCACCCGTTCACCACCCCGATCTCCTCCTGCACCTATCAGTCCTAGTTTTTTGGGTGGTGTGATGTCAGGTTTTCTTGTGGTGGGCTGTTTTCGACAGGTCCAGACAATCAGCGTGTTTGTCAATGTGTGATTTTCAAACTCTTTGTTTATGGTCAGGATTTTAAAGGAAGATATTTTTTATGGTAATTGTCGCTGGTCTATTTTACTATATATTTATGTAATAAATATGTGACTCAATTTACATTCTGGACTCCTTGGTCTGTTTTTGCTATTATCCTGTACAGTAGCTCCTGCTTTTCCTGTTCTGGCTGTACAAGAGTTCATCCAAGGTCGCAGGTGCAGGACTCTTGATTTGCGAGAGCACCGCACTGATGTATCGGTTATTTTGATATCACTCGGCATAAGCCGGAACACTCCTAAAGCACTTGATGACAAATCATCCCTTTGAGGTCCCGGGTTGCGATGTTCACCGCATGCCAAGAGCAAAGGAGTGTAACTGCCCTTGGTTGAAGGGGAATTCTGATTATTTGTCCTCAGCACAAAGGCTTGGCAACTGTTGCGGTTTGTAACTGGCATTGTCAGAGAGCCAGTAGCCTAAGAGAGTCTCTGTGGATGTCAATTTTTACGTTGACTCATTTAAAGTCTGCTCACTTCTCATAAACACTCTTCTTTTAATCTGCGCTCTGTTCAACAGCTTACTGTATAGGATAGTAATGACAGATCATTTTAAGATAAGAGAGCGAAATAATGAACTCATCAATCAAATGTAAGTTGTGTGAACGAGTGTATCTGGCTGATTCAGTCATACGTTTTCTTCTCTTTGTGCAAGCTTTCTTTGCCCGTACTTGAACTGAGTGAACATTTTTACAAGGTACCGCTTTCTTTTGTCCAGTCTTTCTTTTGTACTGCAAGTACAGTCTCATACGGGAATATGTTTCTCATTTAGTATTTTCCTAACACGGTCTGTACTTTGCAGCTTTGATGTTGTGTATCAGCCATTGGCAAAATCAATCTTTCTCATTCTCATGTTCTCTTAAATTGGACCAAATGGCCTTAAAGGAATAGTTTACCCAATCTCGTACTCATGTTGTATGACTTTAATGTATTCATTATTTAGCAGATTGTCCACAGTTTTTTAAACGAGAGGATTATTAGAGCAGCGTTTCATTGATGACTAAATCTTTGGAAGAGATAATTTTGCATTATCAGAGAAGTTTAGATTCAAGGACTAGTATAGGTCTTCACCTAAACACACAACTATGTGGATAAGACAATAAATTAGTGCTATTAAACGATTAATCACATCCAAAATAAAAGTTTATTTTTTTATTTATTAAAAGTTAAGTTTGCATAATATATATGTCTTTCGTAATATATATACCCTGTCTTTTGGATGAGACGTTAAACCGAGGTCCTGACTCTCTGTGGTCATTAAAAATCCCATGCACTTATCGTAAAGAGTAGGGGTGTAACCCCGGTGTCCTGGCCCTGAGACTAAATGGAGATTGAAAGAAAACTTTTGCATTTATATATTTTTTTGTTTCTAGTTTCAGAAGTGATGCTGACTGTCATTTGTTGGACATTAATTTTATAGTGCTGTGTTGATGTCCTCGCCTGTCTTGTTTTATTTCTCATTTGTGTCTTTTAAGTTTAGAAGAAACCTCTGAGACCAAGTTTATTAATAAATTAAACCTATCTGAGATCTCTAATAAGTCGTAAATCAATAAAATGTTCCTCTGGGCTTGGGGTCAGAGTCAGGTGCTGTGCAGGTGAGGTTTGCACTGCACCACTAAGTGAACTGCAAAAATCTCAAACTTTCCTAACAAGTTTTGAAAACTTTTCTCATCTGCCATATTTTAGATGATCAGGTATCCCCACCCAAAGCTTAAAGGGATAGTTCACCTAAAAATGAAAATGGTGTCATTATTTACGCACCCTTAAGTTGATCCAAACCTGTAAGAATGTATTTATTTTGTTAAAGATAGTTTGAAGAATATGTAACTAAATAGTTGCTGTTACCCATTGACGTCCATACTAAGGAAAATATAATATGATAAATTGGAGCTGAATTATTATCAGTTATTATTATTTGAGTACATCTCTTCAATACTATACCAGCTTTATTATGTGGGAGTGACACATGGTGGCCTGCACAATGCACTGGATGATTGATTGATGATATGAATTATATTGATTTGAATTAGTTGAAATAGTTTAATTAATAGCATTCATTTGAAATCAAAATCATTTGTAGAGGGAGAGAGAAATGTATATATACTGTATCTCACAGCAGTGAGTACACCCCTCACATTTTTGAAAATATCTTTTCATATGAACAACACTGAAGAAATAAAAAATTTCTACAATGTAAATTAGTGTGTGTACAGCTGGTATAACAGTGTAAATTTTACTGTCCCCTTAAAATAACTCAACACACAGCCATTAATGTCTAAACCTCTGGCCACAAAAGTAAGTACACCCCTAAGTGAAAATGTCCAAATTGGGCCCAATTAGCCATTTTCTCTCCCCGGTGTCATGTGACTCGTTAGTGTTACAAGGTCTCAGGTGTAAATGGGGAGCAGGTGTGTTAAATTTGGTGTTATCGCTTTCACTCTCTCATACTGGTCACTGGAAGTTCAACATGGCACCTCATGGCAAAGAACTCTCTGAGGATCTGAAAAAAATAATTGTTGCTCTACATAAAGATGGCGTAGGCAATAAGAAGATTGCCAAGACCCTGAAACTGAGCTGCAGCACGGTGGCCAAGACCATACAGCTGGTTTAACTGGACAGGTTCCACTCAGAACAGGCCTCGCCATGGTCGAACAAAGAAGTTGAGTGCACGTGCTCAGCGTCATATCCAGAGGTTGTGTTTGGGAAATAGACGTATGAGTGCTGCCAGCATTGCTGCAGAGGTTGAAGGGGTGGGGGGTCAGCCTGTCAGTGCTCAAACCATATGCCGCACACTGCATCAAATTGGTCTGCATGGCTGTATTCCCAGAAGGAAGCCTCTTCTAAAGATGATGCACAAGAAAGTATTTTATTGTGGCCAGCCTAAGGCACACCTGTGCAATAATCATGCTGTCTATTCAGCATCTTGATATGCCACACCTGTGAGGTGGATGGATTATCTCGGCAAAGGAGAAGTGCTCACTAACACAGATTTAGACAGATTTGTGAACAATATTTGAGAGAAATAGGCCTTTTGTGTACATAGAAAAAGTCTTAGATCTTTGAGTTCAGCTCATGAAAAACAGGGAAAAAAACGAAAGTGTTGCATGTATAATTTAGTTCAGTGTATATATATATATATACGGGTAGTTGACGTATCAATGTGTCCTATGTTGTGATGTAAAAAAAATCCTCTAACATTGAAGATAAACCTCACTCATGCTATTTGTAACTCTAAGAATGAAGATTTTCATTTTTCTCATGTTATGTGTTGCTATGTCACACCACAGTCTAGTTTTTATTTGTCAACTAGCCATATATATATATATATATATATATATAATAATATAAACCTACATTTTCTAACAATATAGCACACCCTTGCTGAATAAAAGTATTAATTTCTTTAAAAGAAATACAAAATTACTGACTCCAAACATTTGAAAAGTAGTGTATATTGCAACACAAAATTTCTATTTTGAATAAACACTGTTCTGTTTAGCATTTTATTCATCAAAGTATCTGAAAAGAATATATATCACATGCCCCCACAAAATATTAAGCAGCACAACTTTTTTGAACAATGAACATTGATTATAAATGAGCAATTTAAAATTATGTCTGAAGGATCATGTGGCACTGAAGACTGGATTAATTATGCTGAACATTCAGCTTTGCTTCACATGAATAAATAAAAAACGTACAGATCCCAAACTTTTGAAAGACAGTGTATATACAGTACACATTATTATTACTTATGACGTTATTTAAAGGTGCACTTAGTATTTTTTTTAAATATTGTATTTAAATTGGGTATATTATAAAAAATGAAAAGCATCCCACAACTGATCACATTCTACATGTCCTGTCCTTACAATGAAAAACAGACAAGTATCTCTGGCCATGACCTCCCAGCTTTCATACTGCCTCGCTCATAACACACAGAAACTGACTGTGACACATCCCTACTCTGTCTGTCTGTCTCTCTCCCTCCTCCCACACACACGTGTTTATAACTGCACAGTGCACACGTATAAACCCATTATGTAAGAACCTCCCTCTCTCCCCACAGTTCCTCAGCTCCACTCACGAGGGTCAAGTGAGGACATGTACAGAGAGGGAGAGTGAAAGAAAGAGGGAAATGGGGCCTCCAAATCCTTCCATCTTCTACTTACCTCTACACCAAAAAAAGTAATTTTGCCTTGTTTCCAGTAAAAATATTCAAAATTCCTCAAAATAATATGCATGACAAGAAAAATATATTTATAGAATATATGATCAAATATCATAAGCAAAAATAAAACTTGGTGAGGTTTAAGCTTTGAAAAAGTTTTATTAGGTATATTTTCATTTTTACTGGAAAACATTATTAAAAATATTAAAGAATTAAAAAAATTCTTCACTTTAACAAGCTAAGCGAACATGATGTGCCATATTTAGAGAGCAAAATGTGTTCCAGAGATGGGCTTTGATTTCAAAAGAGGCCAACTAAGGCTGTGACTGGTGGAGAAGTGAAGTTTTTCTGCACTTTCAAATATAAATACAAACCTAATTTGAACAAAATATGAATAAAACTGCCTGACCACACCGAAAAACCTATAAAACCAGCCCAGTCTCTACTTTTAGGAGCACTTCCTGACCCTCAGAGTGTATGAATGGCTGGATGGGAATATTCCGAACAATAAGTAGCTTAGGCGCAACGGGGGGGCCGAGGCAAGGGGGAACATGAAGGGATGTTGAGAAGCAGACAGACTGCGGGAGGTAGGAGGTCTAGGGACTGGGTCAAGCCTTTGGGGATGCAAAGGCTGTTTATACGAGGAAGGGCAGATTGTGGACTGTGTCAGGTTACGTCATGCCTGCATGCGCTGGGATATGCCTCTTATATAATACGAAGGGAAAGACAGAAAGGGACTTTTTATGGCGTGTTCTCTTTCTGATGCTCATTCTTAAATCTGCTTAGTGCATCTGTTGCTGGGTCGCGATAGACACGTTTAATGTGCGTTCACATTCATCCTAAAGCATTCAGTAATCAGTGCAGATTTATTTTACAAGTAAACAAGATGCTACTGGGCCGCATGCATGATCAAGAAGCCTTGAAATAGGAAGCATCCACATGCTTCGCTTCCTAGACGTTTGGCCATGATACTTCTGAAATGATCTGTTAGGATCAACCAGTATTTGAATTCAAAAATAGGTTTCAGTGAAGGCACACTGCAAGGTCTTTGATTACTGTAATAGTCTGCTCTAAAAGTGGATATGAGGACATACACCCTAATAAACCCCTTAAGCAGAGAAAACCCTTTCGTAATAATTGTACGGGTATTAGCGCTAAGGGTTTTCTTAGCTTAAGCGGTTTGTTGCAACTGGCTCCTGGTCTTAAAATCTTGATCTTCAGTCTGAAATCAGGACTGGGAAGAAAAAGCCTGTTTGCACTTCCCAGAATATTAGTTTGATGTTAGAGCCATCTAGTGGTTGTATTAGGTATCTTCTGTGCTGAGAAAACATACACTTCAACAGACCATCAGATTTTTTTTTTTGTCTTGTTTTCCATTAAATATCTCACATTCCTTAAAGGGGTCATGAACTGCCTTTATTTTTCATCATCATTGGAATGCTCTGTTTGAATAGGCATGGTGGATTGTAGATGTAGAAACACCCACTGCTATGATTGGCTAATAGTCGTGTATGTTTCACAGCCTACTTCTTTTTTTTTAGGTTAAAAAAGCATACATGTGACCGTGGACCACACAACAGTCTTAAGTGTAAATTTTTCGAAATGTATATTTATACATCAGCTGAAAGTTGAATAAATAAGCTTTCCATTGATGTATGGTTTGTTAGGATCGGACAACACTTGGCAGAGATACAACTATTTGAAAATCTAGAATCTAAGGGTGCAAAAAAAAATCTAAATACTGATCAAATTGCCTTTAAAGTTGTCCAAATTAAATTCTTAGCAATGCATATTACTAAACAAAAATGAAGTTTTGATATATTTACGGTAAGAAATTTACAAAATATCTTCATGGAACATGATCTTTACTTGATATCTTAATGATTTTTGGCATAAAAGAAAAAATCGATAATTTTGACCCATTCAATGTATTTTTGGCTATTGCTACAAATATACCCCAGCGACTTAAGACTGGTTTTGTGGTCCAGGGTCACAAATACTCTTTACATATCAAATCATCTGCAGTACCTGGCAGGGGCGGATCTAGAAAATACTCTTTAGGGCGGCAAAGGGGTGGCATGGGGTCTATGAGGGGTGGCAACACCAAAGCAAGCCATATATATATGTCTTTCAAACTTTGCAATCTAGTTATTACAGGTTTTCTTTTTCAACTGCTTTCACATATTTTCAAAACTTTGCCTAACTTTTCTAAACTTTACACACACATCCAGATGGTATAAATCACGTTGTAGTGCAATTTAGCCTTTACAACCACCTATTCATTTAGCAGACTCTTTTATCCAAAATCACTTACAATTGGGGAATACACCAAGCGATACTCTTAAAGAGGCAAATAGACACAGGAAGTGCTCGTAATACAAAGTTGCAAGCAATGTTCAAATAAGTACAAGCTAGACAGGGGAAGAAAATAGATGTTTTTTTTAGGATGAATTTTGTGAATTGCACACACAAAATGCAAAAAGCCTCACATCTCTTGCAAAATGAAGCACTGCTTTCAAAATATCACAAACACATCTCAAAAGCAAATATTTGCAAACCACTTTGCCATAATATTAATTATTGTTAGATTTGTGCTATTAGCTTCCGTGAATGAAATCTCATTGATTTCATGTTATTGTTTCGTCTGATAAAGCAGAAAAGCCTAAATCCACAATGAAAGTGGAGCGAGCAGTCAGAGAATCGGTCTTTGTCAGGTGACGTCACACTCACGAGAATCGAAGTGCATCTTGGGTATCGCCGCTATTTGTAGGGTATCAAAGCCGAGGTGTTCTGTATTTGGAGAACTGTCTTTTTCATTTGCTTCAAAATGGTATGTTATTGGTTGTGTTAATGTCTGCAATAGTTACTTGCATGATTTAAAAGATCATAACCTCACCACGAAGAAGGACACATTAGGTCTCGCACTTGAAAAAAAAAGAAACATCAGCCCGTTGCCCACTTTTAAAAAAAAAAAATCATACATTTTAGATGTAAAGAGTTCATTTATTTCACTAATGTTGCTGCATTTAAATATTGTTTTGTTGGGTTTGTACATATTTAACTCAAGTGCAATTTAAACTGAATACTTAACTAAAATACATTTCTAATGTTCCTCTTTTCTTTCTTACAATTTAAAAAGGCTGACTAAATTTCTGTACATTTTAATTGCATACAGTTTAGGTGTGACAAACAGCGGTGATAAGAAAAAAAAACACATGCAGCCTGCTGAAATCATCATATACACACTGAAGGCCGGAGGAGATGCCAACACTAAGGCCGGAGGAGATATCTCCGTTTACACACTGAAGGCCGGAGGAGATTCGTACACACTGAAGGCCGGAGGAGATACGCTCGAGGAGATGGTCATACACACTGAAGGCCGGAGGAGATGGTCAGCTAACACTGAAGGCCGGAGGAGATGGTCAGTTACCACTGAAGGCCGGAGGAGATGCTCAGCTACACACTAAGGCCGGACAGATGGTCAGCTACACACTGAAGGCCGGAGGAGATGTCAGCTACACACTGAAGGCCGGAGGAGATGGTCAGCTAACACTGAAGGCTGGAGGAGATGCTCAGCTACACACCGAAGGCGGAGGAGATGGTCAGCTCACACTGAAGGCCGGAGGAGATGGTCAGCTACACACTGAAGGCTGGAGGAGATCAGCTACAAAAGGCCGGAGGAGATGGTCAGCTACACACTGAAGGCCGGAGGAGATGGTCAGTCACACTGAAGGCCGGAGGAGATGGTCAGCTACACACTGTCAGTACACACTTATAGGAGATGCTCAGCACACACCGAAGGCCGGAGGAGATTCTAAATCATGCTCAGCTAAAAAGGCCGGAGGAGATGGTCAGCTACACACTAAAGAGATGCAGCTCACACTAATAGACATCTATTTGACATCTAAACCGAAGGCCGGAAAAGCGTACATAAAGAGATGCTCAGTATTCAGCTACACACTGCAGAGATGCTCAGCTACACACCGAAGGCCGGAGGAGATGGTCAGCTACACATTGAAGGCCGGAGGAGATGCTACTACACACTGAAGGCCGGAGGAGATGGTCAGCTACACACTGAAGGCTGGAGGAGATGTCAGCTACACACTGAAGGCAGGAGATGGTCAGTTACACACTGAAGGCCGGAGGAGATGCTCAGCTACACACTGAAGGCCGGAGGAGATGGTCTCCAACTGAAGGCTGGAGGAGATGGTCAGCTACACACCGAAGGCCGGAGGAGATGGTCAGCTACACACCGAAGGCCGGAGGAGATGGTCAGCTACACACCGGGCTGGAGGAGATGGTCAGCTACACACCGAAGGCCGGAGGAGATGCTCAGCTACACACCGAAGGCCGGAGGAGATGGTCGGCTACACACCGAAGGCCGGAGGAGATGGTCGGCTACACACTGAAGGCCGGAGGAGATGGTCAGCTACACACTGAAGGCCGGAGGAGATGGTCAGCTACACACTGAAGGCCGGAGGAGATGGTCAGCTACACACTGAAGGCCGGAGGAGATGCTCAGCTACACACTGATGGCCGGAGGAGATGCTCAGCTACACACTGAAGGCCGGAGGAGATGCTCAGCTTCACACGACACCACTCAGTGTCACTAACTGAATGTAACTTGTGTGTCTGTAGAAGAAATTTGACTTAGCGTAAACTCAGGATTTTGAAGTTTTTCAGTGATCTTAAAGTATTATGCAGATATGCCAAACTTGGGAACCTTTATTACATGCACCTAGAGGTCATACCGCAGAGTTGGATCTCATAAAATACACCTGCCTGATCACATTACTTGAAAGTTACACCGTTTTAGGGTTGGACAACTGGAATGACATAAAGGATTTATTGCACAAAATTTATTTTAACCTCTAGCACCTCATATTGACTGCCTGCACAAACAATGTAGACAACTGTGAACAAAAATGACACACTTGAATGATTGACTGTTTTGAGATCTTCCACAGAGAAACCATTCAGTGTGAAAGTGTGTGTCAGAAAGTCTTCTACCTACAAGCACCATTTAGTATTTGACAGGTCATCTAGCACTTCTAAGAATCCATGTAGAAAGGGTCATCAGAAATGTTTGGCAGAAGCATCAAATCATCTTAATGTATTCAGCTTTCTTTGTAGTACTTACACTGTGTCCACTTAAGAAAATAGTGTGCTGATGATTCATCATGCTTGCCACATCTTCTGTTATGCATTTTGAAACTGATTTTTAACACAGTGTTGCATTAATAATAATAAAGTATGTATAATGCCATTTTCATAAATGTGTTTTTGATTGTCTCCTTGTTATTAGTACTTATCAATACTTGTCATCAGCCAAGTAAAGTACGGACAATTTTGAACAAACAGGGTAAGGTTTAATGGTAGAGACTCACATGATGTAATTACTTACAATTGTGCAAAGTATGTGTGCAAATCAATGGTAGACAAAAATAGAACATATAAGTGTATACATATACGTAATTATCATTCTGTGATAATTGTGGGGTGGCAGGTGGGGTTAGGGTTGCAATTGCCACCCCCAGCAGATCCGCCCCTGGTACCAGGCAAAGCAATAGTGATCACGTTACTTACAGTCACACTAGTGTGGTGCGACATTACTGTCGGATCCAATAGTCGACACAGCATCGTCTTTAATTTCAATCTTGCTGAAAATCCTGCTTTGAATTGTGCCTTGTTTGCAAACGAATTTGTGGTAAAATGAAGTGAACAATGGAAAAGTTCCTAGAAATAAAGTTCATCCACTCTTTCCAAACGTTGGGTTCAGAAGGAAGGCAATGCAAAGACTGTTTTTCTACAACCTTTGCACTGGACAACTATAAAGTGGCATATTCCACAAACTGTCACTTTGGCAGATTGGCTTCAATATAAACTGTTGTTAGAAAAGTAAGTTTTGAGTTCTGAAACTTACAGGATGTATTTATAGTACAGTGATTTCTTAACAAGTGTGACACACAAGTGTGTCCTGTCCTGTCGCTGTCTTTCTGTTGCACTGTGGAGCTTCTGTCACTATTTGCATTGAATGCGCAAACATACCTGGCAATAAAACTCATTCTCATTCTCATTATATGTCAAAAGATCAAGGGTATTTTAATTTCTCAGTTCATGACCTCTTTAAATCAAGATAAATTAACATTGTCATTTAGCAGACACTCTTATCCAAAATGAATTACAAATGAGGAACATGACCAATTTGAAATGTCTAAAAAAAGATGGTTCACCCAAACATTTATTTCGTTAGTCGAACATAAAGTAAGATATTCTGAGAAATGTTTTAGAGGTTATATATAATTAGGAGAATACATTTTTGAAGTGTTAGCAGACTGGAATTGCTATAAAAAGGATTGGAAGTTTAATTACATAAGCTATAAAGAGTTTTGTTTGCTCAAACATGGCAGCAGGTCACAATATGGATTCATCTTGCTAATTTCTACTGACCTTAACTCTTTAAGATGTTTTAAATGATAAACACAAATGCTCTGATGTTTAAGCCACAGTTTGGATGGCCGTGTTATTTAATTGGCAAAAATAAAACCGATTTGATTAAAATACAAGAAGATACATGTCCCAGAAGACTGATTGTTGTGAAATCAAAGGCAAACAAACATTAAAAGCACTAGTAAAGAGGTAGAAACACCATTTTCAAAATCTAAAGCAGTTGTGAATAACACACTGTGTATTCACTGTGTCAAAAAATATTATTCATACTTAATAGCATATTTGAAACTCTTATTCAGTGTGCCATGCCTGTCTCTTAATCGGCATGCCGTCACATACATGCTCTCGGTCTCCATCTTCACTCCGGGGTCTTGCTGGCAAGGCCACAGTGCTGTGAGATCCAGGTAACCTCTGAGCGGTCTCAGCAGAATGGCAGGTGGCTGAATTCCAGGCTCTGCGTCTTGGGAAACCCCACTTTCTCTGGTTTGAGCTGTTCATCCCTCCATCCAGTGCAGAAAGTATTCTCTTACCTAACTGAGCAGCCGGCCCCATCAGGGAGGACTCTGAGCATGTAGCACGGCGATGTGGAAGGGTATTAATGACAGCTTGGAGAGAAGCTGGAGTGGGGTTACATTCCAAAACAGAGGTAGATGGATGTCGAGGGAGCGGTGGTGGCTCTGGTGTTGGATCATGTCCCTTGAAGGTCACTTGCTGAGGCGAATACCTTCTTCTCTGGTAAATTCTGCTCTGGATCTGCTGCAGTTGGAGCTCAAAGTTATACACTTCTTCGGTCAGCTGGTTGACGCGGTCGAAACCAGCCAGGAGGCTGTCAACACAGGGCACCAGGCGGTCTACATAATGCTGGAAGTCCAAACTGCCGGAAATGACAGATGAATCAGAGGCCAAAGAAGAGGCAGATGATACCTGCCGAGGACTGATGGGACTGAGCGGGACGGAGAAGCTGGAGGCTTCAGAGCTCTGGGAGGATCTGGAGGGTGGAGGAACCATTCCCTCAAACTTGACTCTATGCCGAAACTATGAAGAAATTAAAAAGGAACAAGTTTGTATGTGTATATATATATATATATATATATATATATGTACAGTTGAAGTCAAAAGTTTACATACACCTTGCAGAATCTGCTAAATGTTAATTATTTTACTAAAATAAGAGGGATCATACAAAATGCATGCTATTGTTTATTTAGTACTGACCTGAATAAGATATTTCACATAAAATATGTTTACATGTAGTCCACAAGAGAAAATAATAGTTGAATTTATAAGAATGACCCCATTCAAAAGTTTACAGAAAGCCACAGAAGAAAGTTACATGTTTTCCAGAAGACAAATTAAGTTAAATGTACCCTGATCTTCAAATTCAAAAAGTTGTTACCTCTTAATGATCATGTTTTTTTTTTGTTTAATCTTCTGTGATAGTTGTTCATATGAGTTCCCTCAATTGTCCTGGTGTGAAAAGTGGATCTCAAAATCATAGTCACTGCTTGGAAGGGTTCAAATTCACAAAAATCCTTCAGGTCCCACACATTATTTGGTTTTCCAGCATTTTTGTGTATTTGAACCCTTTCAAACAATGACTGTATGATTTTGAGATTCCTATTTTCACACCGAGGACAATTGAGGGACTCATTTGCAACTATTACAGAAGAATCAAACACTCACTGATAGCTCCAGATAGATAGATATCCATATTTTGAATTATGCATTGCATTATTTTGTGTATTAGAGTTAAAGGTGATGTCCATAAACTTGTTTATGTTTTGTAAGAAATGTGTATTTATTTGATCAATAATACAGTAAAACAGTAACATTAAAATAACTGTTTTCGCTTACACTATTTTGATAAAGTCCACTTTAGACATGCTACTAACTATAAGTAACTTTGCAACTACATGTCAACTAATACTTTGTAACTACATGTCTATTAACTCTCAGAGTAGACTGTTAGGCTAGGTTTAGGGTTAGTAGAATAAGTTGACATATACTTGCAAAGTTTTCCATAGTTTGTTGTATGTTTTGGACCCATCAAAATGAAGTATTAGAAGATATTAAACAGACAGTCTACTAATACTCTAATGCATGCTAGTTGACATGTAGTTGCAAAGTTACTTACTGTTAACAGAATGTCTAAAGTTGACTATCAAAATAAAGTGTTACCCTGTTTTCTATTTTAATACAATATATTTTAAAATGTAATTTATTCATGTGATGGCAAAACTGCCATTACTTCAGTGTCACATGATTCTTTAGAAATCGTTCATATTTGCTGATTTGGTGCTCATGACACATTTCTCATTATTAATTAATTTTGGAAAGTATTTGATGCTTAATATTTTTTATACTGTCACTTTTTATCATCCTTTCCAAATAATATTTTTTACCCAATAATTTTGTATGGTTGTAAATATCTGGCTGTTTATCATATGCACTGCCATACATGTCCCTTTCAAAAGTTTTGTAAAAATGTAATTTTTATTTCTAAATATGATTTATCTATATTTTATAATTTAATAATTAATTAATTTAATTAATTAATTACATTTAATTTATTAATTCAAATTTATTTATTTTGTATTTATTTTAAAAAAAAAATTGGGGGATTTTTTTAGGATTAATTCCTTTTTTTAAGTGTCAATTGAACAAAATACATGTAAAAATAGATGTAAATGTTGCTCTATAAAGCACGCTTATTGGCTTTTGTAATTCTAGTCAGTCATGATATTTGTACCTCTTTGGTCTTGCTAAGCCCCATCCATAGCTTGAGCCGTTTAATGAGGAACTGTACCATCTCATAGTCCTGCAGCTCCATGGATGGTCTGTAAATGTCTGCCTGCACCATTCGGTAAGTTCGAATCAATACAGCAGCACATAGGCGCCCCAGTACCCAAAATCCAATGCCCACGGCAGACAGGCAATAGAGAGTTCCCACCACTGGATGATGCTCACAAAGTCGACGCAACCCTGTGTGCCCCCTTAGCAAACATAGCAGAGAGGAACTCGCCTGCCCTAAGGTCCTAAAGCCCTCCACTGAACCCGAGAAGAGCTGAAAGAGACGGAGGAATGATGTGGGCCTAGTTTGAGGTGCAAAAATGATTGAGCAAAAACACAATGCAAAGTCAATTTATAGAAAGAAAAAGCATTGTACCATGATGCCTATGTGAGAGAACAGAAGCAACAGGAAGAGCAGCAGGAACACTACGCCACAGATCTCAGGGAATAACTGTCGAATAACCCGACCAATCACCAACCATCGCCTAACAAACCTCAGGATCCCCACCGTCTGTAAAAACACAACTCTCAATAGCTGAACTACTGTACATTTTGACTGATAAAATTAAGGATAGTTTGTTTATAGAGCTTGACTTTAACACAATATATTTTATTACAGTGCTTGCAAGCCATTTTAAGCCCCAACGTATACAAATTCTGCCATTAATTAAACTCAAAAATCACAGGTGACTTTTAAAATTTGGCTTTTTAGATAATTTCTTAGATCATATGTGTGCTAAAATAAAAAAAAACATCCTTTGCTTAGGACCAATACCTTTAGAACCAAGAGAGTTAATACAATTGCTGAGAGCTGATTGGATTTTCTGGCCAGTCTGGCAGAACTATGGAAGTCAACAAAGGAGGAGGGCCGGGAGCGATGTCTGGAGATGTAGGCTGTAGTCGTAGAGAGGAAATACAGACGAAGAACAGCTGCTGCTAGTGTCAGTAGAGCTAACAACAGCTGAAACCAGCACCAGGCTTGCCTCAGGTGCTGACTTGGCTTCCTGATCAAGGCCCATACTTCAGCACTCACAAAGCACAGGCCAAACAGCAGTAGCAGAACCTAGTGAGAATACAGCAGTTACTACGACTATAAGAAAGCCGCAAATCCATTTGAACTCTGTTCAAACTGTGAAATTAGTTTCTATTTAGTTTTTTAGAAGAGCAAGTACCGTCAATGCGACGTGTAAGTCTGGACCAAATAATGGAGAGATGTGAAAAGGCTGGATGGAGATGAAAGAAAGGATTCTGCCGGTCTGTGTTTGATCCAGGAGAATAGAAACCGGTGCCAAGATGCCCGTCTGTTTATGATAGTGAGTGAACTCTATCAATACTGCCTGTGACCTGTGACAGAAATCATAAGAATCACTGAGTTGATGAGTATCTCTGGTACTAATAACTTCCATACTTGCAAGTATGTGTGCAGAAAGTACAAGCCTGGACATGTAGAGAACAATATATTTTATTCTACAGTGATATTTTGTGTATAATGGTGTGACATCATACCCTGTTGTCATCCACTTTGTCGTCTGCAGGCCCGACAGGATCTGACGTGTGGATTCAATGTTGTTCCCAAGCATTACTTCCTCTGTCTGACTAAATACCCATGATGCACCCATAGTCCTCAGCCTTAAGAGAGGACATTGTGATCATTTTCCAAAAGACAAGTGTACTGCGGAAAATATTGTGATATTCTCAGCTGTTCAGGCTGCATAACATCTTATCCGCACGCTGCGGCTGACAGTCTCTCTCTTTGTGTCTTGTTATCTCTCACCACGTTGAAAGTGCTGCAGTGTTCTTGCTGTGTGCTGAGGAGCTCTGCTGTCCAGGCTTGGCATGTGATGAAACATGAGCAGTCAGCATCAAAGGAACTCGACCAGATTGGAACTTATCTCTGATGTTTTGACTGCAGTCTTTGAGGAGAAAAAAAAACACTTTTACAAAGGTTATGATTTTATGGAAGCACGTTTCTGCTACTCAATAAAAAAATAAAAAAGGTAATTGTGACTTTTATATCGCAATTATGACTTTTGTCTCGCAATTGTGTTTACATATCACAATTCTGACATGTTTTCTCAGAATTGTGTCATATAAACTCGCAATTGTGACTTTTTTTCTCAGAAATGTGAGAAACTCACAATTGCGAGTTATAAAGTCAGAATTGCGGGATATAAATTCGCAATTGCGACATATAAAGTCCAGTTCTGAGGAGAAACAAAAAGACTGATATATTGTCAGGGTTGCGAGTTTATAACTCACAATTTTGACTTAACTCGCAATTGCAAGTTTATATCACGCAATTCTGAGAAAAAAAATCTGAATTTCAAGTTTACATCTCGCAATTCTGACTTAATTTCTCACAAATGCGACTTTATATCTCACAATTCAGAGAAAAAAAAGTCAGAACTGCGACATGTTAAGTCGAAATTGCAAGAAAATAAGTCAGAATTGCAAGAAAAAGTCAGAATTGTGAGATAAAATGTCGCAATTACATTTTCTCTTTTTTATTCAGTGGCGGAAACGGGCTTCCATATGATTTCATTTTATTAAAACATATTTTAACAATATATTTTTAGACCTATAGAAGTAAGTCCTTACAGTCTTGAAAATGAACTTTCTGTAGTCTTGCGGGGCCAGTTAAAGAAAGAGAAGGGTTTTCATACAGGTGTGATATTAAACTCTCATCTACCCACTGTTCAGCATTCACCCATCTATGATAAAAAATGAAAGTCAAAATAAAATTACTTTAACTGATTCATGACAAGTTGCAATTCATATTTTGGACAAAACCATCGACTGGTTTGTTTTGACCCTGCGGTTGAGTTAAATGTTTAACACAACCTTCTGGGTAGTTTTATTTATTTCAACTATTGTTTAAAAATCGCAATATGACTGGCTTAAAAACAACCTTTTTTCTTGAATGATCTTTTACTGTTTTTTTCTCATATATTCCGCATCTGTAACCAATGCATCACTGTTTCTATTAATATGGATTAATATGAGGTCTTTCAGACCCCAAAATTCAGCAGCATTACTATACTGAAGTCACATTTCTGAATTGCATTTTGCGATACAATGGAGGGTTAAAGTTTTGATTAGGTCAGAGGAACATGTTAAAAGAGGTTGACTTCAAATTCCTATTAGTTTTTTTATACAAATCACTGAATACACTGAGCTCTCTGGGACCTCAAAAAGAAAAATCAGTTTCAGTGGAACATGCATAATGTATAGAGTCTGCCTCACCCTGATAATGCAGTGAGACTGGGCTGGCCTGGTGAAGCTGTGATCAGCATGTGTTTAATAGCTGAGTGAAGCCGTCTGCTGTTAGCCTCATGCACATGTTCCTGGTAGTTCACCATCAGAACCACCAACAGGAAAAGCATATAGACTAAGCATCTCTGATTATCAGCATACAACATGAAACAAAAGACCATTCAAATTAATATTAATATCCATTAGAGTCAGAATGCAGCTGTTATTGGTCTCTGAGGACTAAATGAGTGCTGAATGGATTCATCTGTGGGTCTGAGCTCACCCTCATTAAGACTCTAAGCGTTCTCAGCTTCCGTGCTTCCTCTTTAGCCTGCACTAGGCCGTATCCACAGAGAGGATGAACCTTATCCCTGAGATCCTCTTCTGTTCTTCTGACTTCTGTCTCCTGAGCCAAACGGTCCTCCACCTCTGGGTCCACCGGTCTCCCCACAGCAGCCAGATATAATGCCTGAATACAGATCTACAGAAACATGATAACATAAATATGAACATCTTTCCATTTTTTTTTATCTAAAGAGCAGTGCAAAATAGGTTTATAGCTTACCGCAAATGGTTCCAACAGCAAGGCAGAAGTGAGGAAAGCTGACAGGGCAGACACCAACCACATGAGAACCACAGAGCTGGAAAACCTGCTTCCATACAGTCCCACCAGAGCCAGGCTTGTTCCCAAGAAAACAGCCACCAGCAGGTGAACCACACGCAGAACCCATGATGGAAGAAATAAGCCAGGTACACCACGAACAACACCTGAACAACAGCCCATACAGTAGAAGTAGTTATTCATTTTTTATTGCCATGTCAGCATCTAAAAAAAAACAACAAAAAAAACATTTATTTATAAAGCACCTTTAAACACAATGTAAATTTATCCAAAGTGCTGTACAGTGTACAAACAAATCTACTAATAAAAAACAACAACTGCACACATACAAAGGCTAAAGAATAAAAATAAGATTTAAGTCTAGACTTAAAATGTCCAGAGAGGGAGCAGATCTCACATGATAAGGGAGACCATTCCAAAGCTTGGGGCCAACCACACAAAAAGCCAGATCACCCTTTGATTTGTACCACCAACACCGTGGTACAGTTAGAAGCAAGTAACTTGAAGATCTAAGTGTCCTAGCAGGACAATATGGCACAATAAGTTCAGATATATAACTTGGTGCACAACCAGACAATGCCTTATAAACAAACAGAAGAGTTTTAAAATCAACCCTGAATTTAACGGGAATCCAATGAATGGATGATAAAACAGGGGAAATGTGATCCCTCTTTTAGGACCCAGTCAACAGTCTTGCCGTAGCCTTTTGAACAGCTTGCAATTGTGACAATGAAGATTGAGGAAGACCAGAATAAAGAGAGTTACAATAATCCAATTTAGATGTAACAAGTGCAGGAATCACAACTTTCTTGAAAGAAGATGCTTCAACTTTGCAATAGATCTCAAATGGGAAAAAAATTGCTCTTATAACAGCACTAATTTGTTAATAGAAAAATAGAGAAGAGTCAAAAATCACTCCAAGGTTTTTGATGTGTTTGCGTACATTAGTTGAAAGTGGACCTAACTGAGCTTCAAAAGTAGGAAAACAGTAAAGGTCCCATAATGGATCCCAGGGGCACCCCACACAAGACAGGTGCAGAGGATGAGAAAAAAATTCATAAACGTACAGAAAAAGTCCTGTTCTCGAGATACAAGGCAAACCACTTTAATGCAGTGCCTCGAATACCTACCATACATTCAAATCGATCAAGAAAATGCTATGGTCAATGGTATCAAATGCCGTGCTCAAGTCCAACAATACCAACACAACAAAAGCACCTGAAACTAGAGAAAGCAGCATGTCATTTGTAACTCTCAATAGAGCTGACTCTGTACTGTGTAAAGATCTAAAAAACAGATTTAAACTTATCTAAAACACTACAAGAATCCAAAAACGACTGAAGTTGTAAAAACACTACTTTCACATTATCAGCAATTAACTGAGAAAAATACCTAGATTTTGCATATTTTACTGCTATTTGATTATTAGACAGACTTAACTTTAAGATATCAAAGGAAACGTGTAGCTTATCTTTTTTCCACTTTCACTCTGTTTTCCACCACTCTTGTCTAAGAGCGCGGGTGGTTTCATTTAACCATGGCTGGCTACCACCCTTTACACTTTTATGCTTAAGCGGAGCAGCAGTGTCCAAAGATGCAGAACAAGCTTTATAAAATCCTTCAATCAAACTTTCAGTATCAGTTTCGTTAAGAATGTCATTGGTAACATGTAAAGAATAATGTTCAGAAAACAAATTTGCAGTGTTAGAATTAATAACTCTAGAGACAAATGTAAATGCTGAGCAAAAGTAGGGGATGAAGAAAAACATTCAGATTCAAACAAAACTGGATAATGGTCAGACACACATGCATCAATAACCTCCATGTTTGAGATCAAATGGCCACAGGACAAAACCAAGTCAAGTGTATGACCCAAATTATGAGTTGGTCACATACATATTTTTCAATCTTCAGTGACTCTAAAAGAGTTACAAATTCCTTGACCAATGGTTTTGAAGGACACCAAAAATGAATATTAAAATCCCCTAAATGATTAGTAATCTATCAGCCCGAGTCACCAGATCAGACAGTACATCTGAAAATTGACAAATAAAATCCTTATTCCATTTAGGGGGTCTGTAAACCAAAGCACATAGTACAGGCCCCTTTACATCAACCTTCAATAGCTGGACTTCAAAACTGGAGAAAGTATCAGTGGGCACAGTCTTACAATTAAAACTGCTTCTAAAAATTGTTGCAACTCCACCACCACGTCCAGTGGCCCGTGAATAACTAAAAATTGTTGCAACTCCACCACCACGTCCAGTGGCCCGTGAAGAACTAAAAAATGCACAGTCTGGAGGAGCAATCTCAACAAGAGGCATCAAGTCACCATGTTTTATCCAAGTCTCACTTATAAATAAGAAGTCTAATGAATGCGATGTAAAAATGTCATTTAGAATAAAATATTAATTTGATATTGACCTAGCATTCACTAAGGCCATCTTAGCAGTAGTAGTACAAGCTGACCGTAGAGAGCTGAGAGGTGCGTGTTTGAGCAAAGTGATATTTCCAAAAATCTAAGACTATCTTCATTGCAAAAATTTGAGTTGGAAAATACAAAAGTTGGATAAACACAAGAAAATGATGGGAATAAAGTGAAAAAAGGGTTAAAATAGGATCAAGAAATGGCCATGTACTCATGCACAACGCGTCAGAATATGTGCCTCGCTACCTTTCAATATCTCAATTGAAAATATCAATTATTTCCCTGTGGAGGGTGTGGGCTCACCAATGCGTGTGTTGGAGATGGTGCTTATAGAGTCAGGTGGGAGACTAGGGAGAAATGTGCTGGCATCACTGAGCACTGAGAGTGAGGAGGAGGACTTGTGAAAGCCAGGTTCAGATGTAGGCGTATCCACGCTCAGATCAGACCACTCACTGCACAAGCTGTCCTGGCTGAAAGAATAAAGTATGTGACCATGCATCCTGGTAAACTGTGCGTGGGTCAGTGTGAAACATTCATTGCAGAACTCACATGTCAGACAGGATGGTGTCGTTAGGTGTGAAATGGCCACTGTCAGATGCTTCTGGCTCCAAGGAAAGTGTATTTTCAGGATCCAGGTCTGCAGATATAGATCTAAGATCTTCCTCTAAAAAGAGCAAAGTGTTCCATATAAGAAATACTTAAACCCCAACAAGTTGTATAGATGACTTTAATGTTGCTCTTTTGTCCTTTTGGAGTTTGAAAGACCTAGTCCTTATAAACCATATTTCATTATATGAAAAAGAGCAAAACTGAACAAAGAAAGTCATACAGGTTTGGAACAGCATGAGGGTAAGTAAATGATGACAGAATTATGAATTCCAGAGAATTATTGTGTTTCTTCAAACCTGAAGACCTGATTCGTTCTAAGGTGTCGTGGTCAGAGGTCGGAGTTGACAAATGTAGTTGTAGAATGGCTTTTTTTCTCTTCAGAAGGTGATTGGTTCCTGTCAGCTCAGGCACACCAAAGATACTGTCACATGATGGCCACTGATCCATTCTGTAAAATATGTAAAATAACACTGTATGATTAACATTTTAAAGACATGTAATACTGCAATTCCAAGTAGAATAGACTTGGTACCGGTCATTTCCAGGATCTGGAGTATTCCAAAACTCTGAATCTAGTTTCTGCAGGGAATTCTTTTAGGGGGGGGGGAAAGAAGATGCACAGAGAATATGCTGTAAAAGTATTCATTTAGGAAATTATGCTTGATGACTCTCTATAAAATCAATTAATTAACCATGAGAATGGACTTTCTCTCACAGTGAAAGGAGACGGTCCATCATAGGTGGAAGAGTCAGGGCCTATCGGCAGTGACAGAAAAGATGAACAGGAGAGATCTGGGTGACTGAGGAAAACATCCATCTCCACGGTATGAGACACAGGAGAGGGAGGCAGAGATACCTCCAATGTCACCTACAACACAATACATCAGCTTTGGACTATGTCTGGGTTTTTCATGAATGCACTCTACCATTCAATTTCATTCTCACTATTAGTGGTTTATTAGCATGCCTATTAATACTATATTGGCTGTTTATTAGGCTAGTACTTTTATAGCACACATTCTAAATGACCATATTCTACATCCCTAATCCTACCCAATACCTAAACTTAACAACTACCTTACTAACTATTAATAAGCAGAAAATTAAGTGTTTATTGAGGCAAAAGTTGTAGTTCATGGTTTGTTAATAGCAAAAAAGAATACAATAAAGTGTGACCATAAAATCTTACCAACCCCAAACTTCTGAATGGTAGTATAAGTTAGAAGTCAAAATATGATTTCTAAAGTATGGTTTCAGAAGGACTGACATATATACCTTGCTCTTGATGTTTTGGAAGATAAATCTGAGAATGGTTTGGAAAGGGAACATCAAAGCTGCAACTGTTATTCCAACCAATATGTTCTCTGCATTCATCACCATCTGGGTAGAGACTGGACCGCTGCATTCGGAACAGTGACAAATGTGAAGAATAACCCATTTGCTTTGAGAGGAATGAGAGGAAATTAATTAATTTGTTTAGTGATGAATATTATTCTCTTATTAATCAATAACAAAGACTTCTGTAGCTCGGAGAAAAACAGAAACTGCTTTGCTTTACAAGATGTAATTACCTGCACCTACAGTGTAAGCTATACAAACTCAAAATCTATTATCCATGGCCTTTGAAGGTCAAGTCTATTACCTGCTGCCCTTTCTGCCCACTGCGCCATACCAAACTGCCCCAGCTGCCAGATAGAGATGTAATAAGAGGGTGCAGCAGGTGACCCTCTGGGCTCGGCTAAAGTGGCTGTGGGCCGGCCGTTCCCATAATGAAATCCACAGATGGTGCTCTCGAAGGCCAAATAGTAACTGGGAATGTAGGATCCTCTTAAACTGCTGCAGCTCCTGAGGACCTACGGGGATCGCAAGGTTATGAAAAGCAAATATGATTTATGCTGTACTGCATGTGTATACTTACAAGATGCTAAAATAACTTTCTCCACCCTTCCAGAGTTCTTCTCATTCTCCACAGATAGCCAGTCTTCCACCAAAAAGAAGAACATGTTGTCTGTTTGTATGTCCCAGACTATCACGTGTTTTAGGAACCAGGATGGGTCTAGGCCTGGAAAACACAGCAATTGTTTGTGAGGATTTGTTATTTTAGAAAGAAAGAAGGAAGCTATTCACAGCCACTGACCTGTGTTGTCATGCCAGATGCGTATTTTCCAGATCTCTCCGAGATTGGCATCTGTTTCAACTTGGAAGTCATCCAGGCTATTCCTCTGGAAAGCTCCTTCTCTTTGAAGGTGACGTGAGCCACTTTTATTCAGGCCATACAGGCTAATGCCAACATGTGCAGTGGTACCTGGTGAATTCAGATATTTTTTATAACTTGAAAAGATCTTATTTATTGAGGTTGATGAATATTTTTAGCATGTAAATGAAAGGTTATATTTACCAGATCCTCTTCTCCAGCCTGTTTTGACAAGAACTCGGTACTGGTAGCGACCTTTCTGACCACACAGAGGAACCCAACTCAGACGTAGACTTTCCAGGTGATCCAGTTTGTGAGCGATAAGACCAACCAGCAGATGAATTACCAGCAAGACTCCACAAACTATTCCCACCACCACATTTCTCACTGGTTCCTCTGACTGTTGACACAAAAAAATTTTTTTTTATCACGTATGTGTTATATAGCCTATATGTCCTATCACTTTTGATCAATTTCATGCATTTTTGCTGAATTAAAGTATTCATTTCTTTTGAATTGTAGTGCATTCTCTGTAATGGTGAAATTATGTTATGTCTTTGAACAAAATGGCATACAGGTGGCAGCAGTAGAAGTGCATCAGGATGGACGAAGAGGCTGGCTCCAAACATTGTGAGGTGGTGTGTGAGGCAGTGGGCAGTGTGGGGGCTGCTGCCACTCAGAGGACTCAAGCCGTCACTGCTCCAGCGCCTCTCTTCAACACTGAAGAACCGGCACAGCACGCTGAACACACACACTGAGACAGACACGTCCACACCTCTGACGCTACTGTTCAGCTTCACTAATAGGTCTTTAGCAGAGCCATTCAAGCTGCAAAATTTACAGACACAATGAAAAACAGTTTGTTTCCTTTAGATAATAACTATTTTCAATTAAATGAATTATGGAAGGAAAAGGAAGAACTTGCAGTGGTGTAAGGAAGATTGTGTGCTCCAGTGATGGAGTTCGAGCTGAGAGAGAGAGGGCGAGCTCTTCAGAATGAGTGTGTCCTGACAGTGGATGAACTGGTTGGTCAATGACAGAGATCCATACTAGTCCATAGGCTTCCTCACCAGCGCCTGCTCGACAGTGCAAAACATAGGCTTTCTATATTCTATATTGCTAACACATTATGTTTTTTTCCCCAAATACCTCTATTACTAACACTGAGACCAACTTACCATTACAGTCATTTCATAAAGTAAATGAAATAAAAAATTATTCAATATACGCTAATGTTCAAAAAAAGTAAATTCTCTTATGCTCAGAAAGCCTGCATTTATTTGATCAAAATAATAGTAGAACAATAATAGTGTGCAATATTATTAGATTTACAATACCAATTTTCTATTTTAAAATCTTTCAAAATGTAATTTATTGATGCTTGTGCCAAAGCTGAATTTCTAGCCATCACTCCAGTCTTCAGTGTCACATGATACTTCAGAAATCATTCTAATATGCTGATTTGGTGATCTTATTTTTACAGTGTTAAAAACATAACATACTGTTTGTAATAAATTTTTTTTGTAAACTTTTGTAATATTAAAACTCTTTAATGCTACTTTTGATTATTTTAGTGCATCCTTGTTAAACAGAAGTATTGTTTTTTATTATACTTTTAATAATATAATATAATAATGAACACTACATTAATGTTTAACATATATTATATTATATTGAAATCTAAATCTAAGATGAAATGACTGGTGTACATTACCTGGAATGAGACTGAAGTTTAAGGCAACATAGAGGCCAGTCTGAGGATCTGTGCCCATTGCTTTGACTGTGAAATTTACACTTCCCTTGGGTGGCAGAGTAACATTTTTCCACAGTAACCTCTCATCTTCCATCTCTTTAACTTTTTTGTGTAAGGTAAATTTTATGGCAGTGTCGAGCGTCAGGTTGGCAATGGAAATGGGCTGCCCCTGTGGTGTAGCAAACTCCATGGCTGCAAGCATAGTCGATATGGGAGGCTCTGCAACTGGAATGAATGGGTTTTCTTCACCCTCCATTTGCAGAAGGATCTGCAGGACCTCTTGTTTTTCCTCCTTTAGTTGAGAGCTCAGTGCAGATGGGATGTGAAACTGGCAGTGGCTAAGGGGATCTGTGCACAGCAGGTCTTTAGTAGGGTCACCCCGTACGCCCACCGCAGTGATCTTTGGAACAGTGAGGGAAAGAGCTTCTCCCCCACTCATCCGCGACAGCATTAATGAACGCATGAGCTCGAAAATCTGGACTAGTGCTGATACAGCTGTCTCTGATGTATCCACACGCTTGAGGCCTGAATTGTTCCTCTGCCTCTGATCAGCAGTCAGTGTGCTGCCTGCAGTGAAAACGGAAGGATGGTTAAGCCACGGTTTATTTACAACTTCAGAGCGAACCTCTATTATCATGCTGAATATGAATTCTGCTGAGCATAGTTACTTAAAACAGCCAGAATGTTCCTGCCGGTGTCAGTGGGGTTGATGTCACCCTCTCCTGTTTGTTCTCTTATCACTTTGATCATCTTCTCTGTGACCTTCAGCACCTTTGCATGGCAGCCGTTGCACTGCACTTCAGAGGGAACCACCTGCAGACAGGAAAGTACATTTTACAGTACATCATTTGCATTTGTAACATCACATGTGACAATAATTTGTTCCTGGGCAGCACTACTCATTATGCACAGCAGGCAATCTGTATTCAGTGACAGGTCTCTGCTTCTCATATCACATTGTGCTGGATCTCTAAAATGCTGACATGCTTTGTGTCAAGCTATGATTAATGCTGATTAATGCTACACTGTCCATAAGCTTTAATAGTAGAAATCCTTACAGTAGACTGGGCCAAAGCTGAGCTGATCAGAGCCGCATCCTGGAAGGAGGAGATTGACAGAGACGCCAGAGCCTGAATGACATTTCCACGTGTTTGAGTCTTGTCCTCCATCTCTTGAGCATTTATGGACGCTAGCTGTGGAAGTGGTGGATTTTGAATTAGAAATACATTTTCTAAAAAAAAAAAAAATGGGTGTAGAATTACAGAAACTTCATTATTTGGCAGTTGTATTGGACTGACATCTTGTGGTGTGGATGTAAATATTGTCAATTGCTGATGAGCTGTCTCTTTAAATTCTAAATTTAAAGAGATTCAGTAATCATTTACTTACCCGTATGCATTTCAAACCTGTATGACTTTCTTTATTCTGTGGAACACCAAAAAGAAGATATTTCTGAATGCTGGGAACCAAACAACATTGACCCCAGTGACATTTTTCAAAATATCTTCTTTCAAGTTTCACAGAAGAAAGTCATTCAGTTTTGGATGAAATGAGGGTGTGTAAATAATGACAGATTTGTAATTTTTGGGTGAAACTCTTTAAGAACTTAGCCCCGTTTTAGTTCATGAGTTGGAATTTGAATTAAATTAGCTACACCCCACAGGAAGTTGAACTGGAACTGTAGCTGGTGCAATGTACTAAATTACATTTCAGAGAAGTTCAACAGATAATGGCATTCTGGGAAAATAAAGTGCTCCTACAGATTGGTCCATATACATATCTTATCTATATGCATGAATAAAAACATGTCAACAGAAGTGACATTTCAAACAGATGTATATGTTAGCTTGTTAACTAGCCTACTTAATATAATTATTTGAGTTTATTTGAATTTTTTTTTTTAATTCAACTTCCTAAAATGAAAATTTGTAGGGCTGCAAAATGATTAATCTCGATTAATCGCAATCAAAATAAAAGTTTATGTTTACATAGTCTGTGTGTGTGTACTGTATATATATATATATATATATATGTATGTTATTATTATATATAAATACACACACACACACACACACACACACACACACACACACATATATATATATATATATATATATATAATATTTTTATATTTAAATCTAACATTTGTCCTTAATATATATGTATGTGTATACATTTATATATGCATAATAAATATACACAGTACACACATATATTATGTAAACATAAACTTTCATTTTGAATGCGATTAATCATGATTGACCGTTTTGCAGCCCTACAAATTTGATATCTGATTTCCTGCAACAAATAAAATCACAACTGAATTGGAATCTAAAAAGCATTCTCATTGAAGTTATAAATGAGTTATGAACATTTCATGTGAGTGTGTATGATTTTTTAAATCTATTTTATCCATCTTGTATAATAGTCTTTTTACTTACAACGATACTGAGCGCACCTCCTAATACATGTCCAGACAACTGGTGTGGCAGGGCTATCTTGGTTACCTGGTTAAGTTGGCTGCTCAGGGCAATAGAATATTGAATGATGTCCTGAGGATTGCCTTGTTGGCGCAAGACCCATAATTCTGATTGGCTCTTATTCCTCAACCACTCCGTTGTGCATTGGTCACTCAACAGTACTGTCAGGTTCCTGCAGAATATATAAATTGTAATTTTAGAGCTGTGATGTTTAGTCTAATTTTATCGGACTATATAATTGGCAAGCAGCTGAATGACTGACTTTCTTGCTGCAATGACTGATGCCCCCATACTGTCCTCTACCAGCACCAGCACGTGAATGAACAGTTAAGTTTTCCACTGTGCTCACACTACCCAGCGGCACCAGGGAGCTGAACGTGCTCTGAGTGCCTCTGTAAAGGGTAATCAAGGGACATAATAGTCCAAAATCTTCACACTGTGCCACCTGCAGTGAAAATATCAGCTGAGCTGAGTCACCGTCATCATCCATCCACCCTGCCGTTGAGAAATAATAGCAAAGAATGTGTCAATCCGCAGAGCCATTACTTTGGTGAGAAATAAGAGGAGAAGAGAAATGACACTACCTGAGCAGCTATAAGAGACCATGGTTTCCAGGAAATGAAGCGATTCGTCAGGTGACAGATTGCAAATACCCCCGTAGGGAGGATGGTTGGGGACTAAGGTGATGCTTGCTGACCCCCAAAGCCCAGAGGCTGGTTCAGACACGTTGAGAGTAAAGGTATATTCTTGGCCCTCCATTAACACCCCTGGTTTAATGACTAGTTCTCTCCAGAGACTTCCTGTCGAGGTAGTGACCTCGTTCAGTGTTAGAGCTTCACCTTTCTGATTCTCTGCAGTCCACCTGTACTGAAGTTTTTTAAAACATTATTAAGGTGTGGGTGTGCGAGAGAGAGAGACTTGTGAAGGCATATAAGGTTATTTTAAGGGAAATTGTTAAATGAATACCTGTATTGTGTCTTGACATGAGGAACAATGACCAGCCAATGTAACGTAATGGCCGTGACTCACATGGAATGACAGCAGGGAGTTACATGAGACACACTTTACAGCCACATGAAGCAATGTGGTATTGTACACTGTAACCTGCAAGAAGAAAAACACATTTTTTTAATTCTAAACCCATAAGACTCCCCTTCATCTTGGAAACACAAAAAATATATATTTTAATCTATATTTGTAACATATTGATGTGCTTTTTCAGAAGTTATTGATTAAACCACTCGATTCATATTGATTAATTTTAAAATGTCTGTTGGTACTTTTTAATGTGTCAAATTTTTGATTGAGTAGACTTTTAGTGGATGGAAAAAATAATGTGTATAAACTTTTATGTGTGTTGTGTGTGTGTGTGTGTGTGTGTGTGTGTGTGTGTGTGTGTGTGTGTGTGTGTGTGTGTGTGTGTGTGTGTGTGTGTGTGTGTGTGTGTGTGTGTGTGTGTGTGTGTGTGTGTGTGTGTGTGTGTGTGTGTGTGTGTGTGTGTGTGTGTGTGTGTGTGTGTGTGTGTGTGTGTGTGTGTGTGTGTGTGTGTGTGTGTGTGTGTGTGTGTGTGTGTGTGTGTGTGTGTGTGTGTGTGTGTGTGTGTGTGTGTGTGTGTGTGTGTGTGTGTGTGTTCAAAAAATGAACTAAAGTCATTATGCATTTTTAATTACAAGAGACTAAATGATTTTCATTTTTGGAAAAACTATCCCTTTAACAGAATGTCCCATTAGAATGAAGATTTCCGTGAACATAATTTTAAGTAAAATGTTTTTATATAGTTTTTCTCATATACAGTATTTCTGTATTGGCTGAAATGAACTCTAACATCACAAAGCATCTTTGTTCTCTGTAATTTTTCTTTATTCTATGAATAGAAATTGTGGAGAGTGCAAATCGACACAAAAATATATATTTCAAGAATGTTTCAGTTGAACGTCAGTGGAGTCCAAAACAACATTAGACCCGACTGAATTTCATTTTATGAATTTAAATTTTTTTATTAAAAAAGACAATTAAAAAAAACATCATCATGTTCCACAGAAGAAAGAAAGTCATACATGTGTAACACAAAATGAGTGTGAGGAAATTGTGACAGAATGTTAATGACAAATATTGTATGTTCATGTTGTGGAGAGCAAAGTGAAGTAAAATAAGTTGACACTCACCGACTGTGATATAGACACAGGTTGTCGTCCACTTTTGTAAAGGATGAGAGTAAAGTGGTACATTCTGTCTGGCAGCAGTGCACTTCTGGGAAGAAGCAGAATCCTTCCATTTCCTGAATTATGTTGATGGAGGGTGGAAACAGCTGAAGACAATGCTGTTGTGTTCTGGAAGCACAAAATACAGCATCAATTGAATGTTTACATTAAGTGAATCAAGTATTCACTGTATTTGTGATGTACTGTACCTCTATAGTGTAACCCCACTGGAACTGAAACAGCTCGTTATCATTCTCCTCTGAATCTGGATCAAAAGACTCAGTTGCATCCAAAACCAGATCGTACTGACTTGACCAGAACCTGTGAGAGCCACCTTTAATCACAGGCACCAACTCACTGTGGAACACATTAATCAGTACGGTCCTGTTCTGATGTAGAGGAGTTCCTCGAAGTCCAGCAGTAAATGTCAGGCAGTAGTTTCCCACTTTCAGAGCGTGCTTCGGCAGAGAAAGAAGCGGTGTTGTGACATCCACTGAATAATTTAAGGACACCTTGTCCATTCCTGAGCAATCTTTGCCACTGAAGATCTCCCAGAAATAATATGCTTTGTGTGTTGCACAACCATTAAAGTCCACTCTTGCTTCAAAGATACTTGGTCTGGATTTTAATATTTTATATTGTTCTTTTATTACATAGATATTTGGCTGGGTACACTCCAGCTTTTGTACTTCAACTGCCATTTGAGAAGAGACTTCACTTATGTTGTTGAAAACTGTTAATTTTACAACAAACTCTCCAGTAACATTATATTTGTGGACTCTATTGGATTCTGTAACCAGGACTCCTTCACTGCCATCACCAAAATCCCAAAGGAATTTAAGGTTGCTGCCTCCATCTGTGATAGCTACAAATGTGATCGGATAATCAATAAAAGCTCCATCGTGGGCGGTAAATAGCTTCACTTTCTTCACATGCTTCTGTATTGTTGCTGTACTGGTCAGGGACTGTGAACAGAAGCCATTATCAGCTTCCACTGTAACAGACAGGGATCCATTAGTGAAAGGTGTGAAGTGAACATTTTGCCCGATTTCCCGAGAGAACTGGACTCCATTTAATAGGAAAGTCCAGTGGTAATTGGCTTGTGAGCCACTGGACGCTTGAAAACTGATGTTTTTGGATGCCTCCAGGACAGCAGAGCAACATCCGGTCAAATGCAGACCTTTAATTCTTTCCACAACTCTGACAATCACTGTTGCACTTTGGTAACTGACATGATTTGTTGCTGTTGCTCTTACAAGGTGGTTTCCGACCGAAAGAGAAGAGATGGTAAAATTCTGCCAAATGTCCATGGAATAACTTGCATTAACAAACTCCAAAGAAAAGGAAACTTCACTTCCTTGGGAGACAGATGGTGTGAAAGTAACTGGATCGTCCTCACACATAACATCGCTGCTAGCCGCAAGTATCAGTCCCTGGATGGCATCCTGAACGGTAACGGTATGTGAAATAGTTTGCCAGCTAATGTCATTTGATGCATTAAGGGAGATACGGTGATCTGCAACATCCGCAAAAGAATAGCTAACAGTTTGATTGTCTGCAAGAACCATACCAGTGTTGTTGTGAAACATTAAAACCCATTCCCAATGCAGGACATTTCCTGTTCCTGCAGAGCCATGGAGCAACAGGAGGCTGTTTGATTTTACAAAAAATGGTCTGAATTGTCCGTTTATCTGAAAGTCTACTTTAGAGATGTTCTCCTGAATTATTAGTAGCTTGGTTGCATCATCAGACCCAAATAAATTTGAGACTGATACCCTGATCTTGGCAACACCTATAACTTTAAAAACATGCAGAACAAAAGGCACATCTGATATTACAGGACTGCTCTCAGAATCCAAGAACCATGAGTACTGAAGGTCTGTTCCAGATGACACACTCACAGATATCCTCACTGGCTTTCCTTTGGCTACAGTATTCATCGGTGATGAAATACTCAGACCAGACACAAGCTCTATTGCTCTGAGTGAAAGGTCAGTATCTACTGATCCAAGAACATTGGATACTACCAGCTTGATCTGTATATCACCAGGGCTGTTTGTAAAAAGTGGAAATTGTTTGCTAGTGCTTGCCATTCTTTGGTTTGCAGTCCACTCATATGTCAAGTTAGAACCACATGTCACTGATGCTGTCAAGAGCACGGTCTGATTTGTCAGAAAATATCTTGTAGACTGTAGCCCCTGAGATTGAATTCGAACCCCATGTATTCTCTCTACAACCTCAATGTGCGTTATGGATTCTACTCGACTGACAAGATTTTGTGCTGTGACTTTAATTTGAAACACCCCTGCTTTAGGAAACACATGCATGAATGTGGACATCCCAGGCTTTGGAGGTGATGACGGATTCGCCGTCCAATAAAACACAACATTTTCATTAACATCAGTCTGAGCTGTAATCATTATCTCTTTTCCAGCCTCCACAAATGGCTGACTGGTATTAACCGTTAAGTATGACAGTGGTGCCTGCACCTCAATCTCTATAGACACAGAATCTAAACTTATCGCATTGGATGCGGTGGCTGTTACACGAAATCGTCCAGGAAAACAGAAAACGTGTGATTGATTCTGACCCTCCTTTTTGAAACCATCGCCAAAATCCCACTGAAAAGAAGCTATTTTACCAGGAAGCTCAGCCCAAAAGTAATAGGACTGATTCACAGTCATTGCATCATGGTTACCCTCATATTTTATGGATAGATTAGATACAGGCCTTTGAACTGTAATGGTTGCTTTTGCTGTTCCACTGCTGACTTTGTTATAGACCTGCACTGAAATTTCATGCAAACCCTCCTCGAGAAAAACAAAGCAATGGTGTGACAGGCCTTTGACTGGGACTAAATCACTAGAAACATTGTTATACCACCAAAACAGATAATCCGTTACCCTGGGAAGCACAGAAACTTCAAAACATATTTCCTCATTCACAGCTACAGCACTCTTGGCTGAATGCAGAGTAACATCTGTTATTTGAGTCTCAACACATATGCTGGTTTCATAATTTGCCGAAGCCACCAGGCTATGAACATTTACACCAACTGTGTAAGTTCCCGAATTTAGAAAAGTATGAGTGATAGTTGTAACTCCTTCAATGACAGAAAATGGTGTGCCATCTCCAAAATCCCAGGAGAAAGTCAAAAATGGAACATATCCTTTGACCAACACCTCAAAATTGGTCTCTGTTTTACTTACAATGCAGTCTGTTGGGATAATTTTACTAATTTGCAAACGATAAACTTCCATACTGAAAAACTGATGTTCTTTACTCACAGAATTATAAGCAGTAACCTGAACAGTGTAATTTCCGAGAGACTTATAAATGTGAGAGGCTGAGCTTTCGTTGTGGTCTTTAAGTACCGAACCATCTCCAAAGTCAAAGGTCCATCTTAGACCTGTGCCTAAAGATACTCTGCCACTGATTTCAAAGGTGCAGTTCAGCTCAATGGAGCTGTTGTAATGTAGCTGGAGACCTGAGACAGCCTCAAGTACCTCAACTGCTGTAGAGTTAGTCAAGATCGACAGGGAATTGTTGGCACATATGGTAACATTGTATGTGCCGGGTCTTTTAAAAACATGCCTGACTTCACTGTAATATCCCTTCACTTGGTCAGAGTCATCACTAAAATTCCATGAATAAAGCACTCCGTATGAAGAGGGCCACAGTGAGACCTCAAAGAGGATGGTGTGGTTGACTTGACATGCAGTAGGAGATGATGACACCAACAGTCTTGATATTGGAGTCCTTATTTTAACAGTTACAAACGTTTCAGTTTGGTCATATTGATTGTAAGCCTTGATTTTCAGTGTGTAGTCACCTAAAAAAAATCAATAATTCAAAATGTGGAGGAAAAATAAATATGTGTTAGTTTTTTTAAAGTAATGGAATAAAATGTTATCATATTTTTATATAGATAGACCTAAGCATCATAATTATTAAAATATTACAATTATTTGTAATTATAATTATTTATAGTACCTGGAAAAGAATATGTATGATGGATGGAATCTTGCAGATAGATATATTTGGCGCTTTGGTGAACATAGATTGTCTTCCATCTCTAAAGGAGCAGAAACTGGGTGACTGACAGATGCTGTATTATCACCAAAATCCCATCTGGAGAAATAAATAATTTCATAATATAGTATAATGGAGCATTATACATTCAGAAGAGGTCAACCTTAATTTCATCAATTTAACTCCATTATAATTCAGAGACATTAACCTGATTGTAGCGCCTATAGAGATGTCAGCTTTTACTCGAATTGTGTAGCGAGTTGAGGTGTTTACAGCAATGGCCTCTGGCATGGAAATTACTGCCAGGTCAGCTAATGGGGTCATTACATCAGCTGTGAGCTTCACCTCAATTAACTGAGAGCTCACAGGGTTATTTGCCAGTACCTAGAGCAGAGAAAGCAGTAAAGATTTGAAGAAATTATAAACATTAAATAATTCATAACACAACCTAAAGCAATGATTCTCAATTGATGGGTCATGACTTCAAAATGTTCCACAGGGTCATTGGTGGCACGAAAACAGCAATGCTAAATGCAAATAATAAACAGCAGATAATGTATAAAATAAATAATCGTGCATGCATAGTTTAACAAAATAAATAGGTTTTTAAAAGAGAGGAGAAAATGCTTTACATATCTTTTGTTGTTGACATCAAAGGTTGTGCATCCAACCAAGTTACCAGTATGTTTACTTGAAATAAAGATGCATATGGATTGTGCAACTACCAAAAATAATTTTGTGGGATGAGTTATTGGCTGCAGAGAGCATGAAACCAATGTATTTCAACATTATTGGACCAAATAGTCAAAGTAATGTTAATAGTTTAGCACTTTAAAAAAAGTAATTTTTAATTTATTAGTTACTTCAATTTGTTGTGGTAAATTTGTTAGTAAATGTTCAATTTATTGTTCTGCAAATGCAGTTAATTGTAATATTAATACATTTTAAAGTTCGATTTGAAAAACAAATATTTTTTTTGGGCTTGAAATAAAACCAGCAGAGAACCACTGACCCCTGAAGACCTGGATCACTATATCATTGCTTTAGGCTCAGTTTCACAAAGATTTCTGTTATATTAACATGTTTACCTTTAGCTTGTATTCTGCTGGCCTCTTAAAAACCACGCTGTAAGACTCTCCTGTGTGTGGAAACTGGACCGGGTCATCAATAACCCAAGTATAGTTCACTGATGAGCCTGTGACTACTGAAGCTGTAAACAACTGTAGAAAAACAACAACAACAGTGTAAGCACCCCTTTTCTTCAAATACCATGTAAATACCATTATCATGTCAAATTCTAAAAGGTTACTGGTGAACTTTTGAGGTAATATTTTATTTCCCAATGACACAATAAGAAATTAATACCTGTGGTATGTCTACTAGAACTCTGCTGAAGACCTGAGGCTGGATTCTCAGCCCAGTTACAGGAATATGAGACACAACTCTCACACTCAGAGTCTGGGAGTTCAAGCTGTTTGAAGCCATGATGTTTAGTTTATGTTCCCCTTGACTAGAAAGCTTCATGTACACATGAGAGAACCACATGTCAAGAGAAGCCCTAACACATCCTCCTTCAATCTCAGCAGGGCAAGAGGATACAAAATGGACTCCGTTCTTAGACACAGGGTCTGACCAGGAACTTGTTGCGTTTTCTCCTGAAATGATCTGGATGACAATGAGGGTTGGGACATTGACCGCAACATGCATTTGGTTGTCTTTGTCAAGTTTTGGATACAAAACTTGCAACCCTGTGACAGGACTCTCTGATTTGATTTGACTGTTACTCTGTGAGGTGCTGGGTATTGGTGAAACTCCAAAGTGTGGCATTGTGTCCTCGTAAATCACCCGGAGGTCACAGACCAGCTCATCTAGCCATTGGTTCTGTCCCGAATGGGCAGACAGACCCCCCTCTAACCAGCCCCCCCACTCAGGCCCATGCAGGGAGAGGAAACTCTGCCGCCAGGACGAGTTGGTGCTGGCAATACAATGTAGAAATTTGCCTGCTCTTCTAGTGTGTTGCAATGCCAGAATGTCATCAGGATAGACAGTGATATGTTTGTCTTGGACTATAACCTGCACAAACACAAAAATAAGTGTCTTTGATTTTAGGTCATTGTGACACTTTCTACAATCATTTAAAATAATAACTGAGAAATACGCTCTGTTCCAGAAACCTAGTGAGCTGACTAGAGTTAGTTAATAATTTTGACATAATTAAATAAGTTTAAAAGTTACAAAATAAATCCATGATTTCCAGAAATTTAACTTTGTATGTTCAGGGTTTTCTGATTAATTAATTGGATAATTGTCACCCTGGTGTTTTAGGAATCCAATCAAACTGAATGTAATAACAGGCCTAACAATTATGCCTTAAATTTCTACACGTTTACACCTTTAAGCTTTTAACATTTCAAAGCCTCAATCTTTTATTTTTGGAGGAATACTAGTAAAAACACCATAAACTTGTGTCCACAGAATTTTGGAAATTATGTAAAAATGTACTGAGTTCTCGAATTGCCTTTAAACTAATGTAAATGTAAAGATGGAGTTTGCTGCTTGACTGTAAACCGAGTTGCTCTGCGATGCTGGAAACACCGGATCATGAGCTGCTCATGTGTAAATAGACACAGTGTTGCTCTTTACTCTGCAACTGACCCTTCGCAATGATCTGCCCCCCTTCATTACTGTTGCTATGTCCGACAAGCCATGGCGCTCTCACGCCACACATTCTCACACAGTGAAAAAAACATTGCAGAGCAATGAGGAAACTACAATATGCCGACAGACAAGACAGAACTGGTTATTTCTGGTGCGAAACAAAGTAAATAAATACAATTTTGTGGCTCTTTTAATGTGTCGTGACAGATCACTGTAGCCCTCAATTCGAACAGCACATGAACTGATCGTCTTCTAATATTTTCATTAAAGCAGAAATAAACAGGAATGAACATCAGAACGTATTTTATTTCAACCACAGAAAGTTTAAGTCCACCAAAGTTAATCTACTCCTGTCTGATTTGAAAAATGGCGGATTCGGCATTATGATTGGTCTGATCGCCTGTCAGTCAAGCTCCAGACGATATTACTGTAATATTGTTGCAGTCGTCTTGTTGCTAGGCCTATTGTTTAGTACAACTGAATGGATTATTTTACTTTGCGGACATGTTAAGATAACATATAGGTTAAAACTGTAAAATAATTATTATAAAATAGTTATTAATTAATTAAGAGAAATAATATGAAACTTTTTTTGTTTATTTTGCCTACTTATGCTTATTAGGTTTTGGAACAGAGTCAACAAGTCAAGTGTTACCACCTACACTGATGTGTGTGTGTTCAGTGCTTGGGGTCAGTGTCAGTGACATGTCTGCCATCAAGTGGAAGAATGGTGGCGTCGCAGGATAGCGGGGAGGCAGGGGGAATACATGTCCTCCGTTAAAAGAGTGGTAAGGGCTGCACGGACTGGTGACGGGCAGACAGATCTCCAGCAGGTGACACCAGTACTGCCCACTGGCACAGCCACCAGTGGTGTTGCACATGGGCACCAGTGAACAGCAGCTGAAAGGGTTCAGGAGAGAACTACAACCTGAGAGAAAATACGTTTTTTAAGTTGTACTTCTTGAACTGAATATTTGACATACTGTTAGGAATGAGTGCTTAGTTTACTCACCAGGTGGTACTAGGTGATGACTTGGGCTGCAGTATGGCCGTAAGATTTGCACTCTAGCAAAGGTCAGCTTATCACTTGGCTGCGTCACCAAATCCAAAGACAGGACTCGACCCTCATGACTGAACCAAAGACCTGGGAACAACATAATCTGTGCAGATACACACACATTTAAAAATACATTTAAATGATAAAACGAACATCTCTGTGTGTGTGTGTGTGTGTGTGTGTGTGTGTGTGTTTGTGTGGTGTTATGTGGTGTATAATGACATGGGTATGACATAGGTATTACAAGTGAAGGTGATTTATGAGGACATTTTCAGTGTCCCCATAATTTAAAACGTTATAATCATACAGAGTGAGTTTTTTTGTGGAAAATAGAAATGCACCGTCTCCTGTGAGGGCTAAGTTTAGTGTGTAGGGTGTGTAGGGCAATAGCACATACGGTTTGTACAGTATAAAAACATTACGCCTATGGAAAGTCCCGTAAACCATAAAAACCAATGTGTGTGTGTGTGTGTGTGTGTGTGTGTGTGTGTGTGTGTGTGTGTGTGTGTGTGTGTGTGTGTGTGTGTGTGTGTGTGTGTGTGTGTGTGTGTGTGTGTGTGTGTGTGTGTGTGTGTGTGTGTGTGTGTGTGTGAGTGTGTGTGTCATGATATGGGTTTTTTATTATTTAAATATTTTCCTTGAGTTTCAATTATAATGTTTATATGCTAGATACATTTCACAAAATACTTATTTTACAGTATTTTGATTAAATAAATGCAGCCTTGGTTTTCATAACATTTATAATCAGTTAAAATTGTACCAGTCTTGAACTTTTTAAAAGTAGTCTTTTTAACACTCCATTTTCTTAAATCTATATAATTTATTCCCTTAAACTGCAGATTTCTTGATAAACAATACCTCAACCATTTGTGGTCCTAGGTCTGGTGGAGCCGGTAGCAGTTGTATCTGGGACACTGTGTATATGCCTGACATTAGTGGGACACCTGCCACGTAGCTCTCCAGCGATGGCAAAGACACTTTAAAGAAAAAGTGAATGATGCTGATGTCAGCTCTGATAAAGGATTTGAAAAATAGCTTATATTTACTGAATGTGAACAGTAAAAAAAAAAGAATTATGTACAAAACAAATATATGATGTGCTTTGCTATCTGCTAAAATTAAACTAAAAGCAAACGAGAGAATTGTAATGATAAAATATTGTATAATGTAATAAATATTATAAATTACATAATGCAGATTTTCCTGAAGAAAATGTTACTGGTGCTTGATTGTGCAAAAGGTTTTGTTTGAAGGTGTAGGTGATTATTTGCCCACCATTTAGTCTCTATGATGATTATCATTTGGATAATGTAATTTTCTTGTCTTATCGGTGGGGTGAAAACAGTTTTATTGGCTTACCTGATATCTTTTTCTCACAGATAATGAAATTCCCTCTATTACATTGTTCATTCATCCATTGTCCAGAGGCCAAAGCCATTGAAGTACACTCCTTCACCTCACTTTCCTCAGTATCTAAATCATCGAACGGACCGTGTGCCATTCCATTTCTCAACCAGACCCCAGCTGGAGCTTCTCTGGAAAAAAACACTCAAAATAAGAACAAACACAGCAACAGCCAGAAGTTGCAATGCCCATACATTCCTTTTGGGGAAAAAAAGACAGCCTTGACAGCAAAACCATATAAAATCTTGTGATCTCTTACAGTTGAAATGACTTCTGTATGAAGGTCTGTACAGTCACACTCTCCACCATAGCAAGGTCTCCTCTCTCCTCTGTCTGACAGATGCCTTTTGCTTCTAGCCATGTTGACTTAAATCTGGGCATCCAGTAACAGCGCAAACCATCACGGTCGATTTTTGCCCCCTTTGGGCAATAATATTCTAGTGGAGAGCATGAAATATTCCAAAAAACATTGTGTTCATATTAGCTGCATCCACAAATAGCGAACACAAGTCACGTAATGCAATGCTCAATGATTGAAAACAATTAGCAAGAAAATATCCATTACTGAGCAAGGCAGATAAAACATCTCACCACTGAAGCAGCTTGTAAAAACACAGAGAATCCAAATGAGAAGCAGTTGCACAATATTTGCCATTTTATCTGATCCCCAGGTAGAGCATAATAAATGTTACTAATAATGAATCATACACGAGAGAGACTACAAACAGGTCCATTTCATGCTCAGACTGTATCTGTCCATTGAACTTTTCCCTCTGCCTTTTAGTTCTCTTCACCATGTCTCCCTCTCTCTCTGGCCTCTATCCTTTTGTCATTCTCTCTTACTTTTATTGCATGGTGACTTATTAGCATTGTGCATTTAAACACACAGTTTCACCTCCCACCCCCTCTTAACATTCACATGACTCTTGGTTTGTCTCACAGCAACAGTCCCAGAAGAGAGTAAGAGAGGACGGAGCCCTCATTAACATGCTGTAAAATCCTGCGTGATGAATAGGCAGTTAAAACGGCTCATCCAGCGTCACCACATCCTTTGTTATGCTAAAAATATATATCTATATAAAATAAAAAGATTAAAAAGAGTGTTTCAGAGTTCTGGCATCAGTGGTACTGTTTGCTTTCAGATTATAATATATATTTTGCGCAACTTCTGCCTACATTTTTTGCCTTCTTTTTTTCCTTGCAGGCCACACCGTCATTCTCCACTCCAATTCAAATGCACAGAAAATAAGAACGAGGAAACACAGAAAAGGAGAAAGAGCAAGCTCTTCTCGGAAGACGCACCAGCCGCTGCTAAGCAACAGAGTAGATAGAGCAGGGGTTGACAGTCATTCTTTTCAAAGCAAAGCAGACAGACGTAACAAGGCTTCCTTGGTTGAATACTGGGTCATAGCTTTCAGGGGTGAACAATGGAACAGCATCTAATAGTTTTCAGCAAAAAGGTCAATGAGAATCAGATTGCATTCCAGTGACCTTTCTCCAAACCTTACCAGAACTACATTTTACATTGAGAATTGCAATCTTTGTGATTCTTAGTCTGACTTTATTTTTGTAATACAAAAGAAGATGCTTTTGAAAATGTTATTTGGGCCAAACAACATTATTCCATTCTTTTATTATACGTAGGAGAAAACAAATTATACGGAGAAAGACAGGGTAAAATAAAAAGGCACCATTGTCATTTGTTTTGGGTTAACTATCCCTTTAACTATAATATTCTAACTCGTTTACTGTATTATCTTATATTTGATAAGTTTGGAAAAAAATACCAGAGGGCTCTGTGGCTATATAAATAAAATTCCATGGTGATGAATCCAAATTAAACGGCCTTGTCCTGATGAGAATTTCAATAAAAAGGAATATTTTTGGTGCAAATAGGACATCAACACCTTCAAACTGTTTACATGCAAGTAAAACTGAACCATTGTTTCCTTCTTACAAAGTCTGCATAAGTGTGTCATTAGATACATTTCAGTGATGTTTATTTGTAAATTGAATTTTAAAATTATTCATGATGTATTTGATTATACTGTTTATACTATATTTTGCTCCGACACACCATTTGCATCTCGCTTCTCCTGAAATATAGTGTGGCAGGCTGTTGTTCGGGGCTGAATAACAATTATCTGCCTGACAGATTATTACACAGTGCATTGCTCAGAATCTCTGATTACTTTCTAAATCAATTCCCCATCCTTTTTCATTAGCATTGAATCTCATCACCTTTTTCTTCAATGTACATAAAAGAGTTTCCAAACAATGATGGTTCCTTGAACATCTGCATCGTAAAAAGCATTTTGAACTTGAAGCTTATGAAGTAGCACCTGCTCGAGTGGTCGTCCTTGGAAAGTGTCAGCACACTACATATTTAATCCTTGCATATTTAAGGTGAAAGAGTGGAGCTACGTGGTGCAAGAACTCATTTGGCACCGTTTCAACCAGTACTGATACAGTCCTTCTTATTTCTCCCTGGCTTCCTCCAATCTGAGGATATTCTCAGGCTTCACTTCCCCTAATCCTGCTAATACACATGAACAACACCCTGAGCCCAAAGGGAAATGCTACAAAGATAGTCCTTGTCTGTTTTATAGAGGAGAGAGATAGTCTAAATCCTTAAACGCTAAAGCTGCGCTGAATTTTAGGAAACATGAATGCATGGAGTCAATGAAGGAGATTAAAACACCCCAGCAACAGTACAATGTTTGCACTCCATGAAAAGCAGCTCTTAAAAGCTGCAAGTGCTTGTAACGTTATATTGATTTGATGAAAGACTGAGCCATCCGCTTTATCTTTAAAACCAACTTGAATGCAAAATGGTCTATATTTATTTTAACAATCCTGGTCTTCATGTGAACAATTAATCATGGCACATATTACAAATACAATCTTTGTCTGTTTTATCAAGATGTAATAGCCTTTCCTTCTGTTTCATAACCTTTTCAATTCTTCCCTTCAAACCATCTCCTCCTGTATATATTTAATTTTCATGATTAAATTTGTGATGGCTAAAATAAAGTCCTTTCCTACATGTTTCTAATTTCTCAATATCTTGCTTCCCTCAGAAATATGTAAGATTACGAAAGTAAAATGGAATACAAACATCATTTAACACGGTGTCCTGTAGCTTTCTACAAATTATGAATTTATTAAAGACTTAGAAAAAATAACATATTTCTAGATTGCTATTAATTTGTTTTTAATGACGAAGTGAATATTAAAGAATTGAAGTTACGCAGTGTTAGGTAAACATGTTTATTATAATATAACATGACTGTACAAATAAAAATTAATATTTCACTGCTGAATTTTTAGACACATTTGAAAGGAGACCATCAAAATATTCCAGGGTGGATTACCAGTCCAAAGAAACCAGATCAAACTGCAGTTGAAGAACTTCTTTTTTATACCATGTCCACTAGTTTAAATTTATTCTCCTGTTTTATAGGAATGACATTGATAAAGGTCTTGTACAGAACAGCACCCTTGGGAAGCTTTGGGATCACATCCCTGGCTTCAGCACTTCGTGGCAGAGGAACATACACCTCCTTGGTAAATTTGACAATACCATCCTCTAGGGAATAAAGTGTTTTGTTGGTTCCAATACCGACCTGTGAAGACAGACAATGAGAGATTGATTTCCAGTAATGGGAATGTTGTCCGTTTACAGTTTTTAATAATATTAATGTATGGAAATAAAATGTTAGGATTTTGATAAATTTTGAGAAAAATGCAATACGAAAAAAAAAGAAAACATTTAACGCAATAAAATTAAGATTTCTATGTTACTTATTAAAAGTGTGTGTATACATATAAATATGCACATATGTATGTACACACACACACATCTTTGCAAATGTATTAAAGATAAAAAAACTTAAATGATTCCATTACATAAGTATTCATACCCTTATCTTGGACAGTTGAAATTTAGCTCAGGGGCATTCATTTTGCTTTTAAATGTTCCCACACTTTGAGTGAAGTTAACCTGTGGCAAATTCGGAAAGGCACACGTCTTGATAAAAGGTCTAATGGCTGAAAATGCATATTAGAGCAAAGACCAATCACTGTGGTAAAAAATAAAATCAGCTTGTAGAGCTCAGTGACAGGATTGCATCAAACCACACATCTGGGGAAGAGTTGAGAACAAATTCTGCTGCATAGAAAGCATAAGCATGTAGCCTCCATTATCCATAATGGAAGACGTTTGAAACAACTAGAACTCTTCCTAGAGCTGGCCTCCTGGCCAAACTGAGCAATTGGTGGAGTAGGGCTTTGGTTAGAGTGGTGATGAAGAACCTGATGGTCACTCTAGTTGAGCTCCATGATCATATGTGGAGATACAAGAAATCTACAGAAGGACAAACATCACTGCAGCACTTCACCAATCTGTGCTTTATGCTGGTGTGGCCAGACTCAATCCTCTCATCAATGAAGATACACGAAAACACACTTAGAAATTACAAAAAAAAGCTCCTAAAGGATCCTTAGACTGTGAGAAACAATATTATCTGGTCTGATGACTAGAACGATAGCAGATAATTGCCAAACGCTGATGTGCAAAGCTTGTCGAATCATACCTGAAAATACTAGAGGCTGTAAAGGTGTTTCAGCTTAGAGTTAAGGTTTGAATACTTATGAAATGTACTTATTTCATTTTTTTTATAAATGTACAAAGTTGTGACAGTTTTGTTTTTGCTTTGCCATTATGGTAGTGTAAATTGATGTGAAAAACGTAATTTAAAGCAGTTTAACATAAGGATGTAACATAACAAAACGTGAAAAAAAAATATATATTTATATATCTATTCAAAGTTTGGGATCAGTATGATTATTAATGTTTTTAATGGAGCCTCTCTTGCTCAACAAGGCTGTATTTATTTGATAAAAAACCTGGAAAAAAATAGTAAGGTTGTCAAATATTATTGCAATTTATAATATTGGTTTCCTATTTTAATATATTTTAAAATACAATTTATTTCTGTGATGTAGCGCTGAATTTTCATCAGCCATTACGCCAGTCTTCAGTGTCACATGATCCTTCAGAAATCATTCTTAATGTGCTGATTTATTATCAGTGTTGAAACTGTTGTGCTTTTTTTGGAACCTGGAATACTTTTTTCTTTAATTCTTTGATGAATAAAAAGTTACAAAGAACAGTATTCCTTCAAAATGGCAATCTTTTCTAATAATATTAATACTATAAATATTTACAATCACTTTTTATCAAGTTAACACCCTTGCTGAATAAAAGTATTTATAAACTTTTGAATAGTAGTGTACATTGTAACACAAAAGTTATATTTTGGTTAAACACTCTTATTTTTTACTTATCAAGCAAAGTTGAAAAAAGTATTATAGGTCCCAAAAAATATTAAGCAGCACAACTTTTTCCAACATTGATTATAAATTATTAGAATGATTTCTGAAGGTTCATGTGACACTGAAGACTACAGTAATGATGCTGAAAATTCAGCTTTGCTTCACAGGAATAAATTATATTTTAAAGTATATTAAAACAGAAAACTTCAAAAAAATTACAGTTTGTGTTTCTGTATTTATCTGTACTCATAAGAAAATATTTGATTCCAAACATCTTACATGAGCTCCAGGCTGCCAGCGCATTAGACCCTTGCGTTGTGTAGCAAGGATATTTCCCGCATGTACAAAGTTCCCTTAAAAGGAAAGACAAAACATGCGTTATAATGCAAATTCATGGTGGATAATAAAGACTAGTCACAGTAACAGCACACAAAATCTATACATGTTCTTCTTATGAGATCAACGTAAATAGTAAAAAAGTACCATCTTGTTTCTTGTAACCATATCTGCGGCCACCACTCTTCCCTCCTAGGTTTTTGCTGCTTCCTCCTGATTTCTTTGAAGCAAATCTCGTCAGTACAACTGTTGGTGTTTGACTGAACAGAATACCTGCAAAGACCAGAGGAACATAGAAATCATTGCCTACAACACAGTAGATGAGGCTGAAACTGTCATTCACATCAAAGGCATCAGTTTTATAGAAGTTAACTGTTTGCTGAGCATTAAACTACATGATCCTTAACGATCTACATTACATTTTCAAAATGTAGGCCAAATCAGTTCGCTTATGACAGTTTAAATGCTGTCGATGTTGCTGTAAACATTGAACACATGCTCAACGTGCTGTCAGGGAACGGTGGCTCAGCACGCTACTACCATCTCACAGTCATTACAAAAGGATGAATGGGCTCAGTGATTTAATATTATCCCTTTCTGACTTGCCTTCTTCACGATACAATCCGAAAAGGTCATAACAATTGTCATTCCACTTACAGGCTCTGGATTGTAGCATCAAGGACGCGAGCGCCGCCATCTTGAATGACGTGAGTGAGTGTGACGCAGCTGGCGCGCTCCCGTGATCCCTCAGAACCCGCGAACTACAGAACTTGACTGACTGGCGTGAGTAACGTAGAAAGATAAACATGTTGGATATGTAACACTACAATAGAACGTTTGAGAAGATACTGCGTTACATGAGCATTTGTATTGTGATGTTTTATGTGGTGTGCTGTCTTGAACTGAAAACCTTTGCTCTTTTTTGTCTTTGTGTGCGCTCAAATGTAACAATAATAGTTGTATGTTGTGGAGCCACACGCGGCGGTTCTGTTCTTGGTTTTGACTCATGCTGCCTTCGTGTGCTATCGGAAATGTCTTATTTCTCACTTACGAAGTCGTGATTACGAGCTTGTCGTATTCAAATGTAACGTTAGCATCCCATTGGTTGACAGTCATTTAAACATTCACCGTGCTATCCATGCAGTTTGCTGACTATTCTGGAATTTCGGTCAAATACATGCTTACACTGCTTATAAAACATACAATATGCTTCGAATGATCGTTCATATCTAGCATAAATACACTACTTTAGCGACAAGACAAGGGGGGTGTCGTTGTTGTGAGAACAGCATTGACCAAAACAATAGTTGTCCCCTCCACCATGTTTAAAATGTATGACCCGCCCAACTCGGAAACTCGGGTATCAACATTTTTCCGAATTTCCCACAGTAGTAAATACGACTTGAGAGGCCGTTCACGTCCAATTTCCGACGAGGAAACTCGTATTTATGATAATTCCGATAGCACGTGAAGGCACCACCTGTCACAATAGTGACCGTAAACTAATTTTTCATTTATAAAGCTCTACAAACCGTAGACTGATGTTTTAGAGCTCTTCCTGCCAATATGGAAAAAATAAAGGGTCTCAATTAAATACGTGCTGTTTCACATGAATAGTGCAAATTGTCACATGACCAGAGCAGTTTATTTCCTGTTTGAAAAAATTGAGATGATAACTGCAATCAAATCTCCAAAACGAAAGGCTAGGAAAGTATTCAGTTATGATTAGTGCATAAAGATATGACAGAGCAGTTTTGGTACACATTATCTTTAGGGTGTCTACCTTGATGAAATATATTCCGCATCAAATCTCCAAAACGAAAGGCTAGGAAAGTATGTTAACATAAAGATATGACAAAGTTTTTGATACACATTATCTTTAGGGTGTCTAGTATAAATATATATTACGTTTTGTTGAGTGTGGTCATAGAGTGAGTAAACATGATGATGGTCATAATAGTGACCGGTGGGATAATGGTTAACTTTATTTTACAATAGAATCCAATGGCAGTTGCTAGTGAAAATGACAAAATATTGCAGTTTAAATATTAAAATGTTAGAATATTTTTACAATAATGATGTTGTAATACTCGTAGCATTGATAAAACAATTTGATGTTATATTTTAGAAAAAAGTACAAATGTTGAAATGCGGTGATGGTTAAATTGCTTTGTTTTTCTATCGCTGTTCCTATCAATGTTGCATAAGTTGTTTTATTAATAATAGTAACCCTAGAATGTGATCAAACAGTTTAAAATAGCTGAGCTAAGATATAACAATTTTTATGACTGCAGAAATATGTGATTTCAGTACTCATCATATCCCACCGGTCACTATTGTGACCAAACATAAAACACAATATTTCACACACTTTTCCAATAACATTTAAAAAAAAAATTATTGATTATTTATTTCAAAGGGTTACTATTATTGACACATCATTTGGATATTTTCATGTCTGGGAAAAATTTGGGATTAAATGGTTAATTGGTCATGTTTCAACAACATATTAATGTAAAAGTGTTTTATTATGTAACATGTTGGGAAAAATTTGGGATTAATGGTTAATTGGTCATAGGGTTTTACTAAATGTAAAAGTGTTTTATTATGTAACTGTGGTACCGTAGTTACTACCGCATGTTTTTACTGGTTTTAAACTGTGGTAGTTTATCCACCGCATACTAAATTAGTTTTTCCTGTTTCTGTGATTGTATTGAAAACTGTTGTGAATTCTGCTGATTAAAAAAATATATCTCAGTTAGCAGATAATATTTTGCTGAAACTATAAGAATGATTTGTGGTAGTGTTGCAAATATAAGTTATTATAGTTTAAAAATTGATGAGCAATTAGCAATATACCATCGTGTGCCAGCAAAAGTATGTTTGTGAATGTTTATCTGTCTTGGAGGTAAATTGTAGCTGCACTGTTTTCATTACTATTATATATTTTTTTTAAAGAATGAATAACATAATATTGCGGTTGTGAATGTTATTATAAAAAAATATAATTTTATATAAAAATGAAAAGTACTTTATTGAATATATAGAAAATCTGTATTGTTGAGTCCTGCATGATAAATTGTATTTTAATTTGAACTTTCCTTCAGACCGCAGATCTCTGTATGACAGCTCAGCATGACCTGCATCGGTAGACCTGGATTCCTCCTAAGTGACAGTGACTCCAGTGATTCAGAGGAGCTGCCTAGGTTTGATTTCTCACAGTCAAAATCCAGACAGCCCAACTTGGTGGTTTTAGACAGTTCAGACTTAGAAATGGCTCCTGTTGCTGATCCAGTTTCATCTCTGGAGGTCCACGCCTCCGCTGGAGCTGCTAGAAGTAACGTGTTGATGGTCAGTAGTGACAGCGAAGAGGAGGAGGAGGCCATGATTCCCTTAGCTGTAAGACTGAAACAAAAACAGCTTGGCCTGGGTACAGCAGCCATCAGTGCAGAGGAGTCCCGGGCTTCCAATGCGGTTTCCAATGGATATTCTCGCCCCTTAGATGTTCCAGCACATCATATCAACCCCGAGGCCCAGCCGGTTGAACGTAACAAGATCTTTAGCAATATAACAAGGCAGTGCAGCTCAAACAACAATGCGCCATACCTCACAAAAGAACCTCCACCTGAAGCGGAGAATGGCACTTACCTGGCCAAACACAAGAAAACCCCAGCAGAAGTGGAGGCTGCCAGACAGGAAGCCCTGAGGAAAAGAGCAATGCAAAAGCATCAGCAGGAAGAGAAGGAGAGATTGAGGATGGAGAAGAAAGCTCTGGCTGATGCTGTGAAAGCCCTAAGGCCAGAGGAGTGCATCAAACACATGGTGGTGACGGTCGACCCAGGTAGGTGGCAGTGTGTGCCTGCAGTGCTCATCTTTGCTGTCACAGTTGCTTTCAGGGCTCTGTGTGCTTTGATAATTTTCCCCGAGTTGTTAAAAAGCACTGGCATGAGGTATTAAGCTGCATTTGTTGAATGGATAAGTATTGATTAGCTGTCTCTTCCCCATAGGCCTACTGCAGCTGGAAGGTGGCGGCACTCTCCTGAATTCCCTGCATGCCATGGGCTGCAACTGTGCCATAGAGAAGCAGTCTCTTCCTCGTAGTGTCACCTGGGCTAGGCGCTCACCCTGCCCTCAGGCATGACAGCACTCTACACATACAAATGCAGAAAAGAAAACATTTTAACCACATTCCTTGTCATTTGCTTTGAGATGCAGATGGGGATTAAAAAATGTATTAAATTAATTCAGTAAATTAATTATTTTCCTGTTGTGGCTGGATATTTTAAATTGTTTTAAATGAATATTATTATAATAATAATAAAACACTATGATAACACTAATAATCAGTCAAAAAATGCTTTTTAATTTAGGCATCACAACATAATATAGTGTACAGTACAGAAAGTGGTTATTCATTATGAGATTTGCTAAAGATTACGTTTAACCGTGTTATTTTAATTATTTTAGAGCGAGGTTACATGATGGCAAAGGTGATCTACCAGTAAATGTTGCAATACAGGAAATGAGCCTGAACAATTAAATATACAATTAATTATGTTAATTTTTGTTTCAGTGATGCAATTGCCTGAGTATCGCTGTTCTGGAATATGCCACCCAAGGGATTTCTGTTGAATGTCACAGATACAGATGATGAATTTTGAATTTCAAATACATGACTATTAACATTATAAGATCTATATAGATGCTTTCTGATTTGAACATGATTAACCAGTCTTATATCTGGTTCTCAACCGTAGAAGTTATGAACTTAAATATCTTAACCCATGTCTTAACCCGGAGGAGGCCAGGACCCACTAGGAGGCTTTGAACAAACTTTTAGGGGGCGCAAATAAAGTAAAAAAATCCACACGAAATCAAAATTTACAATATTTATTTTGTTAGTGCACATTGCTAATCTTACAGGGAATAATTCATCCATGCAAATTAATCCATTAATTGTTTGTCTTGGTAATCTTTAATCAAAATCTGATCATTTGCATCTGCTCTGATGAGTTCAGTTTGACAGCATGGGCAGAATATACTTAACCACGCCCCTACAACAGTTAGATTGCTGTGAGTGAGAGATGAGAGGAGGAGCACAACAAAACCCTGTCCTCTCTTTAATATTCTGTTTCAGTTAGAAATACGTCACCATATTGAAGTAAAGTCGGCAGCAACTTCCGGTTCACACAGATTTGAAAAGTATTTAAATGTGCTTTTAGTTACTCACTATCATCTTAATATGATTCTAAACAACAACAAAAAAAGATGTACCACATTAATCTGTCATTATATTTTTGTGTTCAGTTGTTTTGTTACATCAGATGTGCCAGAGGTTTGTGTTAGGTAAGATAGGAGATATCTTGAATATTGCCTTGGACAAAAGGGGGCCTTGTAGTCAAAAAGGTTGAGAACCTCTAATTTAAATCTTTTACACATGTTTTTATAGTTAATTTGAATGTTTTATTTGCAGACTGGTGAGATGATGTCCATTCCTGACTCAAATACTGTAATCCAAGTTCCTGTGGATGACTTTGTAACCATGATTAATAACTACTGCAAGGTAGGCACATTATGTTCTGGTATGGTGTAATTTCCTATTGGACCATTATAATTACCTAATTAACCATTAATAGATAATTGTTTGATGTGCCCTTTTTGTATGATGTGCCAACTCAAATTTAAATTAAAAGAGTTCTGTGGCTGAAAGGGCAACAGAAAAAACAGCAGTTATGACCTTTCCAAGAAGAGTCAGAGCAATTAAGGGTAATTAATATAATTACAGGATCACCTCTCAATTATGTAAAAATTATCCATAAGCTGTTTAAAATATGCTGTTGCTCAATCTTTGAGAAATGCATTTCTTCAGGATTTTGACAGCCTTTGGATTTCTCTCCTGATTGGGCTCTATGTGGGGCTTTTTTTTTTTTTTAATGTAGAGACAATGCAACGGTGTGTTGACAGAAAGCGGCATATCTCTGACTGCCTGGATCCAAGGACTTATGAGCAGGAACCCAGGCAGAACCCTCAGTCTGGTTGTGATTGACATAGAGAAGTACTTCAGGTGAGTGACTTACTGAGAGTCAGACATTGTTTTAGTTTTTGACAATTTATTTAAAAAAATCATCTAAATGCTTTGACAAATATACAAGCTTTACACTTATTTAATACTTTATACTTTTATGTTTATGATTTCTTTATCCATAAATTGAGCAGTAATCATAAAACAAACATTACCATATGTATGTTAGATTTAAATGACAGATTATTTAAGAGTTTATAATTGCTTAGAAGCCAGAATTTTGCAAGAGTTAAATGTTCTTAATTTTGCATTAAATGAAAATCCGCGAGGCAGTTCAAAATGCTGGGCGAGAAGAAATACTTCAGAATTCAAAAGAGGGCAGAAAAAAGAAGAAAGAAAGACGATACCGCGAGGCAGTGCTGGGCGAGGAGAAGAATGTGGGACTTCAGGGAGGGCAGAAAAAGAGAAGAAAGAAAGATGATATCAATCAGCTTCCTGAGGTCTCGCGAGTGCAGGTGGAGGAGGTAAGCTGAACCACCTCATTGGCAGTCGATATAAATTCATGGTCATATTTGAGGTGCTCTGCTTCAACTCAGTCTTTTTTCCCTCACCTGTCCATCTTTTTTCCCTCACCTGGGGTTTTCGCTTCCTCTCTAGACCTGCAGCTTGGGGTGCATTATATTACCATGTCAACCAAAGTTCGCTTCCTCTCTACCGAGGCACCATGGAAAGACTTTCCTCTCTACCTGGAAAGACTTCACTGATTATATTACCATGTCAACCAAAGCAGTAGCCGAGGCACCATTTTGTCAACCAAAGCAGTTTCCATATTTATCGGTTAATTTTTTTTATCTTGTGAACCATTCAAGTTTATGGGAAGCTTTAGCTCAGGCGGAGCGAGAGAAGACGGGATTCTCATTTTGTTCCAACCAGCTATTTTTTTACTTGATCTTTAGGGGACAGAAGGTTCTTCTCAGGCGGGAGCGAGAGAAGACGGGATTCTCATTTTGTTTGGAGAGTGAGTGGGCAGGGGGTGGAAGAGACAAATACAACATCAGGGAACGGCCTTCTGCAAGTTTGGAAGAGACTCAGCCCCGATATGGCGGGAGCGAGAGAAGAGGGATTCTCATACTTAGTTTGGAGAGTGAGTGGGCCTAGGGGGTCTCCTCGGCTTCTCTCAGAAGGTGGACCGCTAAAGCGGCCTTCTGCAAGTTTTTGGAAGAGACCAAACAGAAAATAAACAAATTGAACCGCGTGCCCTGAGCCTATGGCCATGTTTTCATACTTAGACCCCTCTCCTCGGCTTCTTGCTCAGGTTAAAGCTGTTTTCAAATATGAAGTGCCTAACAGAAAAATACAAATTGTGTTTGCCAGCCTATTATCGGCTGACGGATTAACAGAAAAATAAATAAAAATGTTATATAGAGTACATATACCATTTAATATTTTGTGTTTTTTGATGCCAGCCTTTTATCGTTTGAATGTATATGTTTTACTCTCATGTTTGAATGTATATTTTTTACTTGTAGGCATATGCACGGTGCTATATTTTGTAAATAAAAAATGTTTATTTAGGACAGAAACATGAAAAAGTCAGTCTGTTTGATGTTTTTTTTTACTGGCAGACAATACTAATTCGCCGCGGAGAGGCTGTACTAATTCGCCGCGGAGAGGGTGTGACATCTACAACCCGCAGAGTTGGTCCAGAGCTTTCCAAACGGCTGTTTCTTTTGATGGCGTCACATGATTCACATCAGCCCCTTGATTCTGCTGTATAGGTTCTTCTGTCTCCTTGTACACATGAGACATATGTCAAAAGGATTATGTTATAGATATTTATTACTTTTCAGATACATTATAAATTTCAAGCCTGAATTTGACAGATTTTCAAAGTTATATTTTTGTCTATTTTTACTATACATTGTTGCCATTAAATATTTCTTAATGTACCTTTAAAACCATTTTACTTTACCTCCATCAGAATAATTTTTTCTCAGATGACCTCGTCCAAACCTTTCTAACCTTTTTATACTAAAGGGGAACCTTGGAAGTTTCACTTTTTCTGGAATGCCTGAGTTTTTTGAGTTCTCTTCACCCCAGTGGCAAATAACCTTGGACGGCAGAAGCCGAAAATGCAGTACATTCTCAGAAATGCTACGCACGCACGTTATTTCTTGGACGCATTTAGGACCGGTAGGTCATACCCTAGCTGTTTTTATTTAGAATTCATTAACTTTATGTTATCCTTACATATTTTAGCAGCACTAGAGAGGGCACTGTTAATTGCAAAAGCAACAGTTTCAGACACTACTGCGCTCCTTTCAGAACCAAAATGGCCCCTTGAGCACACCGTACTTACTGTCTAAAGACTGTAGAGGCTCATGGCTCATTTCCAGCACATTAGAGAATGGCACCTGACCAAGGAGTGTCTTGTTGCCTGAAACGAGCGGTGGGGTAACGAGCCGTTAAATGTGCTTAAGAGATGAGTTGCATGCTTCATCCCTGTCCCTGAAGGCAGTATTTCCTCTACAGTTTAAGGGATGGCATTACAAACTATGGCTAGTAGGTGTGTGCTTGTGCTGAAGGGAATTATACAAGCAGAATTACGGCAGCTTGAAAAGGGATCACCTTGGAGTGATTGTTTAGCTGAATAGTATGAAATCCAATTTTCGTGTACTCTGAACGCAGACCATAATAGCTTTTATGACCTAGAGTCTGCTGTGCTAACATCTTCAGTTGCATGTGAAGGATTGAATGGGACTTTAATTTCCAAAAAGCAGTTGTAGGATATTACGAAATAATACTTATACTTACAAAGTACTATGTAACTCATCTAACCTAAATGTTTTAGAGGAGGAATAGTTTCTCTCTGCATGTGTTCCATTTGCATCAAAATATGAATATCTATGTAAGTGCAAAGGGGCTGTATATCTTCAGCTGCAATGTGCATATATACTCCACATGATAGATTGCACCCTATAAAGTATTTCTGTTCAGCAGAGTAGCAGTTTCTCATTTGTGGTGCATGCGGGGATTCTTCCTGCTTCTTGTTGGAGATTAATAAGGAGTGGCGGTAGGTCAACGTCGACCACCTTCACTCACAGTCAATAGAGTGGAAAGCAAAGCAGGGCTGTTAGTCACTGTCTTTCCCTGGATATTCTCAACTCGGCTCATCTCTTGGAAAAATGCGCCTTCTTATCGGCCGCCACACAAGATGGAGTGCCACAGACAGTGTTGTTTATGGTTTTGTGAGTTTGTTTTGTTCCAGTTTCTTATTCTTGGCAGAGTGGGTGCGCTTCCAATTTCTTGGGTTGTGCCACAGTAACGCCACCTGTAGTGTGCTGGCCCTCTGTTGACAGTGGCATAGTGATAACACGTTTCCTCAGGCAAGTGATATGGCAACAAGACAAAGCCTCTTATAATATCCTTCCATTGCATTCTCTGTATGTTTTGCCTTGGCGCTCGGTGAATCACGATCCACTCGGAGCCACTTGCTAAAACGACAAGAGAGTATGTCAAAGACTCCAAAAATCTATTTCAGAGCATGAGTAGGAATACACCGTGGTATTGGTTTCTTTGCCACCAGCATTCAATCAATGTTTCCTGCTTCTCTTTAAAAATAAATCATTATATGGCTCTGCTTCTGCCTTTCTTTTGTTCATTTGCAAATCAGACGCAAGCGATTCAAGTGTTCAGATCCATCTTTTGTGGGAAAAGACATGCAAAACCCTCAAGAAAACAACTTTCGCTGCCAGAGCTATAGGCTTTTTAACTTCAGAGGGAAAACATTGCATTGTTATTGCAGGATTTTGTTTTCTACCTTGCCCTCTCCTACCAGTCTTTTTTAGACTGCACATATGTACAGAGTTTTCTTCTCACTGGATTTTTGTTGTTTTTTTGTTCCAGTTGGTTGGCTGAATTTTTGATTGCCACATGAGGGCAGGATTGCTTCACACTGACTGAACACTAACTAGACAAGTGAATCCACACTGGTGTTGCGGTTCTCAACTTGATGTTTTATTGAACGTCACATTGGGATCCAACACAGTAGCAAGATCGTTCTTAAAACTGAACAAATGTATTAATATTACCATGAACGGCACAGACCCAACAATATGCTAAATTTGTTATCGTGACATAAGCTTGTATGATTTGAATGTATGATGTCTCTTGAGATCTGATGGTTTCTCTCAGCAGGCAGTAATACACTGCACAAGTTTCTGCTCCCTGCAAGTAATATGTAGTCTGGATTTATTTATAATTTTACTTTACTTTGCATCATTTTGTTTGTCACACAACATTTCCATGTTGCCATCTGAATTATTTGGCTAGATTAACTCTGACTTTTTGTCATCCAAACCCATTTGATGTAAAATATTTACTTAAAGTACCCTGATATTTAATTTGAACATTTAAATAATATAAAACCATATTCAGGTTCCCAGCTCTCTGATATCAGTTAATGGTCACATGACATGCAAGTAAACAAATACAATACATATTTAGTCTTTTAAAATCGTTTTAGTACATTTTGATTTTACATTTTTATGATTTAATTATCAGCATTTTTAGCACCCTGAATATTCCACTCGTGAACCACCAATAACCCCATTTTAGGAAACCCTGGTTTAGATTGAAAGTTAAAGATGAAAAAAGTTTTGATTGGACACACATCCTTTAAAACAGTGTTATCCATTTAAATGCATGATATATATGTACCACTGCAATGCTTTACTAGCTTACCCTCCAGCTAGCACCATCAATCCTGTACAGGCGATTCATAATGCAGCAGCATGTTGGTCTTCAATCAGTCAAAGAGGAGCCAAGTCACAACCCTCTTGTTCAAATTTAAATTTAAGGCTCTGAAGATAGAATATAGGGCCGCCTACCAGTCTGCACGCTCTTACCTAATCATTCTCCTTCAGATTTATGCTACTCCTTATTCCCTGCAGTCAGTCAAAGTGTGATGCCTGGTGGCTACATCAAAACACAATATGGTGTCGAAAAACCTCTACACTCACATGATGGTGAAACATGTTCTTTCTTTGGTCTTTCTTTACCTACAGCAGTAAGGTTCTACATATTCTGTTCTTTACACTAATGGTTATTTTAAGAATAATTCACTTTAAATGTTCTTCGGGGAACTAAAATGGTTCTGGAATCGCTGTGAAAACCTCCTTTTGTAACTTTTATTTTCAAAAGTCTATCATAAAGTATGTAACAGACAAATTTAAGTAGAATTTTTCTTAAGCACATTCAGTATCATCAAATAATGTCCACACTCCAAAAGGCCATCAAAAAGGAGATAGAGGATCTTATTGATGGTCCTTATAAATTCAGATCATTATCTCTCTGTTTTCCACTCGCTTTCTCGTCACAATCTAACTTTCGCCGTGGGAGGTTCTGCTTTCCGAAGAGTGCTTGAGAGTTTGAGGCTCTATTTACTTTAGCTCCCAGACCTCAGCACTGCGGGGACCCCTAATCAATGCCCGCCTCTCGCCCTCCTCATGATCCCTCTCCCGTAGCGACCTGATGCGATCGCTAATTGGGCTATTTGTGTGGAGCTGAGCGAGCCTGACGTTCTTCCTGCTTGTCAGTGAGTGTGTGTTTTATGATGTATCTGGGCCGTTTACTTATTTATTTGAAGCATGCACCTTCTGGAGTCTGTAAGGTGGTTTGATGGACTGCATCCCAAAGGAGTCTCCCGAGGCCATCCGCGTGTCTGCGAGCGTGTATCAATGTGTGCGAGACGCCGTGGTGGTGTCCTGCCCCTGCCGCCGCTCAGCATTCATTACACACCGTCACCCTCTGGGGCATTTTTATTAACATTCCAATCAGTGCTGTGCCAGATTGCTCGATCTGCAGGAACAAATTGGGAATAGTCTTTGATATAAGGTTGAAAACACTCTGACAAGAGGAGACACAAATATGTATTCGTGTGCACGGCACATATTGAGATTTGGTCAATGAGCCAAGCCAGGGCCATAACTCCTCTGTTTGTTATTTAAATGCCTTTGCACAACATAGGCACCTGGAGAATAGCTTTCATGCACTAGGAGTACGGCCAGTGGGAAGCTGCCGGTTCTTCCTGAAGTGATAGGCACTTTTCCGGTTTTCTCTCGTGATCCATTGTTGTCTTCATTTCCCTTTTCCCTGCAGCTGACTGATTCTCCGAATGGAGGTGCTTGACAGTCACCATCATCTGCAAAAGACACACTTTATTCTCACAGGGAGGCAGCGGTGAGATGGAAAGATGAAGGTAAGACAGAGGGTGTCATTCATCGTGTCTCTCAATTCACAGGTCTGTCACACTCCCCTCAATCCGCTGAAGGCTTTGCCAAGTCTTAGGGTTTTAGATTCTTTGGTCAACAGCTGTACTTGACCTTTTACACCCAAAAATGTTTGTATGTGTTGGTACACTTTCCCACAGCGTGTGTCATGTATGAGTATCGCTTCTGCCTGACAGATCTCGGGATCAATCCGAATTCATGTCAGTAATATCTTCTCACAGCTGCTGTCCTTAACCCGGTGCTCAGTTCCTGTCTGAATGACGTTAGTGGTGTCTGGGCTCCACAGGAGATGACCTAGAATGATGGTGATGATGCATCTTTGGCAATGAAAAAGTATGGCGAGAAGTGAATCTGGTGATTTTACACTATTTCTCTTTTTGCTGTCTGTCCAAGGTTATGTGCTACTTCCACTTTCTAATAAATTCATCTTTAAATTGTATCAAATTAAAGGGAATAAGTGCTGTATAAAAATACATATATAGCCTGAGAATCTATTCAGGTGCACCAATATTAAATGGATTGTTCACCCAGAAATGAAAATTCCTGAGCCCACGTGTCGTTGCAAACCTGTAAGACCTTCGTTCATCTTCGGAACACATTAAGACATTTTTGTAATTTTAGTACATTTTCAAATATGCCTGAAGGTTAACAGTATCTTAAGCTTTAGCATGTCTTAAAGTTCACAACAAAAACAGCCTCTTTTACTGCGTGTGTGTGTGATATCAACTTCATTATTCGTATAAACAAAATACTAAGGTCAGTAAATATGCTTATTACTATGGGGTCCTTCCGCTTTCATGTATTTCTTCTTTTTAAATGTGAATATTTGAAGTTATTAACCTCGGGATAAATGCTAAAACACTCAGTTCACCTCCATTTCCATTAAAAACACATGCACAAAAAAGCACACTGCGATCTGTAAATCGACTTCCTTTTTTTCCCCATACGTGAAGGTGAAGGTGAGGCCACAAAAAGCCTTGTACAGTGCATCTCTTTCTTTTTCTTTGTTGTAGTTTTTAGCTGTAGAAACCATAAACATGATGAAGTGGGGCTGGCTTTTTCATCATGCTTCAAGCTTCAGTGTTATTCAAATGCTCAAGCTGGTAAATAATTCAGGGAAGGTGATGAACTTCATATTTCCTGAGCTTTGGGATTTATGTAATTTTCCCAACACCAAATGGTGATTGATAGACAGATAATGATGTAATTATCTTAGTGAGACTTGGTGCTCTTCCATTAAAGAGGATAATGTTGCTGTTGTCCTTCTGGAATTCAGTTGCTAATTTTACCCTTTAGAACTATTACGAAACGACACTGGACATCCTGGAATGAAGGAATCATTTAAGGTGCACAGTCTGATGGCGTGATACAAAGGTTAAACTCTTCTTTTCTGAGCCAGCTTGTAAAAGTTGAATGTGCTTGCTTGCTCAGAGCTTTTGAAGGATTACATCCACACTTTGCTTTATGAAAGGACTAAAAGGTCACATGGCTTAATAGAGAAACCAATTACTTCAGCTCACTTGATAATGAGAATGTTGATCAGTTGAGTCCTTGCATTCATGTATCAGATTTCATCACAGCATTTATTATTTATACAATTTAAGGTCTATTAAAAACATTCATTCTAGTTGATTGGCTTTTGAGATGATTTTTGAACGTACATCATTTTCAGTTGTCATACGAGGCACATTTCTGCGTGACTTTGTTGTGTTTGGAACAACTTTAAAGTCTGCTAATCCTACTTTTTTGATGATGCCCAGTTTTTTTCCTGTAACTATTTACAAAGTCAGCAAGTGAACAATATTTTTTCAGATTTTAAAAGTTGTCTAGTGTATTCAAACCTTTAAATGCTTACATTCTTATGTTTGCATGACTAATCTTAGAGACATTCACACAGGGATTTGCAGCAACAAAACAACTAGAAGTCATTTATTTTCAATGAGAGTAATTTCCAGTGCATGATTGACTGTTGGCAATGCATTGTGGGCATGTTCAGTGATGCAGTGCGGTTAAAGAATACACACATAGTAAACTGTCTAAATCGTCTTGTGTTCAAAGTGAGCATTGATAATTATTCTTGTTCATGATATGATGCATTTTGTAATGCTGCCATTTATATTCAAACCTTACCTCTTAGAATGTTCATTTTTAGCAGAAAAGAAACTTATCCTTTATATGTTTTAAATATCCACCTGTAACTTCAGGGCATCCAGAGGTAGAAACACACTTTATGTCCAGCTGTCTCTCAGCAATTGTGAACATCCCATTATGCTGTACACCCTTGCTCTGTTTTTTTGTAGTAGCCTAGTGGATACATTTCAAGTTCATTAACATCTAATTTATAAGTTAAAATATTCAGAAAGTGGGTAGACTGAGTTTAGACTCGTTAACAGATGTTCTCCTTTCTTCGGGCTCTTAATGAAATGCGGTCATCTCATGAAATTTCTGAAGGCAGTCTTCAGTTTTCAACCTTTACAAGACTCCAAACAGTTTCTATACATCTTAAAAGTACAAAATGTACCACATTGAGAAATGCATTTAAAATATGCAGAATATGTTTGTATTTTTAAAATTGTGTTTTATATATGTCCCCAGTCCTGCTGCAGGTCCTTTGTGAGCCCTCGGGTGTCTCAAGACTGATAACATGATTAATAATTCATGGAAGTCGGAGCTTTAAAGACTTTACTATGAATTTGCCCTCTTGAATGTTTAGTTCTTGCACAGTATCCATAGTTTTAACTGTAGTATTTATTAGATTTTGCAGCATTTAAACTACCCAAGGCTTGTATAAACATAAATACAAAGAATATACTTTTCAGATTGAAAAAGCATAAATTGTTCAGTGCTAAGTGTAGAAAAGTTGGCATATTGAATATTTTAAATTCAATAATATTGGGTGAAGTTCATCTTCTCTTAAATAGCCTGAAAATAAATTCCATGGCATGGCAAGTATGAGAGCCTCAACAATGTTTTGTAAATAAAAAAACTAGATCTGATTTAATCTTGGACTTCATTTTTCAAAATACTGATGTTTTAATAAAGGGGTAGTTCACCCAAAATGAAAATTGTTTCAGTAATTACTCAGCCTCATGTTGTTCGAAACCTGTAAGATAACCTTAATTTTATGAAGCTACGAGAATACTTTTTGTGTGCAAATAAAATAACAACTTGTTCAACAATTTCAAAGCATGAACATTTCTCTGCTTGTAAACAAGGCACAGAGCATCCGTTTTCTTCCTGCGTTAGCAGCACCACACACGTGCCATGATACTCCTATGAATGCCCATCGTGAACCGAAAGCGAAGAGAAGAAATTATTGAATAAAGTTATTTTTATTTCCTTTGCGTACAAAAAGTATTCTCGTAGCTTCATAAAATTAAGGTTGAACCACTGATGTCACTATTCTATGATTGTGGACTATTTTATCGATGTCCTTACTACCTTTCTGGGCTTTGAACGTGGTAGTTGCGTTGCTGTCTATGCAGGGTCAGAAAGCTCTCGGATTTCATCAAAAATATCTTAATTTGTGTTCCGAAGATGAACGAAGGTCTTCTGTGTTCGAATAGGCACGAGGGTGAATAAGTAATGACAGAATTTTTAATTTTGTAACATTTTCTAGGCTGAAATTAGGTATAGTGAAGCAGAGTTTAGAGCATTGAAAATGCCATTAACTCAATGTAAAACAATAGAAGTCTCCTCCATTGTGTGTGTGTGTGTGTGTGTCATCTCAGTGCTAGCCTGTGACATATTCCCATTCACAATTACATGTGTCTACAGTAAACAATACAGTTCACTCTCTGATTCTTATTTGCTGTTGAAAGTCTTGTGATGATTGTGTTGTCTTGAAATGATTGTATAAATATATATGCTATCAAATACAGACCATGACAAAACAGTAAAAGCACCACCAGATGATACACAAAAATGTAATATGCATTTTCTATAAACGCCTGACCATGCAAACATTGTGTCAAAAACACCTACATCAGATGTACACTTCTTAATATTTGGTCTTTTCATAGTTTTGTTTGCACTCATACTCCTTCAATTTTAGGCTTTATATTTGTTTTTTTGGATACATCCTTTGAGTAGAGTAAATATGCTTTAAGTCATACTTCTGTGGTATGACCAACAGGTAGGAGCCACATGTGCACTAGACTGTATGTATGCTAAGTTTGACAATGCGATACATTTGTTGGTACTATTAAAGATCATTAGTTTTTTTTAAGAATCTGAAAATGGTTGTCATCAAAGTAATAAAAAAGGACTTAAATTTCATATATTAATCATACTTCAGCCATGTGTGTCGTATTGACTGCCATGTTAGCTTACAGGGTATGTCACACTCAGAGGGCCGTGCACTGTATGTTAAATTAACATCAATCGTCCACATTTGTGAGCCAAGTTTTGTGGAGATCTATTTTGTTAAATTAACATTCGTTTCCTCAAAATCAGGACTATCATGATTCCTCGATTCAATTTGAGTATGCGATTTTAAAATAATGCTCAATTACATTTTGCTTGTTGATTAACCGGCAAAATACCAGAAGTTGCAACATTTGTGAATTCTGTGCTATTGTGAATTCACAAATGCTACGATTCAAATAAATGTATGCAATGCAGGTCTAACACTGTATATGCGCTTTAATTCTTTACATACATGTGTGTAGGTTATGTACGTGTGTGTCAGATTGGCTCCGTTCACAGTAAATGCTGCTCCACACAAGCTTATTATTATTATTTACATGTGTGAAGTGTCTCAAACGCCATCTCTGCATATTGTTGTGGGTTTGGGTTTATTTTAATGTTCAACTGAGAATGCAACATTTCAATAGATTTTTAAGATAACTAATTTATGATTCTATGCATACACAGGTGAATACATAAATATCTTTCTCAATATGCTAACTGTTTATCACAATTTCAAAATAAAGGTTTAAACCCTCGCTTTGAGTTCACACATCTTCAAGACATTATGGTGGCTGTAGCATTTCTGTCATAAAGAAATGGCAAAATATTAAAGATTAAGGGGACGTTTGAATTAAATGTTGTATAGTCAATATTAAACCATTAGATTGCACTGTGAAGTATAAAAACAATCGTCCGGCCGTTGACACCTTCTGCAGTCATTTGTTATAATGCGTAATGCATATTAGCTCTATTGCTTATAATAAATTATGTATTTTAACACTTTTATTCAATAAAAGCATATGATTACTTGCTTGTTTATGCATTTAAAAGCTATTTTTTCTATTAGGTCTCTTTTTATTACTACAAAAATGTTATTCTAACTATCAGAATATTCGATTAATCACTATAATAATCGACCGATTACTCAGATTACCAAAAATAATCGTTAGTGACAGCCCTAATACTTTATTCTTTTTGAGGCAAACATTTCTACACAATACTCAAAATATGATCCTGCATTTGCAAATTATGAAACAAATATAACTCCTAAGAAGCTGCCATTGAAATGAATGAAAAGGCTTAATGGACAGCTCTCTCCAGGTGTTATAGAACTCCCCAGGTTAAAACGTTACAATATGTGGCTAAAGATAATAAGAGAATCCTCAGGCAGTAAATTCTCTGATTGTTGAAACATTATAAACTGCTGATTTATGTTTGAATATTTGACAGTGGGAACACAAATTTAATTTAATATATTCACATGTGTGTGTTTTCAATAGACTAATTATGCAATTTATGTCTTTCTTTTTAAACAATCAGCAGTCTAGATAGACAAGATGAAATATCACAGACTGCATCACTGTCTAAAAACACAGAGAAGGCTGGGACACAAATAGTGGAATATTAAAACACCATCAACAAGAAGAACTGCTGGGTGATCTCGCCTTTCTGTCATAAGAGACAGTGTGACCAGTCATTACCGGTGTCATTCAGCACTTGATGATGTGTACCTGTTAGCAGTATCAGTGATGTACTACAGACCAGTTGTTACCATGGTCACAGCAAGGGATGTGCCAGTTATATTTTGTGCTGGTGTAATATCTTATAGACTCAGAAGCAATTTCATTTTTTTTTCACTGTGTACCACACAGTATGTACACTGAGAATACTTCTTAGTGCAAGCACGATCTATGTGTAGCTTTCTTCAATTCAGATAGCACAGGTAAAAAATGTTGGGCTGCGTCGCATACTCTCTGAGTAGGTGCTTCTTTTTAAATAAGTAATTACTTTGCGGTTTTAAAAAGTATGTTTTTTACAGTATCCCTTGCGAAGAAGAAGCTTATTCAAGTGTGCTATTAGTATACTTCTTTTAAACTAAAAATAGTTAAGTATACTTTGTCTACTTTTATGTACTTCTCAGAAATGGGCTTTGTGTACTTCTCAGAAATATATTTAAAATTACATTTAAGTATACTTGACTTATACTTAGAAAAAGTCTAAATATATTTGCGATGTACTTGTGCTCCAAAAATCCGTGTTTTCATTGTTATGTGGTAGGGGGCACTAATACACATCTTCTGTAAAGAATTTCAGCGAAGAAACCAAAACTACATGCTTCCACGTGTCATCTAACACCGTCATCAGACATAAAACAGCATCAAAACTGTGTAACATTATGGAATAAAATGTCACCAATGAAGAGGTAATAATGACTGTCAAGCTTTGGGGTGTTGATCGACTCCCTCTACATTTTGATTATCATTCTGAATCCAATTCATAGGTTTTTTTTCAGCTTTTTGTTCAAAATGTTTTTTATTTCTTTATTTTTATTTATGAAACTTACCCACATTCAAGTGTTAAAAAAGAATGCATGAAGCTATAATACAATGTTTTTGTTTACAAGCAAGTTCAGATATTCATAGAACAAAATATATACAAATTAATACCTATATACATTCTTATATAGTATACTCTAATAGTATACTTAAAGTATGATGTAAAGCTCACTTAAAGAAAACTTATGAGTATACTTGCACTGTAAAACTTCTAAACTAGTATTTTACTGAGACTATACTTCAAAGTGGAATAACAATGTTACTACAAGTATTTAATTAGTAAACTACCAATATACCTATAAGTTCACTCTTAGTATAGTTGCAGTACAAGCTAAACACTTGTAAACTAGTTACTAGATGTAAACTAGTTGTGTACTCAAAGTTTACTACTGTTATACTTAAAGTATACTTAAAGTGGTCCAATTTAGTCCCAAAGAGTATTGAAAAAGTACACTTACGAGTATACTACTAGTACACTAATATTTGTATACTTACTGCATAAAGTATACTTAAAATATACTTGAACTATACTTTAGTATACTTAATAAAATAAACTTGAATTGTACTACATTTTGGTAAGGGATAGTATGAATGTGTATAGTATGACTTTAATCTGGATGTACTACACTATAAAAAACATGGTTCTTTAAAGGTTCTTTACACATAGTAACAGTTCTATTTAGAACCATATAATCCTGAAGATCAATTGTATGCTGAAATTGTTCTTTGTGTTAGAGTTTAGGATTTATTCCCACAATTTTATTTTTTTTTATCTGAAACAGTCAAAGTCATATCATTATTTATTTACTCAACCATACAATTACACAGACAGTCAACATACTCTCAACAGGTAAATGAGGGTGAGTAATTAATGACAGAATTTTCTTTTTTGGGTGAACTATCCCTTTAACGGGCCATGTTGTCTTTGGCATATTAGTGTCAGCTGCGTTACTTCACTGTCATTCACAGATCTTCTCCGGTGGCCTCATGGGATATCCTCGTGGATGCATGCTTCAGAATCGAATTCAAATCGAACTGAAAACTAGAAAACTTGCCTTCTGTTTTACGAATACAGTGAGTACACCCCTCACATTTTTATAAATATTTTATTATATCTTTTCATGTGACAACACTGAAGAAATTATACTTTGCTACAATGTAAAGTAGTGAGTGTACAGCTTGTATAACAGTGTCAATTTGCTGTCCCCTCAAAATAACTCCACACACAGCCATTAATGTCTAAAACGCTGGCCACAAAAGTGAGTACACCCCTATGTGAAAATATTCAAATTGGGCCCAAAGGTTCAATATTTTGTGTGGCCACCATTATTTTCCAGCACTGCCTTAACCCTCTTGGGCATGGAGTTCACCAGAGCTTCACAGGTTGCCACTGGAGTTATCTTCCACTCCTCCATGACGACATCACGGAGCTGGTTGATGTTAGAGACCTTGCGGTCCTCCACCTTCCGTTTAAGAATGCCCCACAGATGCTCAATAGGGTTTAGGTCTGGAGACATGCTTGGCCAGTCCATCATCTTTACCCTCAGCTTCTTTAGCAAGGCAGTGGTCGTTATCATGTTGAAATACTGCCCTGCGGTAGTAGTCTCCGAAGGGAGGGGATCATGCTCTGCTTCAGTATTTCACAGTAAATATTTTCATGGTTCCCTTAATGAACTGCAGCTCCCCAGTGCCGGCAGTACTTCTGCAGCCCCAGACCATGACACTCCCACCACCATGCTTGACTGTAGGCAAGACGCACTTGTCTTTGTACTTTTTTACCACACACGCTTGACACCATCTGAACCAAATAAGTTTATCTTGGTCTCATCAGACCACAGGAGATGGTTCCAGTAATCCATGTCCTTAGTCTGCTTGTCTTTAGCAAACTGTTTGCGGGCTTTGTTGTGTATCTTCTGTAGAAGAGGCTTCTTTCTGGGACAACAGCCATGCAGACCAATTTGATGCAGTGTGAGGCGTATGGTCTGAGCACTGACAGGCTGACCCCCCACCCCTTCAACCTCTGCAGCAATGCTGGCAGCACTCATATGTTTATTTCTCAAACACAACCTCTGGATATAACGCTGAGCACGTGCACTCAACTTCTTTGGTCGACCATGGCGAGGCCTGTTCTGAGTGGAACCTGTCCAGTTAAACCGCTGTATGGTCTTGGCCACCGTGGTGCAGCTCAGTTTCAGGGTCTTAGCAATCTTCTTATAGCCTACGCCATCTTTATGTAGAGCAACAATTATTTTTTTCAGATCCTCAGATAGTTATTTGCCATGAGGTGCCATGTTGAACTTCAAGTGACCAGTATGAGAGAGTGAGAGCGATAACACCAAATTTAACACACCTGCTCCCCATTCACACCTGAGACCTTGTAACACTAACAAGTCACATGACACCGGGGAGAGAAAATGGCTAATTGGGCCCAATTTGGACATATTCACTTAGGGGTGTACTACTTTTGTGGCCAGCAGTTTAGACATCAATGGCTGTGTGTTGAGTTAATTTGAAGGGACAGCAAATTTACACTGTTATACAAGCTGTACACTCACTACTTTACATTGTAGCAAAGTGTCATTTCTTCAGTGTTGTCACATGAAAGGATATAATAAAATATTTACAAAAATGTAAACTTCTGTGAGATATTGTAATACTGTTTTAAAATATTATTTGTCGATTTGTATGCGATTTCAAATGCAGCTTTGGACATCAGATTTACCGCATTAAGTTATACTGTAGCCACAGTGCAATTTGAGTTTTTTCAGATAATAATTTGAGTACATTTTGGGGAAGGCAGTAGAGGTTTTAATTAAACTCTAATTAAAATAAGAGGTCTTTTGAGAGTTTTACCTGAACCAAATGTTCATTTTGTATGACCACGTCACCCTGTTTGTGTCTGTCAGATGTCCCTTCATTGTAAAAGAACGAACAGCTGTATAGTGTAATTCATCCCTTTTACACAGCCTTAAAAGACATCATTTCATATAAATGGCTTCTTTGAGGGCTGGTCTGTGCTTTTTATGGAATAACATCTGTTCTGCTTCATTGTTTGGTTGCAGTCCATCTTTTCATCTCAGTCAGCCAAGTATGTAAAGATTAGGTACTGTTTTGTGGTGGTTTGCACATTGATGGAATGGAATCTACTGTGCTTTAAAAATGCTCCACAGCAAAGGAACCAACCAGACATATCACAGTCTGTATGCCTTCACTTGTCCATACAACAGTGTTACTGGAGACTTTGAGGGAGGCACAAATGTCGCTTTTGAAGACAGCTGAGAATGTATTGACATGCTGATTGGAAATATCTAGCCAGGGGACAAATGTGTTGGCTGCTGATGCATTAATTGGGAAGGCGGCTGTGGTGCTCACAGCTCCTGCTGGGAGCCCTGCCTCTCCTCAGACTTATTCAAAACACATCCAGACAAGCACCCGCGGCTGCTCCACACACATTTGCAGAAACCAACATGAGAAATCTGGCGGCTTTGCCACATTGTCGGCCAGTGTTGTCTTGGCAGGCTGACAGAAAGCAAGACAGATGAGTTTAGTAATTTTTTCTCTTATTCGCATCTCAGTTGACAGGGAGCAGTTTCAAAATACTAGTCCTTTTTGAGAAATGGCGATGAAAAGGAGCTGTGATGAGGAGTGTGGATCTGTCGGTCTACCCCAGAACTAACTATACACAGCACATGCAGGTAAATTTCACCCTTTCACATTGACATTGAGTCAGTTCTCTTTTAGAGAAACATTAAAGCTGGTCTCTGACCAGTGAAGAAAAGGACAACCACAGCTAGGAGCCTTTAGTGTGACGTACAGACTAGAACTTTGCAGGTTAAACACTGACTGATCCAGCAAAAAAAAAAGAAAACATTTATCATTCTGGATGGTGTTGAGAGGTTCTCTTAACTGTCCTTTACTCTGACAGATGGGTGCTTTCAGCCTGCTTTATTCAGTAAACTGCTGACTGAGATAGAAGTATAAGCATACAACTGAATAGGCAGGCTCTTGGGCTCCACGCAGGGGCCTGCGTCTGCCAAATGCTTTTCGGTAAAGTAATGACTTCAGTTCATTCGCAGTGAGTGAGCACCTTTGTGTAAAGACAGAATATATGATGAGACTGATGTGTTAGAAGGAAATGCAAGTTGATGCACTGACAAGCCTGGGATTGAATCTGAAAAACAGTGCATGTTTAATGCAATTCTGAATGATTGAATATCTCTCATACTGTAGTGGGCTATACACTCAAGAAGGAACACCACAAAAAAAAAAAATAGTAATAATAACAACTGTGCATAACAACTGAGAAATAAAGATAATGCAATTTAAAATGACATTTAACATTTAATTTAAAAGTCACAATTGTCAAAAATAGTAATGATTGTGAAATATAGTCATAATTATGATACAAAGTTGTAATTATGAGAATTATGTTTGCAGTCGTCAAAAAAGGAAACAATTGAGATATAATGTTGCTAATGTTAGATGCAGTAAGAATTATGAGAAATAATTTTGCAATGATCAACAATGGTAAAAAGTTACAAATGCGAGAAACAGTCAGAATAACTAGAATTAATATTGTAATTGTCAAAAATAGTATCAGTTGACAGATGTAAAGTTGCAAATGTGAGATACTTTCAGAATTACTGCAAAAATATTGCAGTTGTCATAAATGGTAACAATTGAGAGATATAAAGAATATGCAAGAAAACAAAGACGTAATAATGAGGGAAAACACAATTGTGACAAAGTTGCAGTCGTGAGAAATTAAGTTACAGTTGTGAGATATAATTCAGCAATTGTCAGAAAAAATATAGCAATTACCTATTATGTTTTTTTCTTCTGATTGTTCAATGGTTCATAAAAGTGTGCTTCCTCAAACAATAGTTTTATTGCATAAAATACATTTCCAAAACAATTGACAGAAACCATGACAGACAGTCATATTGTCATATATAAATTTGCAATTGTGAGAACTCATAATAATGAGAAAAATAACTCTGAGGCACAAAATAACAATTATGAGAAATATTGAGGCAATTTTAAAAAATAGTCACAATTGTGAGATATAAAACATAAAGTTGCAAATATAAAAAAATAAAGCTGCAATTGTCAGAAAAAACTTTTTTCTTTCTCATAGCTCATAATTCTTAGGAATATTGACTTTCTCAGATAGCGTGGTATAACCTCAAGAAGGAACACAGAAGTGTGCTTCCTCAAACAATAGTATTATTGAATAAAATAATTTTACATAACAGCAGGCAAATTCTAACACCAAAAGCTTAAAAGGTATTAAAAGCACCACAAAAAAGAAATCAATAATGCATCGACTGCCCTTTCTGCACATTGATTGTTCATTAGAAGTCACAACACTGTCATGATTTATATGATGCCAACAAATTAGGTTTGTATACTATTGCATAACCCCCTCAGACTTTATATCCTTAAAGGTTACAATAATCTGACTCTGTAGGATAGCTTTGCTTTCCCAGGAAAAGCCTTTCAGGAAAAGCTTTTAATATATTGTTTTGAGTCCTATAGGAGACTAGAGGAACAAAGAAAAAAATTGAAATTAGACGGAAACAAATAGTCATGCCCATGTGGTGGACTTTGGATTTGCCAACAATATCTGAGAAAGATTAGAGTGTCAAGGCTCTCTCCAGCAAACCCACAGTGCCCTAGATGCAAAACAAAGCAAAAGAAACCAATAATAGACCAGTGTCTTTTGAAATGTGCATTGCCACTTCAATTTGTCTGCAGCTGGGTCACATCTCTCGTTCTTATTATATGTGTGACTCTATTAGAACGAATGCACAGACTCTGCTCCTCAGAAAAAATGTCTTATATATACATCATATGGTCAAAAATGTTCTTCAATACATCTTATTTTGTGTTTTGTAAAAAAGAAAGAAAGTGATACAGGTTTGGGGGGCGACACGGGATATGAAAATGACAGAATTACATTTTTTAGAGATTATTAAACAAATTAAGATGTTTTTAATGAAACCTGAAAGCGGTTTCTGTCCCTCCATTTAAAGGCAGGTAACCAAAAGATCCGAAAAGGTCATAAAGGAGCTGTAAAATGAATCCATATGAATCAAGTAAATTAATCGAAACCTTGTGAGGAGATAAGATCAATTTATATGATAAACAGATTTCATTTAGGCTTTTATTTACATCTACATAATGATCAGCACACTTAACCTAGCTCATCACATCTTGTAAACATGGAAGCTTGTGTGTGATGCATGAGAACCAATGAGGTATGTTCACAAGGCTTGCGGCCAGATTTAGGCTACTAAACAGGGCAAATAAGGCGATTTACTGCAGGTGATTTACTGACGAGGGGCACAGAACACAGTACGCAACATCTCATTTTCATAATGATCAGCACAATCTACCCAGAGCAGCGCAAATTACCACTGGCTTTAAAACATGCTTTTTTGTGGGTATTTAATAAAACAGCTATCCTGACATTTTATCCTACCCGTCAAATTGTCCTACCAGGGCTTACTGGTATGGCACCAATATTACGTCATTTTTCTCATGCTGAACAATGATAATTACTGTATTTGCATTACTGTAAAGGGTAGGTTTAGGGGGTTGGGGTAGGTGTAGGTGTAGACATTAAAAACCATAATTTGATTTTCGTTGTCGAATTCGTTGTCGAATTGTACTACCTGTTTTAATGGGAGGTAGCAAAATCTGACAGGGTAACACAAATCGACAGAACACTGCAAATACCAGTGAATTGACGAGCACAAATCTTAGTAAATTGCGTTGCGTGATTCATTTAAATACTCTATACTCTAAATACTCCAATAAATGCATATTTAATAAGGTAAGTCCAAAAATAACTGTGTCCAAGCACTTATTTCCCACTGCCTGTCTTTACAGTAGTTTTTTAACGCCAAATGAGGGTTTGATAATAAATCTTGTCCTTGGATTCAACTGCTTGGTTCATATAGAATCATATAGAATCTATATGAACCAAGCAGTTGAATCCAAGGGACCAGATTTACTATCAAACCCTCATTTGGCAAAGAGGTCATAAAAGTCTAAAAATAAATTCTAGACATGAAATATGAAAGAAAATTATGATTGTGACAATAAAGGATGTTTATGACAAATGACAAGCAGGTAGCATTCAGTCCATTATAATACAAACAAGTCCGTGTCTGTTGATTATAGAATCAGAATCCATTTTAGATCACAATCAGAAGTTATTACAATCACTCGATGATGGTTTAAAGTGGTGTTTGAACAAAAACATGAATAATTACATACATTTTGAAATGTAGCTTGATGCTAATTGTACCTCTAATTATATGTTCAGGTGAATTCTTGTAAGCATTATGGATAGTTTGTGTTGCTGATGAAGAACCAAAAGTTATTTATCTTAACTTAATGCTGTATTGAGCAGCGAACGATATACGAGATACAGGCTACATGAGAAAAAAAGGCATTGCTGGTCAGCGCCACCTAGCATGCAGGCATGAATTAACAGAAGGCGATCAATCGTTTCGAGCTCGGTGTGAAAGCAACGTTCGTCGGCGATCTTTGCCTCGCTTTTTCTCATCGCGCTCAGTGTGAAACGGCCTAAGATTTGGTTATATTGACCTTCAATGGAGGGACAGAAATTCAACCACAAATAATGACAGAATTTTTTTTTTTGGGGGGGGGGGGTGAGCTATTCCTTTATCACCTGTAAATAGTAGCATTAGTATTATCTTACAGCATTTATCATTTTGATGGACGACATAAAAATACAACTATAAAGCCGCAGCTGCATGCTTCCAATGTTTAAGCTTCCACTAATCTTTAACAGCAGGTCTAATTCACTAGCTTAATGGGAGTTCATGCCAAGGTCATGGAAGGCCTGAGGATGCATGTAAACACATGTGCACATTACTTTCATTTTAAATTTAACTGACGATGACAAGGGCAGCTGTAAATATATCAAATCTTGTTTTAAGAGCAGACTGGTTGGGGAGGCGAGAGAGTGGGGCTGGCATGTTCAGCTTCTTTATCTGCTCTTCAAATGATTGGAGTGGAGGGTAGCCCATTACGTTGGCGGTGCTCTGAGTTGAGGTTGATGCTAATCACAGCAGCTGTGATCTTTTCGTTCAGTCCAGGACCATAAGGCTGTGAATGTGATACAATCTTCCTTACCCCACCTTTTCTCTTTTAATGTTCGGAGAGCATATAGAACAGCAAAGTTGTGTTAACCTAGCACTGATTGCAGTAACAGATATGACTGCTGATAAGATATTAAGGGGCTGTTTTGGAAACTGCACTGCACCAGGCACTTGGAAGTGTCTTGTGGGAAGTGGGCACGCTTCCCTCTGTTAGGCTGATTATGCCAGCCAGACCCTTCACAATAAACAGATGGCTATGGCAATCATGATCACTTTATTTATTTATTTTGCCTTCCAGCAACTGGTTAGAGTTGGGAAATATTTTATCCTTATTATAAGTTAGCATAACATCAAACTAAAAATGTGTTAAAGGAATAGTTCCCTCTTAAAATGAAAACTTTTATTCACCCTCATGTCATTTCAAACCCGTATGACTTCTTTATTCAGTGGAACACAAAGGCAGAAGTGTAGCAGAATGCTCATGCTGCTTTTTTATACAATGAAAGAAACTTAAAAAAAAATTAAAAAAAAAAAAAAATGAAAAGGGTCATTGTGACATTTTATCCATCCATCCATCCATATATATAAGCATTTTGTAGCGTTTTAAAGCATTTTTTTGCTTTTTTCACAAATTTGTTTGTGTCTTTCCAACATATTGCAATGTTTACCATTAGTGAATCAAATACATAATACATATTTATTCATTAGGGAAATAAGTAAATGCATGTCCATATTTTTCAGAATCAAGAATGCAGCAGCAATCACTCACACAGCTCCACCCCAATTATTATGTCTAATCACGGTTATTGGTCAGAGATTAAATAGACATTGGCAGAAGGACTCTGTGTATGGGGTTGTGAGCTGATAATTACAGGTTTATGTTTTCACAGTGAAGGTTGCAATTATTCAAGGTGAGAAATTTGAATGAAGCCATGGCAACATGCCAAACATTTTTTTCTCTAATCTTCTCAATACTGTGTTGCTTTCAGAATTTGAATCTGAACAACAACAAAAACTATAGGTCATTCAAAATTAACGAGTTAAAAAAACTAAATAGAAAGTTAGTATGTTTCATTAATTACAATAACAGTCGAGTACGATAAATGCACATTTTATATTTTATTAATTGATCTAGTGCATTCATACATTTGCTGTTACAGCACTTCACATACATAAACTTGCATGTATGGCTGACTGACATATTTTTTTAAGATTGATATTGTTATTGTTAAATCTATATATATTTATATATATATTTCTCTGCCATTTCTGAAACTCCCTAGTAGACCCTTTTTCAAAATTCCATTTTAAAAGCAATCAGTGTTTGATGGCAGATATATGCTGCGCAGAATGCTGCAAATATCCACCTTATTTTTAACGTAATAGCTGTTGCTGTATAAAAGGGTATTTGTTATCATATTGTTTTAATTATTGTAATCACACTGCTTTGTTTAACCGTTTATTGCACTTTGTTATTTCTATTGAAACTTACTTCTGTAATGCAAAATAAGGTTGGCAGTCACAGTCAAAATACAGTCCTGGAGTATCCCGAAGGTGCCACCATTTCCTTCAATGGCAGTAAACAGGAACTGACGGCTGAAATATAGATGAACCAGAGTGCAGTTTCAAAAATAGGTAAGTCAGTAGATCTTATGCAAAACACACAAGGAGCTCAGCAGGAAAAGGTCATTCAGGGAAGAATTGGGGAAATCATATGACACTTGTGACTTTGAGTGTGTAATATTTTTTGCTGTTGAGAGGGTTTTTGCTGAGAGCCCCTGTAGCAGCAAATAATCATTCTGTGATTGATCGTCTCCACTTTTGCTAACATCCTGCTGCCTTTTACAAATAACTGACTGTGCATTGCTTGTGTGTCTGCATGTGTGTGTGTGATATAGAGAGACAGAGAGCGAGAGAGAGAGAGAGAGAACATATGTGTAGTATATAAGACCGTGTCATTATGTGAGGTGAGCTTTGTATCTGACCAACAGAAATCTTTAGCACATAGAACAAGACATCTCACACTGGGGACCAACCTCACACTGTGTTTAAAAGTAATTGTTTCTCCAGTTGTAAAGCGTCTTCGTGTGTGTTTGTTTGTGTTCATGAACTCCTGCTGCACTGCTCAAACCCTTTTCCCGTGTTCCTTCTGTGATAACTGCTGTGTTCAATAGTGAGACGCAGGTCTGACACACCAACACTCTCTCTCTCTCTCTCTCTCTCTCTCTCTCTCTCACACACACACACACACACACACACACACACACACACACACACACACACACACACACACACACACACACACACACACACACACACACACACACACACACACACACACACACACACACAACACACACACACACACACACACACACACACACACACACACACACACACACACACACACACACACACACACACACACACACACACACACACACACACAAAATGGTGAGAAGCACAGGAGTAAGTGTGCTTGCTGAGGTCAATCTAGAGCACATCCCTGCATCTGTCCACACACACACCGCAGCAGCAAAGGTCCAGACAGCCCTGCAGAGCGCCCTTCACCTCGCCAGACCACACTCCTGCATATACACAATTAATGCAAAAAAAGGGGAGGGGGGTATGTTGTGCTGTTGTTTTCCTCCCAGCAGGCATCTCGGATTAGTGTGCAAAGGGCACTAAATATGCATAATTTAGCAGCTTAGTTTTGACCTGGGTTAATGTCAGGGCATAATCCGTAAGTGATTGATTGGCACGGCTGGAGAGGCATTTGTTGGAATGACGTTCTTCATTATATGTTTGCATAGATAAGATAATACAATAAAAGCAATAGCCAGCTATTAAATAAAATATTAAAAGCTTTAAAAGTGTCTCTTTGAATACAGAAGTTAAATATTTATAGACGAGGTCTATTCAAGTCATTGTTTCTGTGAATTTTTTAATAAAACTTTTCATACATTTAAAAAATGTCACAAAATTGACCTTGCTACTGTACATCATTGGTACATCAAAATGGGGAAAAACAAGTCAAATAAATAAATCAATATAGTGTCTCTTTAAACACAGAAACATTAATTGTTCGTAATAGAAGAAATTTTGTGAGATGTTTCTGAAAATTTTTGAATAAGTTTATAATTTTAAGAAAGAGTATCATGAAATTTAAACTGCTACCAAAAATGACCATGCTACTTTACATCATTGGTACATCAAAAGTGAAAAAAGGTTTAATAATAATAATAATAAATAAATAATAAAAGTGTCTCTTTGCAATTTTTTAAATAAATGTATAATATTAAAAAAGAGTATCAAACAATTCTAATTGCTGCTACATCACAGGTACATTAAAAAGGGGAATATATAGCACGCACGCACACATGCACATAATAAATAAATACAAATATATATATAATAAACACTGTATATATTATTATGTAACACATGACATTTTTACTGTATTGAATGTATGTAGTTCAAATCACAGAGAACTGAGCCCACAAGAACAGCGGCATTAGATAACACGGATGAGATGAGGGATTGTGGGATTGATAGGCCGCTTACAGAGAGTAATGGCAGCGGGGAAAGCTATCATGAACCTGATGGCTGGACAGTCTGTTCCTACTTGTGTCCCTGCCTCCTTTAAAGTGGACTGATCTAACTCTGTCTGTTTGGTTTCTCCCTGCATTTGTCATGGTGATGATGACCTGACAGGCCAACCTGGCCACCCTGAGATGAAACTGCAGCAGCCTATTTCCTGCCTCCATTTCCCCTGCTCCCCAAAGACAACAGGAAGGAAATGAAAGAAAGAGGGTGCTTCCTTTTCTCCTGTATATTTTACACCATTTATTTTGCTTGTCTGCCCATCCTTCTCTCCCCCTCTTTTTCTCTCCCTCTTTCTCTCACATACGTGTACAAACACACTTTGTAAGAGGAGACTCAGAACGGATTGAATAATTCCCTTTGTAATATCCAAAGGTTTTCTTCTACAAAGGTTAAAGAAAATTCCTTCCAAAACATTTCCCAGGAGCTCTAAAACATTCAATAAAGGAATATATAGGCTATATTTTTATTTACTGCAGAAATCATACTTTTGTCTCAGAGGACTATATGGTAGATGTGGAAAAAAGCAAAGCACCAAATTAGATAATTAATAAAAGGTAAATGAACATGGTCGATGTCCTACATTTGGCATTTGGAGTTCATCACATTTTGCTTTGTTTGCACAAAGAGCTTTTCCCACAAATCCAGAATTCTATAAAAATGTTTGATTTTGACCAGATTCACATTTATTTGTTTTCTTTACTGGCTGCATCTCAAATAGGATATTTCTTAATTTCAGTTTAAATATGTACGAATTGATTTATTACCGGGCCTCATTTATCAATCTAACGACGTGAGATAGCGTTGGTCTGAAAACAGTAATTATTTACTTAATAAATATGATTTATTACATGAAGCTAATCCACATTGAGTGGCAATTTCTTTATATATATATATATATATTTAATATATTTAATATAGCCTTATTTAAATATAACGAAACAAAACTTGTGAATTTTAAATTTAACAAGTAAAAATTAGTAGGCAATCTATGAAGTAAATCCAAATTAATATATAATTATCATACAACCTCTCACAAACACATTGGGCTCAAGTTTGACATCACTGATGTAAACACACTGCAATATCTGCCATCGGCGCTGCTGATTTACAGTGGACATGTCTTAACCTGGTTTGAATGGCTGAAATGTCAAGTTAAATGAAATGTTGTGTGTGTGCAACAATCACCAATAAATATTTACAAATAAAGATATAAAGAAAACAAATAAAATGCATTAAGTCACAAAAACGAAAGTGTTTATTTTCTTTTTCTTTTGTTAATTAAGATAATATATATTTCGTGTAGCCCTATTTATTTTGTTCCTTTTATCATTTCTGTTTTTCTCCATTCACAGAAGCGCTGTAGGTGTGTGATACGACGATGTGCTATTTGCGCATATAAAGCTAAAGCCCTGAAAAAAAGAAGAAAAAAAGCTTTGTTGGTTTAGGAAAATAATCTAAATGAACAAAATGTTGTCATTATACAATTCTCCGAAATTCTCTATGCTGCACCCAAGTTCAGGCTAACTCAAAAACTTGCGTACACAAAACTTGCGTACATCTCACCTGACGTGAGATTTGATCGTAGCCACCGCTCACGTCCATATTGATAAATTCCAAGTTTTGCGTAGAAACGACCGTACGCCCAAATTTCGGTAGTACGTTCGTTTCGTAAATGAGGCCAATTGAGTGGCAATTTCTGCTTTTCCATTTGTGAATTTCAAGTACAATCTCCTTATATTAAATCATTCTCACAGAAGTTTGTCACTGCACACTACACTGCTCAGCATGTCTTCCTGGTAACAAGGAAATGACACTTAACAGCCGTCCAGAAATGTCTCTGTGATGTCACTTGCATAACATGCATGAAATGCCCTTATAATAAAAAAGACAATGAATAAAACATGTTCAATACGCAGTCAGGGCTGTTATATTATTAAAGTGGACTTCTACATCAAAGCACATCATGGCTTAAAGCAGTGGATGCTTAGCGTGCGTTGACAATGCTTAGCCGGCATTCTCTCTCTCACACAGTTTAATGCCTGTAAGACAAATATTACGCAACCACAATCTCAATAGCAAAATAAGTACTAGTATAAGTAGCTACATGTGCTAGTGCACACAATGACAAATGTACGACCACCACGTGACGTGCTAATACACTTTCTTGTTACTCTCATTTAATCAGTATTGGGCAGCAGCATCTTTCATATCCGTCGTTCAGCATTGCTAATTCTTTTAAATTAATTAATACATTATTGGCGGATATCATCGACAGTAGGATCACTTTTTTAAATAAGTTTGATTCAATTAATTCATCTAACGGCGTCTCGGTTCGCAGATATTTCTGAATCTTTCATTCAGCTCACTCACAAACTGCATTGTTTGGGGTCTTCCCCTTCTCCCTTGCCCTCAGAATACGCTAAGCACGCTAAGCAAGATCATTATTCAAGTACTGTTACAAAAAGTGTCTCAAATGAAGCGGGATATTTACAGTGAAAGCCAAACTCACCGTCGTATCCTGTCGTTTGCAGCGAAGATGGCCTAACGTTACACGTGCAGTGTGTGAACACCTCAGTATTGCACGTAACAACACTACACTTTCCACATTTCCAACAATATTTTTACATTTTCCAACACTGTCAAAACAATACACAAACGCAAATAGCATTGCCATGTTTAAGGATGCACCATAGTATTGTGACATTCTTTAAAGTACAAAGATATCAATAAAAATTGTACCCTAAATATCAAAGTACCATGGTTTTATCATCTGAAATCATGATATTGCCACACTAGACAACGTTCCTTAAAGGTAGGCTACTTTTGAGAAAGCTTAACTAGGCTACTGTTGTGAATTTTACGGATTTTTTTTCTAATAAACTCTAGATACAAATTACAGCTAATTATTGTAATTTTTTATTTCATATTGATAAGAAATGCAAATAGCTAAAAAGCAGTATGGCAGAACAAGACATTTGACTGGATGTCAAATATAGGGTCCAGTCCATATTTCAGCTTATAGTATTCATATACTGCTCAGAGTTGTAAAGCACTATTAGCCAACAACAGTCACAGTAGTTCAACCAATCAGTGTTTCCTGAAACCATATTTCCAGCAAACCTTCACAAACAGGCATCGCAAAGCTGTGTGGTTGGGACTACAGCTCTTGACTTGCTAAAAGCATTGTTTATTTTTAATATACCATGTGGACTTGAATAGACTGTGCTCTTGAGCACAGTAAGCATTGTAACATGCAGTGCATTCTATATCCTTTATTCCACTAAAACATATACATTTCATTCTGTCCACTTGTTAAGTCATGAGGCATGGATGCTCCAGTAATACTGTTTCTGTTCAATAGCCATTTATGAGCACTATTAATAGGATATTCATCCTATATCGGAACTTTAAGCTAAGCTTTTAAAAAATTCTGAACCCTATGTTTGTTGTGACTAGCTAGTTAAGATCTCTATGCTTCCTATACTCCACTTTCATCATGCTACAATTATTAAGTAGCAATTTACGTCACTGTACAGGAAACGCAGCCTGGATCTTTCTGAGCCCAGAGCGCAGGGCGGTTTTCAGCTTAATTTTCAGTAATTGGAGGCTTAGCATGCTACATTTTTGAGTAGACTGACCAATGCTGCATTCCATAGGTTGCACTGGCTGTCATGTCCTAAGGGAGAAATCCATACTGTCTTCATTTGCTGATATTGATGAGGCCCCTTGAAGTGAAATCTTGATCTGAAACTTATGAAGGTAAGATGTGTGAGCAGCACTGCATGCAAAGCATTTGTGGGTCTGGTACGTTCCTTGCAGTGCCCTTACTGCCCCTGGCTACTTTTTAATTGGATCTCCCTAGACATGTAAACATCAAATTGAGTATGCAACAATGAACAACAGATAAATAAAGAGGGATTGAGTTGCTTTGTTAGTGCATCAATTAGTTGGGACTCTCGTTTATAGGGTGGTCCACAGAGACACTCAAGGAGTTTGTGCTTATATGTCTAGAGGAGATCAAGTCATTTTTGTTAACAACAATTAGCAAGCCTTAACTTGATGGTAGACACAGGAAAGCATGGAAGTGGACAGGCTGGTATTTTTCAGCTTGTATTTTACAGGCTGACAGGAATGGGAAAGTTTTCAAGGGGGAGGTTTGCAGGGTTTCAATTCTTCCACGTAAATTGGTAGCAGCATTTGAGAGCCTATTATAATATCACAACTGGCCAGACTTGGAGCTCTGACCAACCTAATATGAATGACTTACACTGTGCTGAATAACACAGGCCTGAATATTTATCAGATACCTGAGGAAAATGTCTGGCCTTTGAAAAATGGCCTTTAGTCAACAGTTAATTAATATTTATCATTCACAGCAGAGTTGAAAGAAAGATGTGTGGGTCCTGGGGAAGTTCTTTTTTGCTGACTATAGACTTTAAAGGCCAAATAATATTAGGGTAAGAACAAAGTGAGAGGTTGAAGATAGTAGGTTGTCATGTTCTCCTCATTTTTATGAAGTTTGCATTTTTTACTCTGTCAGTCAGCTTTACTTTAACAGCATATGGGTCAGTGATGTATATGAGTGTCTTTAATAAAGAGAAATCACATGCCAAGTTAGAAATGTACTTTGACATTTTATTTACTGTTTTTAAGAAAAGTTTAATCATATTGACCTACACACATACACTTATTATATCAAATGTTGAAATCTAATGTTTTCATAAATATTTTATGACTTTGATTTTGTGGATGGTATTATAGAAGATTATGCCAGACATATTAATGTATTTAATTCTCATGATGAATGATTGTAGAATAGTTACATCAGCCTGACATTTTATGCCCCCCAAGATATATTAACATGATATTTTAATTATGAAATTAAAAACATGTTCTCAATAGAAGTGTATTAAATTTAAATGTATGTATTGCATTTTATTTATCTTATTTTGGACAAAATTGAGTGTCATGTCACTGATCTACAGTATTTTCTTTATGTATGATGCTTGTTGTTTTTCTACAATACAGTGGTGTAAGCACTGATATAAAAAATAATTAAATGTTGCATGCAACTAGGGCAGTTGGTACCGTGGCGCTGTCAGTGCAGTTATGTGTACATCGTTTCCCCTGTGCCACTGTGCCATTTCACGCCATTCATTTCCTGTCATCACCTGAGATGAAGACAGGGAAAGTGCAGTTGTAGGCTAAAGTGAGACCTAAACAACTGTGACATTGATGGCAAACCTCCAACTCCTTCCTTAAATTGCCTGTTCCACTCTCTCCAATCATGTCCCCATTTATTAGTTTCAGCTCACTTCCTCTGACCCAATCTCCTGAAGAGGTATTTTACCTGGATTTTGACCAGCATCAATATTCTAATGGGTGGCAAGGGGATTATGCATGTGGATTAAACCTGGGCCAGATTATCCAGGTGACTTGTCTCGCTGCAAACCTATCATTTTAGAGAATTAGAGAAAAAGGAGCATCTCACCACAGGCCAAAATGGCAAGCGTTATGCAACTGTAACTTAAAAAATTGTTTCACCTTTTTGGCACATTATAGTTACAATAGAGAAGAGTCCCTGTGAGCTCAGGCGCAATGTTCTGCATGGTTAGCCTGACTGGATTTGTAGTAAAAACTGTTAATGCGGACAGTTCTTGGATCAGAATTGACCTTTAATGGAGGAGTCAGCCTAACCCTACTCAGAGACAGACTTATTCTCTGTTTACTTGGCAAAAAAAAGAAAGAAAAAAGAACTGTTTAGACAAAGAATAAGGCACGGATATATTATTGACTCTTTGCTGTGTTGCAGAGGGGGTATATTCACCTTGAAAATATGAGTTATCACAGATCCATTTGCATTGTAGGATATAATAGAGCAGGAAAGAACTAGACTGAAGAGCCTGAGCTAATTAATTATCCACATTGAATATTTCATCCACACAATTAAAATTCTGTTATTTATTCACCCTCACGTCATTTCAAGCAGTAATTTATTTTATCATAGGTTAAAAAAAGTCTTCACTAAAAGAAGAAAAAAAGAAGAAAAAAAAGATTCTTCACTAAAGTTGAGAATCAAGTTCGGATCCCTAATAAACACATTCTCACGAAACATTGTGTAGTTACTAACAGGTTTTTCATAATGCAGTGTGTATTATTATTTTTTACAATTTGTTTTATTTAAATTGCACATTTTGCTAGTGGATTAAAATTTTGCCACCTCTAAAAACACTGTGTAAAACAAAAATCTGTGTAGAGACACTTTTGCATGAAACTGGTATTTATTTTTTAAACTTAGTGGCTGGCGCACTACAAATAATGCATTCAAATACATATGATATCTGCTAATAATCCCACATATATTCAAATCAGTTGCCAGGCCACCGGAATTTCTCCCAGTGCTTCCAATGCATGAGCAATATAGGCTACACTGTCAAAATATTTAAACTTTATTCTTGTAATTTGACTGTTTTTCTCAAAATATTTTGACTTTATTCTCATATTGCTATGACTTTGTTCCAGTAATTTTGAATGTTTTTTCTCAAAATATTTATTATATATACTGCACAGAAAAAAAACTAAACAAAAAACAGCATGTTTAAAACAACAATTTTTGGACAAATTATTCCTGAGAAAAACATCAGTATGATTGAAGCGACCAAGCGATCAGTATGATTGAAGCGACCAAGTGTCTTGGGCTCTGCTAAGCCGTTTCCTTTGAAGTTTGAAGCCTGTTGTGTTGTGGGTTTGAATCCCGCGTGGATCTACTTTATAAAATTGACTGTAATGTTGTGCTGTTTGGGGCAGCTGTGGCCTAATGGATAGAGCATTGGACTTGTAACCCGAGGTTTGGGGGTTCGAATCTCGGCTCCAGCAGGAATTGTCCACGACTGAGGTGAGACCCTTGAGCAAGGCACCGAACCCCAACTGCTCCCCGGGCGCCGCAACGTCGGCTGCCCACTGCTCCAAGTGTGTGTGCACTTGGATGGGTTAAATGCAGAGCTCATATTTCACTGCTGGCTATACTCTGTATAATTGTGTATGTGACAAATAAAAACAAAATTATTCTGATTGTACTGTTTTTGAACTTCTCTGTTTTGGATCCCCCCCCCCATACAGTTTTAATGTCACTGTGCTCTTGAACGTCAGGCTTAACCTCCATTTCCTCAAGGTGCAATGAAAGTATGACTGGTGCTGTGCTCTGATCTCTCTCCTGTGTGTGTCTGTGCGTGTCCAGGTCGAAATCCTTAGATTAGACAAATCAAACCTCACTGACAGTGAATAAATATGTGACAGGACATTGTTAAAGGTTTAAATACTCCCAGTTGATTAGATGATTCATCCATTGAGCTAACAGGGCATACAATAACTGTAATGACAGGGCAGGGGCAGAGTCAATTTTCAGGAATTATAATTGTTTAATTCCTGCACCAGGTCAATCTGAGATTTGTTCAAAAAGCAGAGCGTCTGTTACTAACACTTGGATTAAGGTGTTATTCACAAACCATTGCTTGTGGCCTCATTAGTAGATCAGGTAAGGTGTCAAAGCTTGCCCTTTGCTTTGAATAACAGTTCGCTCCTGGGAGGCATGAACGTATTGCTCTGTGAAGTGTTGCACTCACAATAATTAAGAAAAGATCATTCAGTTTATATTAGATACATAATGAGCACCGTTCACTGTTAGAAATATTGTCTTGCCTGATTAATTGTGATCACACCACAGTATTAATCAAATGAAGCAAAGAAATGTACTCTGCATACGATCAAATCTGTAGGTTACAGCCATGTATGAGTTGACATGACCTAATTTCGTGGTTAGATTTGTGTTAATTGATGATTTAGCATGCTATTGACACACAAGAATAAACACGTTGATGTACATGCTTCTTATGTTCACACTATAATAATGTTTTTTTTACACAGATGTGAACATGAGGTAATATAAAGAAACTCAGTGTACAGACAGCATACATGTATTTATTTGTTGTTGCTTTTTAAATCTCAGAAAGATAGATAAATGACCATTTCTTGTTTCAAGGCTTGTGCTATGGGTACCACTCTCGTTTGCACTTGTTACTCTGCTGTTGCTAAGCAACCATCTCCAAGAGAACTACTGTCACTAGATGTGAATTTTATTTGTGTTTATTATAGTGTTTTTTTTAAGATCAAGGTCATAAGCATTTACATTTCTGCATTTTTAAAGTGTGAACAAAAGTTCTTGGCAGGAGGGTGAAAACTAAAAGAGGAAATGTGTAAAGAAGAACTGTAAGCAGCAGAAATACACAGCTCAGTAATGTAGTCAACTGCAGTGTTATGAAGCCCATGCGTTGTTTCAAAGTTCACATTTTAAAGCGTGATTAAAATGAGCTCGGGTGGTTTCAAATGTATTTAGACGTAATACACTCTTAAAGATAAAGGTGCTTCACGATGCCATAAAATAACCCTTTTGTCTACATGGTTCTATAAAGAAACCTTTAACATCTGAAGAAACTTTTTGTTTCACAAAATGGTTCTTTGTGGTGAAAGAAGGTTCTTCAGATTATAAAAAGGTAAGAGAGAGATGGTTCTTTAAAGATCTGAATGGTTCTTTGTGGAAACAAAAGTGGTTATTCTATGGCATCGCTGTGAAGAACCTTTTAAGCACCTTTATTTCTAAGAGTGTAGGGTAACACTTTACTCCGTGGTCCCTTTAATGTTAATTCATTCATTAAATGGGTCACGAAATGGAGAATCAAATATTTACATATAGAAGAGGTTGCTTCTATATGTAAACAAACATATTGCTTGTTTCAGTAATACTTTTTGTGTGCAAAAGAATAGAAAACAAAAATGACTTTATTCAAATTCGTCTCCTCCGCATCACCCTAGCGCCATTTTGGAGAATATCCGCTGGACGGAAACTACGTACGCTCTTTTGTGTTATCCGCATGCCGGATGTGCTGTTTTCGTTCAAATCAAAGCGTAAATATACGTAGAAGACATATCCACGCAGTGCGGCTGACACAGAAGAGCATACACAGTTTCCGTCCAGCGAAAATTCTCCAAAATGGCACTACGCTGACGCAGAGGAGACGAACTGTTGAATAAAGTCATTTTTCGACTTTATTCAATGAAAATAAAGTTGTTATGAAGCATGTTTTGAACAGCCCATGTCTGTCCATCAATCACAAGAGCGATACTCCAAGCAGTCTGTATGTTCTGTTATTTTCTGTCCCTAAACCTAACGTTGAACTAATTGTCTGTAATTGGTTGCTTTACATGTCCATCAGGTGGCCTCTTCGTACCTAAATTGGTAGTCCTTGGCTAAATTAAGCACAGATCTTATATTGTCAGTTAAAGGTCTGGGTATGAGAGACTAAAAACTAGATTTAACTGTTAAGACTGGCCACAGATAGCTGATATATATTGCAATACAGCATATGGATTTAAAATGCACTGCATGGCCATTTAATATTAGCTTTGTATTTTGATTTTCTTTGAAGCAACATACATTTCTTTAAAAATATATATACATTCAAATAGTGTTTTTCAAGTTTTGGAGCTGTTAATTAACTGGCCAAATACTGTAGTTTATTAAAGGGGTCATGATGCATTGCTAAAAAGAACATTATTTTGTGTATTTGGTGTAATGCGATGTGTTTGTGGTTTAAGGTTAAAAAAATCATTATTTTCCACATACTGTACATTTATTGTTGCTCCTCTATGCTCCGCCTTTCTGAAACGCCTCGATTTGTACAAAGGTTCTGAGAAGCAAGGTGGATTGGCCAGCTATCCAGTGTTGTGATTGGCCGAATACCTCAAGCTCGTCCCTTACCGTATTGTGATGGCATGTCGCACGATGAGACGGCATTTGTTGCATCCAGTGCTGCTTTTTACACGTCACGTTGCATCAAGCCGCTTAAACATTAGCATGTCTGCATTTGTGATCAGTACACTACACAGCTCAAAACTCGTGTTTGAATTGCGAAAACATACTTACAGGCTGTGAGTCAGAAGTGCCAGACTGTCCTTGCAAAGTTGGAATTGCCCCACTTTATAGAAACAGCCTTTGAGCATAGCCGGCAGGCAGAGCCGATCCTAGACTTCTGGGGGCCCTACGCAAAACTGTGTCGACCGGGGGGATGTTTGAGTGGTTATGAATGAAACGCATTTTTCCGTGTTTCACTCCGCCCCGAATCGTGCTCGCGGAAAGCACTCGAGAAACAGTATCTCTTCCGCGGCTCGCTATGCTTTCAAAACAAAACTAAAATTAAAACATCTTTGAGAGAAAGGGGGCCCCCTGGTGTTTCAGGGGCCCTACGCAGCTTGCGTATTATGCGTATAGGGAGGATCGGCTCTGCCGTCAGGCTACTCCCAGGTTCATGAAATAGTCCTCCGTAAAATGTGCTGCACACGCTCTAATATTTGGGTTGACCTGTTCTGTAACAGTGTTGTAAATATAACTTAACCACTGATTTCTAGTTGTGTCCTCTTTTGGAAGCCCAAAGAAAGTAGTTTCCCTTTCACAACGAAACACTAGCGTTTTTAGGACATGGCGCCGGTGGCAGCAACAATACTACAGCGAGAATAAAAATCACACCCTCTTTCTTTGCGTATACATTTGGGCGGTGTTATGCAAATCTTCCCACACCGTGACGTAGACATGTGGGGGCATGTTTAAATGAGCCGTTTTAGGAGAGCGTGGACGAGTCTTAACTTTTATAAAGAATATCTCTTTGGGTTTGAGACTTTAGTCTTTGCAACTTTGGGATCTTATCTATGCACAAACAGCTTGTAACACTCCAAAGAGAAAGGAAAACTTGAAATCACATGATATGAACCCTAAACCTAATTTACTCAGCTGTATTAAAAAACAACAACAAACAAAAAACAGGATCACGCTTACAAATGTGCAGTTAAATTGCAATATTCAGTACAGCAGCTTTCTTACTCATGTCATATTGCTTTATGGTTTGTACCTTTAATCTGAGGATTTCTACCAGGACACACGCAGCCACACACGGTATGGTGCTGCTTCAGATGGAGGATAAGCCTCATGTACACGACCACAATGACATTTAAAGCTGCATTGTGAATCACAGAATGGACTTGAATCTTGTTTTAGATCTGGACAATTTATTTAGCTCTGTTTACTCCAGCAAAACACAAGTGCACCATCTGCTGTTTTTCGGTATGTGGAATCAAATATTTGGATTGCTCAGAGAGACTCTTAACTTTCATCCAAATCAATTAAATCACATGTGCATGTTGTACAGATAAAACTAGAGATATCAATGTGGTGACCACCTAAATTGTAAGTATACTTGAGATTTAGGTGAGGGATCTGAGTTGTAAACCTGCAACGCTAGATGAACTTCCCAGAGAGACTGGAAGTGGAGCAGTTGGCAGGAGTAAAAACCCAATTAGGCAAAAGTGACATGTTTCCACCACCCTCCCACTGCACAGGAACTTTTTCATTCGGCTGTCTGGGCAAAGGTTGCCCATTTCCTAGGGCAGATTCATCTTAAGAGCGATGCTAGTGGCTTCTGAAGACGCTCTCTTTGAGTGCTGTGGAATTCACTTTAAAACAGCCAGGCTGCCAGTCCATCTGTGGCCTGTGGTTTAAATAATGTGCTGTTGAAAACAGCACATTATAAAAACCACAAAATATAAAGCATATGTCATTTACAGATTTTCATTCTAGATATTTATTTGGATGCAAGACATTTCACAGTGTTCACCTTAAACAAGCTGGGCCGTACATTTTCATATACTCATCTTATTTAATATATCATGTAAAATATTAAACCTATTTTAAATAAATCATATTACTTCATTTTATCACAATAATATAATTACTGCAAGTCAGTATAGGATTGAATTATAAATAACCATATAACATAAAACTATATTAATTTATCTTATTAAATTGATTCAATATGTTTCATTTTCCCTGTTTTCAATTACACTTTTAATCCCTTAAGGGACATGATTATGGGAAAAATATTAGAGGGGTGAAACAATTCCATGCCATTGCTTTTGGTTTAACTACAAAACTTTTGTGGTCTATTGAAAAACTTTGTGATTTCTTGCAAAGATTTTGCACTTTTTAACCAAATGCAAAACTGGTGATAACATGAGGTGGGAGGAAATTATGTATTTCAGTGCTTTCGCATTAGTTGGCAACAATATTTTATTTATTTTTTTAATTCCCCTGTGAAACATTGTAGCAAAACTTTTGCAAACAAATGCCAAAGTTCTCAGGGGAACACAAACAATTTTCACACAAACACAAAATCATTTTTTCATATTTTTTCCTCCCATCTAATTTTTTTCATCGCCTTGTCCCCTTAGGGGCTTTGTGCTTTTATTGTATTTTTTGTCAACAAAAGCTAGTTCCTTAATGTCAAAACAACACAAAAAAATAGTAACTTTTAGCAATTCATATGATTAATATGATAAATTCAGTGATATTTTTTATGGTTTCCATTCTGTCTAAAAAAATTACAGAAATGGGTATGATATCAAAATTTCATAAAGTGGTTAAAATCTAAATTCACTTGACACTTATGTAGGCTAACACTTTGTTGCTGACTGAACAAGTCTAGCCAACTTTCAGTCCTTTTATTTCCATCCCGTTAACTTTTTTGCCCTTGTATATTAATTTAGTTATAATAAATAAAGTACTTAATACTCTTAAGAGCATATTTTCAAAGGTCCTTTTGTAGAAATACTTAAATAAAGAGGCGATTCACCACTGACAAGATGGGCTTTTAATAAAATATTGGCTTGCCTATGCCGTAGAATGGATTGTTTTTTTAATCGGTGCTAAATGACTAGAGAAAAAAGTAGATGGGAAGACGTTCATTACCTTACAGTAATTTGGAATATTTTCATGGTGGAAATGTGTGAAACCCATGTTATCACAAATAAAAATAAATTATAGCTGACAAATAAAGCAGGAGATCTGGATGCAGGTCACGTGGAGAAAGAGTTTCTTCTAAATAATCCTTCAAATTACAACATAATCATGCTCATTTAGTAAGGTGCTATATGACAGGAGTGACCTAGGTGCTGACCAGCTCAGTGTTTTTTGCTAAATTTAAGTGGCACATTTTCGATTAAATAAACTGCACAACCAACTACAGCAACAACCAATCTCTCTATTCAGATCACACTCTCTTTTCAAACACTGTATTCTGTTCTGATGTGGGCTCTATGTTGCCAGTAAGCATTATGGATCCAGCGTTTCCTGGGCAGTAGATGTTGATGTCTGCGTGCATTGAGCTAGCGTGTTGGGGCCGCGATTTCTCTAGAGAGGCACCAGATGAAAATGACCAGGATCAGCACATCTGGCAGGGCTGCGTCTTTCCCTCTATTTAATATGCAAAGGAACCCGCATGGATTGGGTGTAAAAACTGGAATGAATAATTGATGCGGCGTGGTGCCACAAAGCACTTTCTTTCAGCTAATTGGATTTAAAGAGAGTGAGGGATAAAATATTATCATTCAGCATGTGTGCGCTGAAATGTTCGGAGAGGTAGAGAATAATAGCATCTGCACCCCGCTCATTAATCCAGGTTGCCAACTTGTTAGAGGCTGAGTATTTGATGTTTTAAGGGGCACTGGCATGGTACATTCTGGCATAGATACGGAACTCTGATGATTCTCCTGCCGCTGACCTCCTTTACATTTAGCTGCATGACTAGATGACTAATGCTGCATCTATCTCTGCGACTGTCGATGAGCAATAATCTTCAGAACATGAAGGAGGATGTAATGCTTGGGAATTAAGTTTGTTAGGAAAATCAGCTTGAATATGAGCACATGTCTGGTTTGTGTGGACTGGTTTGGCTAGAGCGGTGCAGTCTGGGTAAAATAATGAGATGTACAAAACAGAGGGATGTAAGTGGGTGGAGAGGAGGAGGAGGAGGGGGGGGGGGGGGTGTCAGAGAAAGCCAAAATGAGAGGAGAAACTCTGAAATGCAGCCCGGCGGGCATCTTGTTTCTCTATACGTCGAGGAGATAAACAGGAGAGCATACATTGTGAGCTCTGCTGGGCTGTGAAAATAAAATCCCGGCGGACAGGAGAGAACAATTTGCAGCCATGCTCTTGTGAAAGGTTTCTTCAACATACTGGCAGGCGGGAGCATTCCATCTGTTGGCTAATAAAAAAGTAAGGGAGAGTAAGAATAGGACAATAGAGACACACCACACTAATAACACGGTATAACATCACAATGTGTATTTTAGTTCAGCACCTGTAAAACCTGTGTAGATTGCGGTGGTCTGTCAGTGGAGGCTGATATTCCTCAAAGATTCATTCAAAATGTGATCAAATGAACTGTTCTTTTCATCTATTAATTTACTAATGTGCAGAACTCAGATGCCCTGGGCTGCATTTCCCAAAAGCATCAGAGCATAGGTTGATCATAGCTCCATTGGTTTCAATGGGTCTACGATAACCTTAAGTTTACGATGCTTTTGGGAAATGCAGCCCAGGATAATTCACCCAAAAATGAAAATTCTGTCATTAATTACTCACCCTCATGTCAAAGACTGACATGGAAAAGAAGAAATTGTTGAATAAACTCGTTGCATTTTGTTTACTTTGCACACAAAGAAAATTATTGTAGCTTCATAACATTATGGTTAAACAACTGATGTCACATGGACTATTTTAACAATGTCTTATTGCCTTTCTGGGCCTTGAATGTGGCAGGTGCTGTTGATGCAGGGTCAGAAAGCTCTCGGAATTCATCAAAAATATCTTAAAGTGCCCCTATTATGGATTTTGGAAAATTACCTTTCATGCAGTGTGTAACACAGCTCTAAGTGAATGAAAATATCCTGCATAATTTTAAATCTGAAAGTGCACCATGTATTGCCTAAAGTTATTGTCTGAATCTGAATCATTTGTCATGAGTCGTTTCCCCGGTAACACTGTACACAAAGCAGCACTGCACTCACAAACACTGCTCTATCAGGCATTACAGGCATGATGAAATGAGACCAATCGGACCAATCACTGCAGATTAGCGCCACACAAAGAATGGGTTGGGAAAAATGAATCATTGAGCGAATCATTTGGAAGTCGTTGAGCAAGTAAGGTAAAAGTAAATGTATATTATAAGACTATGAAAGGGTTTTTGACCTTACATGCATGTCAACCTGTTAAAGGGGACTCCCAAAACCAAAATATGAACCTTTCATTACCCATAATAGGGGCACATTAATTTGTGGTCTGAAGATGAACGAAGGTCTTACAGGTTTGAAACAACACGAGGGGGAGTAATTAATGACAGAATTTGCATTCTTCAACTATCCATTTAATCACTCGGAGTAATAAATTGACCAATCAATGAGTATTCAAATGATGAATGGAATAGTTTGTGATTGGAAAGTTTATACCACAATATGAATTATTGAGACTTTATATATCAGCGAGAGATATCAGCCTTCCCTGGAAAATTCCTTCACAGATTACTAGTGTTTTTAAGAGAGATATAAGAACTGAACAAAAGTGCAGGGCCGACGAAAACAACATAGAAAATGTGTTTGAACCTCCTGAACCATTAGTAAGAGAAGCAAAGAAAAATGGCCATGAAGATATTTAGGGCTAAAGGTATCAAGTAACCCTAACGCTATACTACCAAAAAGAAATTGTCTGGCAACACTTTTCCATATTTATGAGAGGGAATGCATGTGACTTTCTTGACCCTAATGCTTGTTTTCATTGGATTACAAATCAAGGATGACTAGCAATGATTGTCTCCAGGAGAAGCTGAGTGGCAACCGTGAGAGAACACATTCTCTCAAAGACTGACAGATTTCATAGAGTTTACCAGTCACCTGCAGGCACTGGGGATCACAATGAGAAGCTGGATGCCTTTTAGGATGTGATAAAAAAGCTATGTAGAAAGGAAAGAGCACAAAACAGCACACAGAGGAAGAAAACCATGACTGAATTACAGCAAGAAACGTACTGGGAGAAAATCTCATGTAGACATGTCCAGGTCACATTTAACTCATGGTGCACCATTTCCATAATTTAAAAAAATAATATTTAATGGGTAAATCCTATTCTCAGTTGTAATTATTATTTAATTTTCTTCACTAAGATTGTTTAAAAAATATATAAATATATGCATAGAGGCAGTACAAAATACTATTATATTATTTAATGATTATAATATGGAATTTTGTTTCTCATTACAACAAAAAAATAATAATATTGGGGGGACAAAATCAATAAAGTTCTCAGAAAATATCGCTATGCAAATAATTCTAATGATCCCAAAATAAACAGTTCATTTATAAATAAATAAATACCTATATGTAATTTCTTAGTTCTCATTTCTGAAATGTGGCCTGGACATACATGTATAATTGATTGATTTTGTGCGAATTACAACCTTAACATGATAGTTGTTATTGACATGCAAAATTGTATTGTTGGTTGTTATAGATGTTTGTCCAGGAAATGCCATCTGACAACATCTTTTATGCATTCAAGCATCTGGACATTTGTGTCTCCATTGACTTTTAATAAAAGTCTTAAATCACTTCATGCAGCAGATGCTGCTCTTAAATTCCCTGAGAGCCAAAGACCTTTCCATTGCCTTATTATTGTAATATCATTAATATCCCCTGAACATCCGAGTGCCTCCTCCTCAGGTTTGTGATATTTCTAGTCCTTGGCAGGAGCAGTTATCACAGAGAAGAAATGTGAGTGTGCTCCACTGAGATATACTGTATGGGAGATGTTTGAGTCCGGGGGTGATTATTTGTCAGGAGTAAAACACTGAGTATTTATCTATCAGTTGGTTTAATTCTGTTTCTTCTACTGCAGGTCTGATAGAAACATGGCCACAATAACCACGAGTGCTTGCCGTTGAAACTTTCTGCCTCTCGTTATCTTTTTATTAGGCATCTGTGAGGTACCGAGATAAAATACTAGAACCACAGGCCGTGTTTTTCCTCACACCAGGGTTAAAACAGGAGGTATGCTTCATTGATTGAGATATAATTAAACCAAAAGGTGGTGTGGGGGGAATCAATGCGGCTTTCTCTCGCTGACGGCAACGAAGTCCACAGCAAATCAACACTGCAGTTGCCTGAAGCAGCTTCAGCCCCATTAAACACGCATTAGAAATCATCTCACCAACACAAATGTAATGCTTTTTAAACCAACTGATTCAAGTGAAAAATGAAACGAATCACCTTTAAACAGCTCCTGAGACATCCACACTCATGCAAATGTATGCTTTTCTTCTTTTTTGAGGATATTTAATTAATGCTTCTGTAAAACAAATTCATTTTACATGGGCAGCCAAAGACATTGACAAATATTTACAAAAATGAACTTTCCAAACACATTTATTGGGCCGATAACATTAATCAAACACAGTGTATGACCATTGTAAACAATGAAACAGAAAACAAAGGCATCAGCTCTGCTCCAGAAAGTGCACCAAGCATAAAATATTCCTTTTTTTTGTCATTTATTTTTCTCTCTGATATTATTTTTTTATGTTTATTTGTATCTTTACATATTAATTTTCAGCATGAATAATTTTATTTACAAGGCCAAGACACTTTTTTTCACACAGACATCACCCCATAGTCATCTTCATGATGTTTTTTTTAGTCTTGACAATAAACCTGCAAGGCTGCCTCTCCCTCCTCTCCACAGCGTGAGCGAGAATAAAGATTGAGAATGCAGTTATGTTTCAAGGATGTTTCTGTATTGGTAGGGTGGTTCAATGTCCTGTCCCTTTTCCCCAGATTGGTAGCAAGTTGTCCATATGTACAAAGGCTAAAAACATTCAGTTCCATTTGTGAAGAGCCTATGAAATGTTATATTTTTTGTTAGTGTTTGCCCCAAAAAAGGTATCAAAACATTTGTGTAGTTATAACCGTATGTCACTAGTTTTGATTGGATGTATGAAATTGGATCTCTTTGCCATGGGTGCAAAGTTTCTTCTTGCAGGTTTTTTTTTTCTTTACAACATCATGACTGTATCTGGCAGGACATATGTCAGTCTTAATTCTGTACTGATCCATGAGTATTTCTCTTCGTTCTTTTTCATGTTGTCAGTGTTCTTGGGCTGGTCTGCATTCTGGCTCTATTTCAGCAGCCATTCGTTCACTGTAAGGAGAAAAATATCATGATGTTTATTATCATGCTTCACTGTACTTCACTGATCACAGATTGAGATGACCTCTTCTGAACAACCCATCACCTTATTGGTTTGTGCAAAAAAATACTAAAATATGAACATCCTGTTCTAGGACAAAAATCATAAGCTAAAATCACTACAAGTTTGTTAACTGGATGAAGAACGCACATTCACTTATCTGAACATTATCCTATTACCATAGTCTCTATACAGTTACTGTTCGCATAAAACATGAATTTTAACCCTACAACAAGAAACATTTTAGCAAAACGTATAGCCAGAATAGCACAAACTCATTGCAGACTCATTTACTGAAGTCTGTGAGGTTTAACAGAGACTCGCGTGTTCTTTTCAGGACAAGACTTAATGCAATTTTTTTTCTCAGTCGCTTTTGGTACATTTCTCAGATCCCAACTGAAATCCTCAAAACTACTTGTTCAACCTCCACATCATTTAGTCATTCGTGCACATCATAAAAGCAATTTCTCATACTTTTTAACAAATTGCCAATGCTTTGGTACATTGATTACGTACAATTGTCTGCTGTTTCCTACATTATTAATTGCTTATGTCATGTTAATGAAAATATATTATATTTGTTGTGTTGAATAGACAATGGATCAATCAAATGGTTGTCAAACTGTCAAGCATATTTTCTATATATTTATATTATACTTGTTTTTGTAAATGTATCCTGAATTGATGAATTGCACAGGTGAATCTTGAATTTCACTAATGAAGGGAAACAAAGTGTTAGATCATTCAGTTCTCTGAGGTTCATCAAACAAACCTTCAATTATAAAGCATATATAGACTGAGCACAACACCATGTTATAATATCTAACATACTGTATATCTTGTATGACGTAGTACTTTAATTTAGAGGTAGCTCGATACCACTTTTTCAGAACCGATATCGATCCGATTCCAGGGCAGTTTTTTATGGCTATGTTTACATGCACAATTTTGGGTTCAATCGGACTGAATTCGTTCCGATTGATTAATCTGAATGTAGTGTTTTACATGAACGCTAAATGAAGTGATCAGGTTGATGTGCGTGTTTATGTCACAAGCTTCAAATCGGAATTGATTTTTTTTTTACATGCGCACACTGCACAAATATAGAGTTTCTCACTGTTTGCACATAATAACCACTCCCTACACCAAGGGTCTCCAACCCTGCTCCTGGAGAGATACTGTCCTGCAGGCTTCAGATCCAACCCTGCTGCAACACACCTGTCTGTATTTATCAAGTAGCCCTGAACACCTTGATTAGCTGGTTCAGGTGTGTTTGATTGGGGTTGGAGCTGAAATCTTCAGGATGGTAGCTCTCCAGGAGCAGGGTTGGAGACCACTGCCCTACACTGTTTCTTTATTTGTTTTTAACAGCAGCATTAATATTTATCAATTTCTGGTTAAATAGGCCTATACATATAAACCGCAATGCCATACTGCTCATATTTATAATGCAGAAAAATGCCCTTCCCCGCACCCAAAACGGATTGCCTGTGGATGAGAATCCGAAACAAGGACTGGTGGGAGGTTGTCCTGCTCCACTTTAGTTGCCGAGTGAAAGGAGAGTTTTATAATGACAGGACACGCATTTATACAACACTTTATTAAAAAGGAAGAACCGCTGCAAGATAAAGTCCTTTTATGCAAAACCATTTATCTTTATTTACAGATCAAGTGTAATATTAGGAACATTTAATAATCCGTGGAACGGCTTCAGAACACTAGAAATATAGTACTCGAAAACTTTGTTGTTTAATAATGTGTTTGTGGCTTTTGTGGGGCTTAGCAATAACACAATAGTATACGCACAATATCGGATTTGGATCGGCCTCGTCAGACCGATACTCTGTCTGGCAGAAAATGCCTGAACGATCTGTATTTATCAAGAATAGCCCTGAACACCTTGATTAGCTGGTTCAGGTGTGTTTGATTGGGGTTGGAGCTGAAATCTTCAGCAGTGGTAGCTCAATATCAGGAATTGGAAACTGCCCTACAGTTGATTTGTTTTTAACAGCAGCATTAATATTGTTATCAATCACGAAAACACTGAACAATGCCATGTGCTCATATTTATAATGCACACTGCCCTTATTGTTCACAGCATGGTTATGAGAATTGGTGCCTGCTCCACTTTAGTTGCCGAGTTCAGGACACGCATTTATACAACACTTTATCAAAAAGGAAGAACACTGCTGCAAGATAAAGTCCTTTTATGCAAAACCATTTATCTTTATTTACAGATGTAAGTGTAATATTAGGAACATTTAATAATCAAGTGGAACGGCTTCAGAACACTAGAAATATAGTACTCGAAAACTTTTTGTTTAATAATGTGTTTGTGGCAGTTTTGTGGGGCTTAACAATAACACAATAGGGATATACATGTCACAATATCGAATTTGGATCGGATCAGTCATAGGTCTCAGAAAATGCTGAAGCTTCACCCAGACCTCTTGTTATTTTTGTTTTCTTTGCTTTCTTGTAGCTTGATTAAAATTACAGTTGAATCCCTGATGTCACAACTATTTTGCATGTCCTTGCTACATTGGACCTTGTCGTGCTGTAAGCTGTCTATGAACTTTGATTTTATCAAAAATATCTTAATCTGTGTTCTGATGGTTCTTGGAACGACATGAGGGTGAGTTATTAATGACAATTTTCATTTTTGGGTGAACTATTCCTTTAACAGTTTAGTCTGATGCATGTAAAATCAAACTACTGTATCAATATAAACAGTATTGTCTCACTACACCAATATTCAACTTTTTTTCAAGCTCTAGCTCCTGTTCTGTAAGACTCTGTAACATTGTATTCGTGTTCATTATGCAGTTTCCAGAATTACAATTTTCTCTTGCACTCTGAATATCACCACCTCAAGCTAAAATGTAACATTCAATTAGCCTGCAGACACCTCACTGTGCTAGCAACAAAGGATGTGTCTCCCTGGTTAAGATACATGACCTCAGATGCCTAACCAACACTAATTAAATGCCTCTATCCGTTCCTTCTCCTCCAAGATATTTACATCTTTTAACAACTCAAATGTAATAAAAGGAAGGAACCTTTTTTTGTATTGCTCATTTACCCGCTGGGGTGATAAATCCAACCTCTCGAAATCAAGTGCCGCACGACTCGGATTCATCACTTCACTGCTGTATCGAGAGCACAAGCGAATTCTCCATAATGAAATTTTGCGATAAGAACAGGCTCAATATAAGAGCCTTCTTTTCCTTGTACATGATGCTTTAGTGCTGAAACAATTTACAACAACATCTCAGGCATTCTGGTAGAAGCACAAACACATCTTAAGATGCCCATGGACTTCTGCGTTACTGAGACTCCTTAACCTCTTAAACAAGCTCAGTCAATAAATGATGCATGTTCAAGAAGAGATTACCAGTAATTATCTAAACACTTTTGACAGGATGACGGAACAACCAGTGAGTTTATTTTAAATATAAAATCACTTCTCTATATACATGACGCATTTAAGTAAAAGGGTAATTATACGGTTGTTTTAAGGGTAAATATTTGCTCAAACTACTGCATAATTCATTTCACTCATCTAATATGTACAAAATGTTTGTTTACTTGTATGTGCTCATGTTTTTGAGTGTTGTGTAACAGTACAATATACCTTAAATCACATTAGCTCTATCATGAAACCTAGTGAGCAATCCGGTTGCCTACTGCCTACCTAGGCAGCATACTAACAGTCATGGATCCTCATAAATGTGTTTTAATTATTTATTTTGAATAAACAAGCATAGCTTGTCTTTACATATAACCAAATACTTAAAAATGTGAAACATGAGAATAAAGGAAACGTCATTTATTATTGATGCACCTTTTCAATAGTCAGCTGGAAACTAAACTGTAACTTTTACTCAGTAACTTCAGCGAACATGTTCATTATGACCAGCAGTGTTGTTCTGCCTAGGAGCCAGCGTTGTTTTGGAGAAGTAAATGATGAAAGCTGTAGAAATACTTTTAGCTTGTCATGGGCTGGTTTAGTCTCTAATTCAAAGTGGGCTGAGAGATCACAGGAGGAAGCAGAGACACTGACCTCGGTACTGTAACTTCTGTGCCCTGTTGTTGGGGCAGTCCTTGCCCTGCATGCTGAAGTTGATGTTGGTGCGGATACAGCGGTTGTTCAGAGGCTGTACTGGGCGCACATTGTCACTCATGCTGAGGAATATCTGCGATGGCTGGTTCTGACTTAGGAGTCGCATGGAATGCATCTGTATAGACGACACAGGCGGAGCAGACGTTTTATATCGACTCTCAGATGGCAGGTCAGGCAATTATCGCACAGTCAATCCAATCCTAACAGACCCGCATCAAAAAGCGTCTGGGGAGCTACGTGAGAGTGTCATTCAAGAACAGATTATATTACTTGTCATCAAAGCAGTGTATCTGCAGGGTCAAAAGTGACACATTCTGCCTTTAAGAAGCATGCCGTTAGCTGAATCCATACAAATTGATTCTTGGATCAAGTAAACAACGCTGAAAGATGTACTTCATTATACTGTTTGTTTGTTTACTTGGTATTCTGGAGTTTTGACAACTTTCAGTAACTCAACTAATGCAGCTTGTCTATTATAATAATCTGTTTTTTTAAGTCTTCAAGCAGAGCTGATGACATGGATTAATGATTTTTTTTTTTTTTTTTTTACACAGAACAAGTTTTTGTTGCTCAGTCTCATTTCCTACCAGCATGCACTTGGTATGAATAATTAATGTGGTAGCATTGTGTGACTGTTTTCCAGTTTTATGTGCACTGTTGTTGTCTTAGGATGTCTGGGTGAGTTTGTTCCTTCACTTAAAATGATCAGGTAGTTGTTATTCTTGTCATGTTTCATGCAGTCTTTTTTGTCTCTATAGCATTTTAAGTTATTTCACAAGATTTGTGTCTCGATTTATAGTAGTAGGTTGATATAACTTTATAGGTTATATAGGTTATAGGCATATGACTTTAGGTTCTTAAAACAAAGTATTTTGTTTAAATAAATCACTATCTATTTAAAGTAAATCTAAATAGATAGTGATTGCAGTATAACATTTAAGTTCAGTCAAGAGGTTTACATAAAATAATTTATAAAATGAATTTAATAAAATACCTCGTTTTTTATTTACCTGCATCTTTGTGACGTAAATTGGCTTGTTCATCAGAATCCACGTTGCGGTCTCGTAGCACGGTGGGATTGTCATAGACCCTTCGTAAGTGATAAAACTTGCCGTCTCTGGATACACCTCCTCAATGTTTAGCCCCGAGAGAAGGTACGCATCATCTACAAAAAAAAGAGCGAATAAAATGTTGCTTATCAATTAAAACTCATCTAGACAGCCAATTCACAAACATGAATTTGTCATTTTAGTATTCAAAATAGTGCACTTTCCAGCCAAGTCTTCATCCAAAGTCAAAATTCACTACATTAAGTAACAAAAGAATGTCTTGAAATGATGTCCAAACAACAAAAGCAAACAGAAAGCAACAATAATAACCAAACAATTCTTTATCTTTACTTGTCAACAGTTCTTTTCAGGATTTATGCATTGTCTTTGATTTGTTGGACGGGTGGTGACAGCACATGCTATTTTGACTTCAACAATAGCGGGCCGACATGAGATAATGCGGCACTGACTTTATGAGGAACAGCAATATTGAACCCACCTTCCCTGACAACAGACAAGTAATAGGTTCCAACTCATGTCAGCCAGAGGAAATAGTTCGTTATTCTCCCTCTATCCCATTGATTACCACTCTCTCTCTCTATCTCCCCGCATGTTTGCCATTCCTCTGGCGTCATCGCACAGAACTTTGATAGCTTTGGTGGCATAAATAATTCCTTTTGGCTGTGGAGGGAGAGAGATACTTTGAAAAATACATGCGCTAGTTCCACTGCCGCTGCAGCAAGGGCTGGTAGTAGTGTGTTTCCAAAGATTCAAGTTGGAACAGAGCGGGAGGCCGGAGAGGAAGGTTGGGGGTGGGGGGCTCTGACAGCTGTCAAAGCCTATGCTCCTCTGCCCTCCTCCTGGCAGTGCTGTCGAGTCCTCCCTGAGCTCAGCTAGCCTGAGTTTATGCACCACTGCGCACCAGAGACACGCACCAGCCACCAGGGGTCAGAACATTTTATCTATTCATCCGCTCTTTCCCCACCCCTATTAATTCAATTATGAAGGCCTTTTTTCAAATGTCCCTCTGGTGAGTTAAAGGATAATGCCACGGAACATTTCCACTACACTGCATGTCAGCTTCGGCCACTAAATATTCCCAAACTAGAAAGTGGTTTGCGTTTTCAAGGCTGAATACATTTGCTGCTCAACACCTTTACTTGCACAAGTCTTGTGCCTTCAAACTGCTGCTGTCAATCAATAATTAGCATGAAGGTTTGGTATGAATTGCAGAACAACGCAGTCCATTACAAAACAGCCTATCAGAAGAGTTTCTCTACAGCGGAAGAGCGTAAAACTAAGAACACATTGTCATATCTAATGCTTCAACCACTGTGAGGTTTATGGTTTTTCTTTAGAAACTTTACCGATTTGTCATAATATGCAATTATAAATGTCAAATGTATTTTTGTAGGCCAACCTGGAAGTTAGCAGCACCCTGGTTCCCTGTTGGATCTTTCCATTGGGTTTTGGTTTATTGCAGAACATTTTCCCAAATTAACTCACTTTTATGAATTTTGAAGCCTTAGGGCCAGATTTACTAAACAGGGCAAATTATCATTAGAGCGCAATTCCATAAAAGTGCCGATGGGAGGGGAAAATTCTGCAAGTGATTTAGCAACAATGCGCACATTAAAGAACACATTATTTCCATAATGACTAGCAAATTACCACTTGCTTTAAGACGTGCTTTTTTGGGGGGCATTAAATAATGGTTCAAATAGTAGTAATTTGACGAGCACAAACGCTATTCAAATGCGTTGCTTGATTAATTTTATTACTCTCCTCCCATAAATTTTGCATCTGAATGGGAAACTCCTACAAATGCATATTCAATTATGTCAGGTGCAAAAGTAACTGCGTCCAAACCTTCTCAGTGTTAATTCTTCACTGCGCGTTTTTAGTAAAACCTTACCCGTATCCAACCTCAATAGCAGCAAAAGTGTTTTACAATACAATATAACCCCAATAAGTACATTGTACTTATTTTTTGATGCAAGTACATAGTAGTTAAGGCCACCTAATATAAAGTGGGACCAAATTACATTTTAAAATATATTAAAATAAATAAATAAATAAATGAAGTCGTGTGAGCGGAAGAGACTTCTTTAAAAAATCTATATAAAAAACGTACAGACCCCACATTTTTTAATGGCAGTCAACGTGGTTTAAAATCTCATTATATAAATAGGGATTTGACATATGTAACCTCTTAATGCACAATATTGTGTCTGAATCTCAATTCACCTCAATCTTTCCTTCGTGATATTCATTACATAGTGAATTGTAACTGAGTAAATGAGTCAGCAGTTTTGGACTCGTGAATACGTCACATTCCTCTGTAATTTTTCTCATGCTCCTCAGAGTCAGCACCACCTTGAGATGTCATGATAAACATAAGCAGACTCAATATCTCCAGTTTTCCTCACCGACACCTACCTTCAGATCTCATGGAGATGCTTACGTCATTTCTCTAGCAGCAGATGAAGCTACACCTGATACTGACTATACTGTCTGCACAAACTGATTTGATTTCATCACTTGCAAAATCGAGCGCATTTGAAAACCAAATTGGATTTAGTGTCAAATGGTCAACAATATAATATTTTCCCACTTACTCTTATATGTTATTCTTGTGATGGTGTCTCTGTTCAACATCCGATTCAGAAATGAATTTGAAGTCTCGGATATCTGAAATGGAACAGATGTCAAGGGAGGAGGGGCAGAACAGTGAAAAACAGATGAGAAGGACAGAGTGATAGACAGGAGAGGAGAAAGGGGGAGAAAGAGGGTCAAGGGGAAGTAAAAATAAGCAGATTATTAGTGACAACTTTATTTCTAAAAGGCAGACAAACATGACTGATAAAAAATACCCAATCCAACATCTTGGGAAGTGAATCTTCTAGTCCTTTAGTTTTTAATGTAAAAATAAAACTGTGGCACTAGCGTCCCATCTCTTGAAATTTACTTGATCCATTAAGGAGCTGAAACTGTTTTTAGTGCACTCAAATGCATCAGGATGAACCTGAACAATGTTCTGTAATTAAAGGACACCTGATAGAATCACTTATGACACACTGACGTGTTTGCCAAGAACAGTTCTTTAAAAATGATGGCTGCTTTTAGCAAGTAATAGAGCATGAATTGAGCTGACGAGACACCGTTACCGTGCTTTTCTTTGACTCCACTTTCCGTGCTAATTTGAAACGCTTTCAGTTTGAATGATTAAAATAAATTTGCCTGTTGTGACTACACCACAAAGCACTTCTCTTTTGACCTCCTCATTCAGCGAACAGTCTGAGGCTTAAAAGTCTTAGTCGCATCATTTCGAGGCTTTCTGTTATAGAACCTGTGGCTATGGCTAGCCATTATCTCTACCAAGAAATAATAAGGCTCGACTACACAGTGCATGAAAAAAAGAATAGCTTTTACTTTCCCTCGCAATCAATATACAAAGAATAACAACGTTGCTATTCATACAAGTAGCTGTTTATATCACAAACAAAATGGCTGGCTTCTCTTCAGCCTTCTCCATTTTATGCTTGTCCCTCTATTTTTTTGGGATCCTTTGTGTTCCTAGTATTTAGACTCAGATGGGAGTCCCTCCCAGAGGTGTGACACCATAACTGGGAACACAGCATGGGGTTCCTCAGACAATGGCTGTGGGTGACTCATATCACAGAGAAGAAAAGTGCAGGAAAATAGGAGTGAAGTCTCAATGTTCTCACTGAGATCACTGACCGGGGAGGGCAGTGACCATAGTAAAGTATTACTGAATAATATCAAACGCAGTCAGTGAGAAATTAACCAGAAAATGTAATAATATGGAGACTTAAAATTGGGCTCTTAAGAGAAATGGATCAAATCATGCTGAAAATATGCTTTTTTATTTTATTTATTTCAAATTTTGTCAAACATATCCTAATAAAAAATACCACAGTAACCATAATTTCTGCAAAAAATACCACAGTTGAAAAAACATTTAATAATAATAAAAATAAAGCTAGAATAAACAGAACTATACTAAATAAGAAAATGTATAATTATAATATGCATATATATTATTTATAGTCCTGGCAAAGTGAAAAATACACTTCTCTAATAAAGCTTAACTGCCATATCTCTTTATCAGCAGCATCAAACCCCATCATCCAAATTGTGAAGAACATGTTTGAGAATTGTACAAAATATCAGTTGTTAGGAACACCAGCAAAACAAACAGTTTTTATATGCACAAATATGGTTATGTCAACACTATTAGCTGTCAACCTGTCAGCCTTTGTTTAATAGATAGAGCTAGTTTGAATGTGTTCTCAAATCATTTTTGACACAGTACAGTGTTGGCATGTAATCAGTGCAAAATGGTATGTTAAATGTAAATACACCAAAATATTGTTAATGTAGTGTTTGATAATATCACAGATATCTAACGGTATCTCTATAGTATATTGAGTAGGGCTGAACGATTTTGGAAAATAATCGAATTGCAATTTTTTTTACCAATATTGCGATTGGGATTTAATATGCGATTTTTTTAAAGCTCTTTATATTCAGTATTATTCAATAAAGACAAGCAATAAATAAACTAATTACCAGGGAAAGTAACTATTATTATAAAAAATAAAATAAAATAAATATGTCAAATAACTTGGATGCCCCAATGTTAATTGAATAAAATTTTCACTAAATATAATACATTTTTATTATAAAACATTGTACACTAATCTACTCTATTTTAATGTTTCTGTGGGACAAAGTGAGAGACACCTATCAAATTCAATTGATTATTGAAACTGGTTATTTTAGTTTACTCACCAGATTAATATTAATTATCTGATATACTAATATATATATATATATGTTTGTAAAATGGCACTGTTTATTTAAATATCTCACTTAGCATCAGTCAGTCAACAATTATAATATGATATTATGATAATTTAGCATTCAATTTTAGTATTATATGACGATAGAACTTTATTAATTAGAATAACCATGTATGAATGCATATTTGTCATGTTGTAGAACTTAGGACTGTTGGTGGTTCTTAGGATATTGTTTGTCATTTAGTATTTCTATAAAAAAAGGAAAACAAACTATAAATAATACTGATAAGATAACAAAACTACCACGAATTCTACTACTAACTCTATAAAACGCACTAAGGATTATTGAGCTGCTGGGTTCATGAATATTAATCACGTAGTCTGCGTTCGCTCGAATTGATTCGCTGAAATCAAAACAGGGATGATAATAGGTGAGCGCCGGCCAATGAGATTGACGTTTGCGCATTAGTTCCGCCCACTACCAGAGAAACCGGCAGTTCTTAAAAGCTGAAGAATTCCAAAGGAACTCCGTTATTTTGACTGGAAAATACAACAAAGGATGTCGTTTATATGTAGCGCGTATTATCGCAAATGCAATTAATCGTTCAGCCCTAATATGGAGAATGTCCCTATCGGGTTTTGTTGAACAGACTGTATATTACTGAGCATGAATTAGGCATCTTCCATATCGACAGACAGCAGAGGTGACTGGACCAGATCACGTCCAAGGCAAAAAGGACTAAGCCTGCCAATGACACTGGATGGGTTGATTATCTTAGCTTGAACTCTTGTCCTGAGGGAATCTCTGCAGCCATGTCTACTCTCAGTCCTTTAATAAAGCAGGGAAAGTTATCATAACCTTGTCCATCCAGAATGACTGGGAGATGCACACTTAGTTTTCCTCTTGTCTGCTAATTGCATGGCTAATTGTTTCAGTCTCTACCTCTATCCATCCCTCCATCCATCCATCTATTGAATGAATGTACAAATTCAAATTGAGAAATAAATGCTGCACGTTTAGTAACACACTATTCATAAAATAAGTCTTAAAAATGCATTGTGTGTGTGTGTGTGTGTGTGTTGTATATATATATAACATTTACGTCAGTCTGTTTTCACACTACTGTGGAGTGGACAGTAGAGATTATCTGATATCACGCAGTTAAAATATTGCTTAAAATACTTGGTTTCTGTGCTTTCACAACTTTTTTCAGTTGTTGAGTGTATGATCATTACTCACCTTCATAAATATAGACACTACCACTAAGCCATTTGGACTCTTAGCAGCTTCTGTGTAGTTTGTGTACAGTTCATGGTTGTAATGTATAAGCTGGACCTGTGTAAAGACAAAACAGGCATTAGTTAGTTTTGACTTAGTTTAAAAAATGCTTCCCTACTTCGCAATATTTTCACAATCAATGATAAAAGTGTCAGCTTAAGTACATGGCACAGGGAAACTCGTACAAGGACACTCTTTGCTCTTTTTTGTGGGAAAAAAGATTGTTGTTCATATCAAGTAAGTGTCTGTTGTGCGGGTGTTAAGATATTAGGTCCAAATTTATCTTGACGTTTATGAAAGATGAAAGCATAAGTGGGAATAATTACTGCTTTATAATACTTTGCATGGCAATTACCGAAAATTCAGTTTTCATAGTGCGGATTTAATCTTACAACCTGTTTTCACCTCAAATAAATATGACAAATAAATGTGTGACGGTTTGAATGAGCTGAGAGTCAGTTTGGATAACAGCCTGAGTTTTTGTCATTACAGATGGCTCTGAATCACAATCACAGGTAAACAGCTGCTTCTGTCTTTGTTTGAACATGTCTGTCAAATTTAAATTCGAATGCATTGTGAAGCTCGGCTAATCTTCCTCCGGTGAATCGCTTGAGCACACACTGTCCCTGTGAAAGAGCTTTAAAACTTAGGCAGTTTAGATAGGTGAAGAGGACACAATTTATTCTCTGTGAACTCCACAGAAAGAAAGCAGAGCCAAGAAATGTACAGATTACCTTGAGCAGAGAACAATTATTGTAAAACTTTTTCTAAAGGGAAAAAGTGTCTTGTTCAAGGTCTTATCCCACCACAGAACACAGTTTGAGGACCGCTGTAGAGTTGCTGGGAGTGGCGTCGTACATCCTTTTTTTTTGCTAAGAACGAAGGAATCGATTCTTTACCAAGCCCTGTTTAGTCTGCTGTGTTTTTCTTTTAAGAAATAAATTCAAAACTGTGTGGCTGATAGTAATTATGAAATATGCAAAAGGGGAGCCAGGGAGTGACAGATCGTCTATAAACTTAATCAAGTGTGGAGGAACGCGATTACAGAGCGAATGATAATTTGATTAGAATTTTTTTTTTGTGCAGGAAGCCATTTCTTTCCCTCAACTCTCTAACCAGAGTGAGCCTAAAACGATTCAACCCCAAACTTTTACACTCAACCGACATAATAGATTTTCTAAGAAGTCACATTATACGTGTGAAAAGCTGCTCCGCTCATCTCACCAGATCCATTGGTTCTGTGAATTTTGCAGATGGTGGAAAGGTATCGAACAGTAGGAGGACATGTTCAGCGCATCTATGCACACAGACGGATCAGTCAGACCGTGAGAGGAGAGGTGTCTGTGCTGTGACGGGAGACAGCTTATGCCTCTGGTGGGCCCCCTGACAAGCTCTTTATTGTGTGATAGCTGGCTTAGACCGACCATGGACGAAATATGAAGACAGCAAGTCGATAGCGAAAAGAGGGGTGGACAGCACTAACAGGGCAAATGAAAAGCAGTCGCCTGGAACCGCCATCCAATAGCAGATGAATTGAAGCGTGCACTCATAAAGCAAATAAACGGAAGCCGAGAGTAGGGAGAACAATCCTATTTGATTACGTTAAGATGTCCCGTGCAGAAGCACGTTGCCTGTGAAACCCGTCAGGCTAACGTGACCAGTTTCCGCTTACAGCATGGCATCTGAACGTAGGGTTTTTAGTAGATTGGGACGTAACGGAGAGGGCTGTTATGCAATTTATAACATAATGTAATTAGTTATGGTAGAAGTTTGATATCCAATTTTCTGCTGTACTTTTTAGATGGAACTTTGCTATATTTAGGACATATGAAAATGGGATTTTAATGAGCAAATATACTGTGGCATCTAAGCTCTGAACAGCGATGGTAATGTGTTATTTTGCTACCATTGATAATTAGAAATTAATGAAAGGGTGAGAAGGGGATCGAAAACAAAAGTGTGGGCTGTTAGACGGTTGTGCAAATCAGTGGATTCTTTGTTTATCATTGCAAAGAAACAAAACTTTTTAATGTTTATGCATTTGATTGTTCTGTTTATATATATATTTGCAAACTTGTTAAAAAGTCTGAGACTGTATCTGCACATCCACAAATTTCTGTCTTTACGTCATAGATCATGGTATTATGTGGTAATAAAATGCATCATTGCATTGATTTCTATGTATTTGTGATTTTTGCATTGTGATGTATGAAATCTATTTAAAGGGGTCGTTTTTCAAAATATCTTAAAGGGATAGTTCACCCAAAAATCTTCGGAACACAAATTAAAATATTTTTGATGAAATCCCAAAGCTTTCTGACCCTGCATAGACAGCAACACAACTGACACATTCAAGGCCCAGAAAGGTACTTAGGACATTTTTTAAATAGTCCATGTGACGCAGGATTCTCATTTTGAGTTCCGAAGATGAACAAAGGTCTTACGGGTTTGGAGCGACATGTGGGCGAGTAATTAATAACATAATTTTTATTTTTGGGTGAACCATCCCTTTAATACACCTATAAATGATGGCTAAAATCTAAACATATATATTCCTGCAAAATGATTACTTGGTTTATTGAGAGACACTGACGCATGTGAAATGGAGACATAACAGACAAACACAACAGACAAATCTTTGTGAAAAGCTTTCAGTTGTTTGTGCATGCTAGAAAGTATCTAAAATGCAGTACATTGTTTATTTGCTGTTATGTTTTTTCCCTCCCAGGGAAAGCACCTAGGCAAGTCCGTAAAAAAACACCTTGAATATTTTAGCACTCATTTCATCACTTGTGTTTCATTTTCAGCTTGTGAGTGAGACTGCCCATCTCGGATCTGGGAGAACGAGGCATGTATTAAGTCAGAGGTGTTGCAAGGCATCTGCAGAGAGGCAACTTCCTTCTGGATACCGTGAGCATCAGTCAAACATAATCTTTTATTACTATAGAACAAATGAGACAAGAAAAAGGCAGCCGTGTTGAATGTTACAGAGACAGAGATCCAAATAAAGCTTAAAAGCTTGGCTGCATTTGAATGCAAAACAGTCACTGGTTGGGAATGTGTTTGTCGTTTTAAGTTGTAATATTCTTCCTCTCTATTCTCTTTTCAAGGACCGGCACAGTCCCGGCTCATTTGGGTTAATTTAGATTCTCAGATGTTTTTTTATACAGAGCTATTCTTGAGCATGAGAAAGAGTGATTCTGAAAGCTCTTTCATAAACATGACAGCATTTTCTTTCTGCTCTAGAGTTTTTAGGCACATGGTAATTTCGGCTCAGGTGAGTGGTTTAAAAAAAAAAACATTGAGGATGCCTTTTAAATTCCAATTTAATTTCCTGAATTCTAATTGCGGAAACAAACAGTATGCAGGATTGAACTTTGAATGTAAATGTTAGTTGAAAGAAAGAAATTATAATCAGTAATTACTGAGGATTTGCCTCACGCTTGTTTTGTTGCCACACAAATCGTCGGTCTTATTGCCCTCAAAGAGAAATGGCAGGACTTCACTGACTGGCGACTTTATCAAATGATGGTGGTCGCAGTGCAGCGCATGCTAAATTTACACTGCAAATGTAATTGAGATGCTTTTCCCCACTGTTATGTCTCTGTTAGTGGGAGACTACTTATTATGGAGAATGAGCACTCTCTGTCATCAGCAATACAGTTATGACTATTGCAGCCCAAAATATTGCTGCGTTTTTCAGTGTGTTAAAGGATATTGTCCAGCAGGGTGAAAACTGTGATGCAAACCATGTTAAACAGTTCATGAAATGCATGCTCTGTCGATGTATAAAAACATAAAAATATTTTAGATCTATGCCATGGAGATTTGTGCTTTCAGCCTACACCCACTGTTGAACTTCAAGGCCTGCTGTCTCTACACTTTGCATGTAGATACATGATATATGTAGATATTGACCTTAACAGATCAATAGGCTGATGAATATCAGCAGCTCCTGGCGCTCTACAATCTGATTTGTTGCCCACTCATGACGTAGCTCACCTCGCCAGAGAAGGCCTGGCCATTGAGGAGATGCTCAGAGCCCTGTCCATCCTCGCTTCCAAAGTGTAACCTGATCTCCTCAAGACGATGGCTGTATGTCATTGGTCCACCAGAGATGTTCACCAGGTGCTCTTTTTCCAGTCGGAGTGAGACATGGCGGCCGGTGTTGTACATCGTCCCTCCCACCTTTAGAAAAAGAAGAGATGTGGTTAAAAGAGTTGCCATATAATTAAACCAAGAACCACTAATCAAACAGATGGAAAGAAATTGTAAAAAGACCAATGGAGTGTCTAGATTTTGACAAGTGGGGCACAGGCTCATTCAAGGGTGGCTTCTCTGATTTATATTTTATAATGTGCTTGTCTTAGAAAATATTATGAGCTAAATGAGCTAGAAAAGGTGCTAAGTTAAAACCAGATGGCAACCAGATGCACAAGAACTGCTATTTGTTGGCTTTATCAAAAAACTGTCATATCTTGATGCTGCCTTTGCCACGATTTAAACTAAAAAGGATGACGGGTTTTACTGAAGGTCCAGCCTCTAATTTGGGTGATGAAAAAAGAAATTCTGTTTATTTACAGATTTTATTGTTCTTGAAATGTTTAAAACTATTATGATCCATAAAAGAGCATTTGTGAAAATGATATAGAGCGATTTCCCCTCAGTTTTGCATATTTTCAACCACAACCAACAGTTTTGAACCTAATAAAGTTTTTTTTTTCACAAGTTACTGTACCTGTTTTTCCAAAGAGAAAACAGTGTCAGTGAAGGGCATGTTTGATTCATGAGATGTGATGTGTGGAGAAAAAAATCAAGCTCAATACAACTTTTCAACAGAATATTTTGTCATTGTCAATCAAGCTGTGTGAAAATACAATTTGTGTAAATTAAAATATACAAAAAAATGCTAGCTATGAAATTAGACTCAATAAGGGAAATGAGTCAGCCGTGTTATTAAAAACAAATGAAATATAATTTCCATCACTTCATTTTCACCCCAGAATGCTAATGAAAATATGAAAATTGTGTTTTCAGAGTTTACTTTCTAAAAGTCTACAGGGCTAACAGTGCCTATAGTTGAAGGAACACCTCTACATCTAATTGTTTTCCTGAAAAACATTAAATTACATTCTTATTCTCAATGATACTGTAACATAAAAACTCAAGTGGGAGGAAAGGAGCTGGTTTGGCTGATGGAAGAATGAAAACCAAATAAGTGTGTCTTCAGTGCCGAAGAGAGTGAGAATCTGCTTGGAATCTATTCGATCTGAAGCTTTAAGAAGAGAGCATGGAGATACAAGAACCACGGATAGCAATCTTTATCAGTGTATCTGCTTATTTATTTACATTCAGGAGTTGTTCCAAAGTGAGCCATTGATATTCCAAACGCAATGCCAGAAATGCTTCCATGGCTCTTATCTTGCCTTTTATTTTTTGCCTTTCTTTCTTTCTTTCTCTTCTCTTTCTCTTTTTACGACTTTGTCTTAAAAATGATTTTCTCTCGCCAAATTCCCATAGAAAGAGGCCTGCCCACACATCGTAAATATTTGATAGAACCTCTGAAAAATCAATGATTTGTGTTGGGTAGAGAGAAGAGGTGAATAAAAGAGAGGGAACGATGATGGGGAAAAGAAAGAGTGGGAATGGGAGGAGCAAAGACCATCCTTAAGAGAAATGGTGAGTAAAGACGGTATCCTCTCTTAAAGTATCACCAATCCGCACAGTTACCTCTGGGTGCTGGACTCGTCCGAGAAAAGGGCAAGACATTTGAAAAACCCTGAAGAGGTCATTTCTCAATGATTATTCATGAACTGCAGATGGCAGAACTAAGAAGAACTAAAGAAATAGGGGAAAAGACTGACTGTGCAGCTTCACCAGAGAAAATCCCTGTCTGGCGTACATGACAAACTGAGATGTTTCTGCTACTGTTCGACAACAGCGCCTAATGGAGCTGTATATCCATTCTGCTAGATGTTTTTATTTCTTCCAAAATGTGAGCATTTGTCTATTATTAATGGGGCAGTCTATGCTGAACATCTTGCGTATATATGGGCTTTTTATTTGAGATATACTATGTATGTTTTTTGCAATGTTCCCAATTGATTTAAAAAAATCGGATGGCAAAACAGACTGCAACACACCTCCCACAGCCAGTCCAGTACAGATGTTACCGGAGGGTATAAAGATCATCAGATGGAGAACGTTCTCTTACTTTCTTGACTTCATGCACTGTGATTCTCACAAACATCATCCTGTGTATTATTTCAGCTCTGCATTTTAATTTCCCCAAATGCATTGAGCTGTTTCACCTCATAATTTATATTAATGAATTCAAAATCATGCAAGTAAATGCTCTGCTGCGCTTTAATTTGTTGATCTGAAAATTCTGTGGCTGACACGTTGCACTGCTCTGAAAACAACTACAAAAACACCATAACATTTTGGACTGAACTTGAAATTGACCAATCATATTCGAGGACTGGAATTAAAATGTGTATATATACACATTCAACAATATTAAATGCATTAAACTGATCAAAAAGACATACTTTTATACTGTTAAAAATAAAGTGTGTGTGTGTCTATGTGTGTGTGGGTGTCAAATAACCAAATAAAAAGCTCTAAACTTTCCTTCTCAAGTGCTCTGTAGCAATAACTGTTCCTTTGCTCCTTGCTTTTTTCTTTTGTCCATTTTTTTTCTTCTTTGTTCTAGGATTTTTATGTAAAGATCACATAAGCATGGGTTTAATCTATGAAACATTTGTTTCTGCAAGCTTAAAGCCAAAGGCCAGTTTGATGCTGGTAATACTCTCTGATCAGTTATATTGCACGCTTTGAAATTAATATCATGAACGCTATTATAATGCTCCAGTGAGACGGCAATGAAATAAAGAAATTAGAGAAGCACATGCTCTGTCAAGGGGATTGGCATTATGAGATTCTGTAAGGATTTGAAAGGCTGAAATCAGGATGAAAAGGATGTAAACCAATTTATTCCACTGTCTCCAATGTACTGTACTGATCGGTCAGTAAAAGAGTTGTGTAATCCTCACCGAACATAATAGTTCACAGAGGAGAAAACTGGCTTTCATCAGTAGAGTATAAATTACAGTATTAAAAGGAAGTTGAAAAACCCTATATTTGAAAAAAAAAAACACTAGCCTTTTTGTTAAAATTCATTTTTTTTAAAGCATGTAATTGTTTAATAACACTGAAAAAAATGGCATTTCATTTTTTATATATGAACAAAAATAAAAATACAAGTGCCAATGAAACAACCAAGTCACAAACAAACTTCTTAATTGAATCACTGTATGAACTCAATATCCAACAAACCCCCTTGAAAGCCATGAATCATTGTATGAATCAAAAGACAAGCTAACCACAACCTACTCATAATTTCAAGTAGCCAAATGACAGTCAAGCTGCCCTTCTGAAGTACTACACTTTAAGTTAGTTACGTACCCTTATAAGTTACTTGCAAAAAGTAGCGAACAAACTTATTCACTTAATTGAATCAGATGTCTCAGTGGTAGAAAGGTTACTGCACTACACGCATACAGTCAATAAGTGAGAGAGTAACATTCTGGGTTTCTTTGCTTTATGTCAGTCTTACTTTTATGTCAGCCCTTTATTTTGATGTTGTAGATGTTGTACCCCATGGCTGTGTCCAAAACCTAAGCAACTTGTTTCTACCCAGTCAGTCAATGACTAAATAGACTGTTTAAGTATGAAGATAAATTAGACAGGCTTTCTAAGGCACAATAACATCATGTTTAATGATCTAGAACACATTCAAGTAGCCTAGGTGTTAACAACCAAGTGAACATTTAATGCTTATTTCTTAGAAATGGAGTCATAAGTTGATTTTTATTATTTATTTTATAATATGGGTATTTCTAAATTCATTTTCCCAGACACTGTTTTGACTTATTACACCAATAAATCATGCACAGGATAGTGGGATATAATGATGTTAGGTACACAAACACTAAAATCAGCCAAGTCTTACTGCCTTACTACCCGTGTTTTGTTTAATCGTTTGCTCTTTTGTATTTATGGTTTCCCACGTATAGTATTGCTTGAGGTGTTGTGTGAATTTTGGTTCCATTAGTCTCCATTTGCTTTAAACTCTTGTTTGATCGTGTATCTTAGTATTATCTTGTGTTGGATCTAAATTTAGCATTGCACTTGGGTGCTTCTTCACAAGGTCACTGCCTGCACTGGATTGATGTAAACTCTCAGCAGGTCTTGTGTTTTCAGTAGATATGAGCACATTTTAATACAATTTCTGGCACCCTGTGAAGAGAATGAGGCTAAGACCATAATGCATTTCATTAAATGACAAGATAAAAAAAAAATTCCCATTAAGGTGAAAGGCTTGCCAGACTAAAAGGGAAAAGTAAATGCATTGTCTAAATCTTCAAACTCATTTCAACAGAACTTCTTAATCAAACCAGTGAAAAACCACCACAAAAAAAAAAAAAATTTAAAGAAGAAAAAAAAAATGGACAAAAGAAAAAAGCAAGGAGCAAAGCAATAGAAAGTCACACTGGGAAAAAGAAAAAACACTATCATGAATATTCTTGAAAATAAGGAGTCTGTCTCAGTCTGCTCTCTAGTTTAGTGCACTTTACCATTTCTAGGACCATCCCACTGTCAAAATAATTCCCGAGCACTGAAATGTCATCAAATAAAAAAAAAGTGTGCAAATGTACAAAGACAGCCTTTTTTCTGAGATTACATCAGTTGTTAGAAAATATTTATTCCTACTTATTTTTATTTGTTTATTTATGCATGTTCTGCATTTTAATGGTTATTAATAAAATATATGAAAGCCATGTATGTGATTTTTTCTTAATAAAATATGCAGACAAGCACACATTGCATAGCGGACTGTACTTTTTAACAGCTAAAATTAGCTATGTTTTAATGCGCAACCACTCAATTTAGCAGAGTCCCAGTGATTGGTGAATCAAGGCCTTTGATATCATCAAAATTTATGCTCGCACTATACTGACTGAAGTCACGGGGAGCTAGAGAGCGGAATGGGACACAGTCAAAGATATCTGTAATGCTGTCTGCTGAACATGCCCTCAGTGTAATACACACTGTCACACGCGTCCAAACAGACATGCTTTCCTGCTTGCTCTTTCCGATGTCTTGCCTCAGTTTAATTCCACCTCAGAGATCTCTGCCTTCAAATCTGACAGAGCTAAAAGGAGTTTGCCGTTTAGCCCATGCATCATTCACATAAATGCAAATTGACCTCTGAGACTCGGTTCAATTCAGAATTGATCCAGTTTCTCAAAATGGTCCGTAATGCCAGTGCTCCTAGTTTTAATTGTTAACACACTGCAAAGTGATGGATTATACAGAAGTCCCAGCATGCAACCCCATTGCACGTTGCAAGAAACGTGCAGAAAAAAATCCAGCTAGCACAATTAAATGTGCTTTAAATGGATCTGTTAGCTGCACTGATTCACCAGACACATGTATCCTCCTTTTTAGCAGTTTCCTTAATTGTCCCTAGCATTTCAAGTCAGGCGTATCTGCTCGCCCATTTACTGGCTTGATTGTTCTCTTTTATGCCATTTGTATTAGTTCACCTCCAGTTTGCTCATATGCTGACTGCCAGATATAGTTATCGTTTTCTGTTTACAACTCTTACCAGTTTCCGTCCAACTAGACATCAATTGAAAGTTTCTGGAATAAAATTCTTCCGAACACCAATAACCCATACCTAGGGTCTTTAGCGACCCGGGACGTCATTCACCACCAGAACATACATTACTCACATACAGTAATTGTGTCATGTGCTCACAAAACAAGCAATGACGAGTATAGTCTGATTCACAAATAAATGCCTCTTTTTAGTGAACCAAAACAAACAGTTCAGTTGCTGAATTGAATGACTCATGGCCCTATTTTAACAATCTAAGTGCATGGTCTCAAGTGCAAGTGCACTTATAGCCTGTCCTAATCCATTTTTGCTAGTTTAACGATGGAAAAAATGGTTGGTGCGCCAGGAGCATGGTCCAAAAGGATTGTACCTATTCTCTTAATAAACCATGGGTGTGTTTTGGGCATAATGTGCAATAAACCAATGAGAGTCACAGCCCTGAACGTCAGCAGAGTCTAGGACACGTAGATGAGCCCCAGTGATGACCCCGTCACCTAGACCGCCATCGGGAAAAGACCACTGGAGCCAGTGGAGCCCTTACAATCTTATTTTTCCGCAGTTGAAACAAACTGCTGGTTCATCTGGCCAGAGGGGAACTGGCCCTCCGACTGAGCCTAGTTTCTCCCATGTTTTTTTTCTCCATTCTGTCACCGATGGAGTTTTGGTTCCTTGCCGCTGTCGCCTCTGGCTTGCTTAGTTGGGGACACTTCATTTCCAGCTATATCATCGACTTGGTTGCAGATATTCTATTTAAACTGAACTGAGCTGGACAATGCCGTCACTAAATTCAATAATGAAATGCCTTCAACTTAAAATTGAGTGTTAAATCTTGACATTTTACATTATTGACACACTATTTTCCTATTTTGATATTGTGCAGTTGCTTTGTTACAATTTGTATTGTTTAAAGCGCTATATAAATAAAGGTGACTTGACTTAAAGCATACAAAATAATAATCTTTCACATTGTAATCCTTTCATTTTTAATATTTGGCATGTTTAATATTTATAATTTTTTATATTTTTCCCTACGTGTAATAAGCAGAGCGTATGCACGTTTTGCATCCACGGTGCATAATAAAAACGTGCCCCTTAAATAAATAAAAAAAATACGTCGCTATTGACTTTAGACCAGGCTTTATTTGGTCAATGGTGCAATCGTTTTCAGTTGCCTCAAAATAGCAGCGCGCCAAACAATGCACCTGAACACACCTCGTTTTTAGACTAGAACAGATGGGTGCAAATGCATTTGCTATTTAAACAACGTGGTGCTGGACGTGAAAATGATAATTGTGTCGGGCTGAAACAATCAAAAAAACACTTGTGTTGCGCCTAACACCACATTATGCTAGGTGTATGAAAGGGCCCACTGAGGTGGTCTTAGTAAAGTTCTTTGACAACAAGCCATCAAGATATTTCAGCCAAGCAAATTTTATATAATTGCTATTCTAGCATTATTTTTGGACAAAGAACTGGTTCGACCCTCCAAAACTATTCTGGCTGAAACCAAAAAGCATTAGCAGAGATAAATTTGATAAAGAGTTTTTGAATTGTAATCACAACGAATTGGAAATCTTTATCAATATCCAAAACTAAAATTGAACATTTAGCTATATGCTGAGTAACATATTAGAACAAAAACACACACAACATGTATGTAAAACAACTGAGAAGAGGCACAACTGACATTCATACATATATACTCACACATATATACACATACAGTAAGCAATGGGAAAAGTACTGTGATAGCTCAGTTTGTCAGACTACAAGCTACACATGAATGGCAAATGGCAGTCACGCTGTCTTTTTAAACCTATAGTTACAGACTCATACTGGCTGTAGGAATTGTCTTACCAGTAGAATGCTTTTGTTCGCTATTCCACATTTATTAAAATGAGTAAAAGTGTGTACACACATTTCCCTACTACTGCTTTTGCCTCTGCAATGACCGCTTATTTTGTTCCAGAGTTGGTTCAAAGAGTTTAATAATGAGACCCTTAAGAGGAGGAAGAGGAGAGAGAAAAACTGAGACAAATAAGGGCTCTGAAGGTCTAGTGGCTGATTTGAAGATGCTGACTCAAATGACTCGAAGCCAGGTGTCCCAGATTCAAGGTTCGGTTTCCTGACTATTATCATGCTGGTATGATTCGCCATAGAAATACAAACAGCAGGGAAGAAAAACATGAAACATGCACATAAACAGCACATTTGTGCACCGTGTATACATGTACCAAAAGTACATTTATTATGTATTATTGTGTTAACTTCTGTTCATGGGGAGGATGAGTGATGCAGAGGCGGGCATTGCAATTAGGCATCCATATATTGCGGCATATCATAGGGAATCTCCCTGAGGATGAAATCTTAAGCTCTTAGATGCCAAATCTGTTTTGATTATAATGGCAAACTAGATAAAGACATCCATGTTAAACTCAAATAGATAAATGAAAGCCTTTGAAGTTTGTGTTACAACCCCAAAAGGGCAGTTACAAGGAAAACAATGGAGTAACTAAAAACTATGCTGGGAAACATCACTGTGTTTTGAGTACATTTACATTTATACATTTAGCAGATGCTTTTATCCAAAGCGACTTACAGTGCATTCAGGTTATACATTTTTTGTTTGTCAGTACTGTATCTAGGGAGGTAGATGGCGGCGTTGTATGAACTGGTCTCAGGGTCTGGTAATTTTTCGTGGAACCCTATATGAGAATCATCACTTCAAAGAGTTTTTTTATGGAATTTTGACAATCTGAGCCTCAGAGGCAGAACAGACTGGAGTTGAGAGGGAATATGGTGGTGCTCTAATAAAGCAAAAGGCCCAAGAGGCCTACATTACAGTCAGTTTACCATGGTAAGGGGCAGTGGTGTAGTCTAGTTTTTTGTAGGGAGTATAATGTGATTTTTTCTTTCCCAGCCTCATAGTCACCCGTACCAGAGCAGCCTCTCATAAGCACCACCACACTCACTAAACAGGGCTCTACGCTTTTATTTTTAGGAGCACTTGTGTTGCTAATGAAAAAAAAAGAAAAATTAGGGGCACAGTAAAAAAAAATTCAGGAGCACCTTCTCCTCAATAACAAAAATGTGCCTTCCCATTACGAAGTAATATTGGACTCCTTAAAGTGATTTGTAGGGGCATTTTTTTCTAACTTTATTTGAAGTGTTACCGTTCATGTCAAATTCAAAAGTGTATTTTTATAAGCTATTTTTCTAATTAAAACAACGCAATAAGAAGAATAGGTTACCGGTTAAGAATAATAAAATCATTATTAACCAAATTAATTTGCAGATTTTGCACTACAGAAGAGGCACAGAAGAACACAAAGGTGGCTTGTAGGTATTTACAGAGATTTAATGTGGCTCAGGTGGCATGAGAGCAATTAACTTCATAAATTCATGTTGAGAATAATGTTGTAAATATACAATTTTGAATATAGAAATATTCAAATGATTTAAATAACTGAAATGATACTTTAAAAATGAAACTAAGACAGCCATTAGGTGGCGGCAAGTTACTGATTTTATCACTGAATCATTAATTCAATTGATTCGTTCGAACGGCTGATTCATTCGGGAACAAAGCAAGTCCCTGCGTCCCAATGAGCATACTATCCACCCTATCTGCTCCTAATAGTATTGAAAATTACTAATATCACATTTAGGATGGATAGTATGCATATTGGAACTCAAGCAGTGACTGTCTTTATGAATGAGTAATTTAATTGACTCACTAGATTCGTTTAAGCGCAGATTCATTCATAAACGAAACAACGCTGTGTTTGAATGGAGATGTGCAGCAGCTCAGTTGTGCGTTTATTTGAAACTATTTTAGTTGACGAAATAGAGAAAAATCATGCAATACTGTTATATTCAGACAATGTAAATCACTAAATATTAACTTTGTTTATTGAAATCACTCATTGTTCTTATATGCCAACAATCCCCTGCTGTTACAGTTAAGTTAATGATAACGTATACTCTAACATTACGATAGCGTCGGCCTCACTTTGTGTACCGCGTAGGATAGTATCAGCCTTCTGGCTCATTTTCTGTCATTTCTATAATGTTAAAGTTTCTGTCATCTGTTTGCAGTGTGTCACCCGAAGCAGCAGCAGCTTCAGGGGCAGGCTTACGAAAACACTGAAAGGGTGTAGTTCGTTTCATATCTCCATTATTAGTTCATTTCAAGCTTATCAATAGTCGTCAACACAAATACGGCGTGATTATCATAAAGATGGTGCTTCGCAACACAGACTGGGAGAATTTATGAATGAACTTGTGAAAGGTCTGTCACAAAACGATGTTGTTACGTATCCGCATGCTTTTTTTAAGTTGGTATACGCAAATCCTTGACCTTCCATAGTGGGTATACGGCGTATACCTGCGTAGACTACACCACTGGTAAGGGGTGTCCTTTGGCCATATGTGAACTTAAGCAATGTCTCTAAATCCTCCTTAATCTAAAAAATATAAAATGGCAGCAATACATTTATTGAATAAATTTAGTTTTAATAATATTTATTCACATTAATCAAATGTAATCATATTAATAATTGGAATAAACAATTAAATTGCAAAGTAATAAAGTTCAGTAGGCCCTTTCACAACAAACTACTATACAAACAACGAATTCCTATGGAACTATTTGAACAATGACTTGCTGACAAATCTACCTTTTTTCTGCAGAATTAGTTACAAAATAAGGTTACCCAAGAATGAAAATGCCTTCATACTTACACACATAAAAACATACAGCTTTTTTATTTATTTAACAACCCTCCTTTTTCTATTCAAAATCTGTATTAGATGCATATAGTTATTTGATTTGAGATAAACAAATACAAATTAAAGATAGATAATGGTAGATATAAATAACTTTTTTTTAAATATGAAAGATTTGTTTAGCAATCAAAAAAATATATATTTTTTTTTTAAATTGTACAAATATTAATGCAATATCTAGTGTAAATGAGTACCCCAAAATCCACATTAGGCAAATGCAACTTCAAGAGTTGTTCTCAGACAGCGACAATGGCAGTATTTATGCACACGATTAAGAAGCCACATCTGAACTCCATCTGTTCCCGCTGTGTGCCCGTCGCACCAATGCCAACACAGCCAACCGGACACCACCCCACCGCCGTTGACAAATTAACACTTAAACACACCCTTGGCTCGCTGGCAGCCAAAGAGAGCCAGAGGGGGAGGAGAAGGGGCGGAAGGATTCAATTAAAGAGTAGAGGAGCACTTCGGACGAGTTGACAAGAATCTTGGCCCGGCCGTCGACAGTGAAGCCACCTCATTAAGATGCAGGAGCAGAGGTGAGCTGTAAAACCGATGTCTTGCCACATATCATGGTGAGCTGGGACGGCAGGAACATATTTTCACCGGGACGTTTACAGTTATAAGTTATTGTGTGCGGCTGGGAGGGGAGCGAGGGATGGGATAAGGATGTAGCCTGAAGCTTTTGCTGTTCTGGTAAGCCGGTGCTCAGCTTTCCCTTGTGAGTGTACTGTCATCGCATGAATAAACAACGTACAGGTAACACTTCAGGGGACGTCAATGGGTAAATAACCAATGCTAAGTGGCTCAATCGCTGACTGCGCTTTCATATAGAGATTGAACAGCTGCCATTTCTCAAAAATACACAGTTTGAGGGGTGGACAGGTGTGGTTAGATTTAGAGTGTTTTTCATAGCCATGTTTCTCTCTCAGACAAGACTCTGTCAAAACTCTCACTGCACTCTGAATCACAAAGAACAGATGTTTGGAAGAAATTCAAAACAAAATAAAAAAAAATAAAAAAATCCCAACAACTGTCAAAAAATTCAGAAAAATCACAAGATTTGTATTCTGCATAAAACACATTCGTAACTGTAACATGCTATGAAATTAGAAACAGCGAAGATGCTTTCTGCAGCGCCATGTAGACTTTGTCTGCATTTTTTTTATATTTGATTTATTTATTTGCCTTGCTGTTCAGATAAGTTCATTCTTCAAGGAACTGCCATTCTTGGCCCGAGGATCTTTTTTGAGGCAGCACTATGTATTGGGGGCTGTTTTGAGTGGGAGAGAGAAGCGGATCTGGAGGGAATTCAACAGAGGAACAACAAAACCCACTGCTCTTTGAGCCACAACATTTCCTATATTTTCCAAGCTAGCAAAAACAATCAAAACATATCTTTAATCTGCAAGATGATACATCTAATGGGATGGCTGACAGTGAGAGTAGGGTTGTAACGGTATGAGATTTTGACTATGATAATCATCTCAGAAAATATCACGGTATCATGGTATACGGTATTAAACAATCAAAACATGTTTTTTTTTGGTTGAACAAATGTTTGGAAGCATGTGCTTATTCAAATTTCATTAATATATAATAAATTATTAAATTTACTTGATTGTTTTTGATTAGTTTAACAACTTATATTCCTCATTAATAATTCATAACAATTCATAAATTCTGGTTTGACTTAATTTTTCTGGATTCTGTACTTTTATGATATAATACAAATATACTATCAAAAATGGTGGTATTGAAATGAATGCATAAAGCTTTAACAATTTAATTAATGTCTTAAAATGTAATCAAATGAAAATAACTTTTATCCTTTTATGCTTTCGTAAAGGGCTGCACAACAGATATTTACTAAATAAAAATAAGGGGGAAATTATATTCCTTAAATGTTCCTATAAATTATTATTATTATTTTAGAAGTAGGCTACATTATAGTACAGTCGTCATTTATGTCAATTTCTTTGAGTTAAAAAGCGGACTTTTATTTTGACGGGTAGTAGTGAACTGAGGGGGGCAGTAATATGCATTTGAAGCGTCTAAGCTGCCGCACATCACAGAAGAAGGAGAAGACAGGTAGTAGTGAAGAGTCAGTGTATTTGACAATGGTTTTCTCAAATAAAATGATGAAAGGATTATTGTTCTCTCAATGTTTGTCCTCAGATAGCGAGACAGCAGGCGCTGTTAAACACTATGAGCAGCACCAGCGAGCATACTTTAGTATGTAGTACATGACACAACACCCCTCACTCACAGAGAGACACGCAAAACAAACAGATTATATTTTTATATAGCAGTGTTTTTTCTCTTTAATAACCACAGACACTAGACCATGTAGTGATTTGACAGCTCTGTTTTTGATTTATTCATCAATCCATCAAACCGCGCGTTTTATGTGACATCTGCATTGTAAATTCATTGTCATGACTGGATTCTGGGATTCACTCCGCATCACGGAAATCATAAGGCTTTAACTGTATCTGCACAGAGGGATGGTGTTCTGAAATATAGGTAAACATGTTCGATGTGTTTCCTCTTTTTGCAGCTGCTTTGCGACCAGTTTTTTGAACTGTGTCTATCCTCGAACACAAATAAGCGTTCGTCTTTTCTATATCCAAAGTATTTCCATACTACACATTTTGATTTATATTTCGACGTGGGATAGAGATTAGAGATAACGGCCTCTGTCTCTGATGTTGTCTCCGCTGCACGTGTGGGTGGAGCAAGAGAACAGTTAAGTGGAAAGTTGTTGCCTAGGTGCAGGTGAGATACCGTAGATAAGCAAATGTAGACGGTATGATACTCGTAAGTGTTCATATCGTGGTATACCGTCATACCGGTATATCGTTACAACCCTAAGTGAGAGTAATTAAATATTCATTTTTAAGTTAAAAAAGGCAGGTAACTCAAAATAATCCAGCAGTCATGCCTTACTTCCCTGTGTTGATGTACAGTGGGGCAAATAAGTATTCGATACACTGCCGATTTTTCAAGGTTTCCCACTTACAAAGAATGGAGAGATCTGTAATTTTCATCGTAGGTACACCTCAACTGTGAGAGACAGAATAAAAAAAAAAATCCAGAAAATCACATTGTATGATTTTTAAATAATTTCCATTTTATTGCATGAAATAAGTATTTGATTCAATAGAAAAATATAACTTACAGAAACTTGTTTACAATTACAGAGGTCAGATGTTTCCTGTAGTTCTTGACCAGGTTTGCACACACTGCAGCAGGGATTTTGGCCCACTCCTCCATACAGGTCTTCTCCAGATCTTTCAGGTTTTGGGGCTGTCGCTGGGCAACACAGAGTTTCAGCTCCCTCCATAGATTTTCTATTGGGTTCAGGTCTGGAGACTGGCTAGGCAACTCCAGGACCTTGAAATGCTTCTTACGGAGCCACTCCTTAGTTGCCCCTGCTGTGTGTTTGGGGTCATTGTCATGCTGGAACACCCAGCCACGACCCATCTTCAATGCTCTTACTGAGGGAAGGAGGTTGTTGGCCAAAATCTCGCAATATATGGCCCCATCCATCCTCCCCTCAACACGGTGCAGTCGTCCTGTCCCCTTTGCAGAAAAGCACCCCCAGAGCATGATGTTTCCACCCCCATGCTTCACGGTTGGGATGGTGTTCTTGGGATTGTACTCATCCTTCTTCCTCCAAACACGGCGAGTGGAGTTTATACCAAAAAGTTCTATTTTGGTCTCATCTGACCACATGACCTTCTTCCATGCCTCCTCTGGATCATCCAGATGGTCTTTGGCAAACTTCAGACGGGCCTGGACATGTGCTGGCTTGAGCAGGGGGACCTTGCGCGCGCTGCAGGATTTTAATCCATGACGGTGTAGTGTGTTACTAATGGTAACCGTTGAGACTGTGGTCCCAGCTCTCTTCAGGTCATTGACCAGGTCTTCCCGTGTAGTTCTAGGCTGATCCCTCACCTTTCTCAGGATCATTGATACTCCACGAGGCGAGATCTTGCATGGACCCCAGTCCGAGGGAGATTGACAGTAATCTTGAATTTCGTCCATTTTCTAATAAATGCGCCAACAGTTGTTGCCTTCTCACCAAGTTGTTTGCCTATTGTCCTGTAGCCCATCCCAGCCTTGTGCAGGTCTACAATTATGTCCCTAGTGTCCTTAGACAGCTCTTTGGTCTTGCCCATAGTGGAGAGGTTGGAGTCTGATTGATTGAGTGTGTGAACAGGTGTCTTTTATACAGGTAACGAGTTCAAACAGGTGCAATTAATACATGTAATGAGTGGAGGATAGGAGGGCTTCTTAAAGACAAACTAACAGGTCTGTGAGAGCCAGAATTCTTGCTGGTTGGTTGGTGATCAAATACTTACTTCATGCAATAAAATGGAAGTTAATTATTTAAAAATCATACAATGTGATTTTCTGGTTGTTTTTTTTAGATTCTGTCTCTCACAGTTGAGGTGTACCTACGATGAAAATTACAGATCTCTCCATTCTTTGTCAGTGGGAAACCTTGAAAAATCGGCAGGGTTTCAAATACTTATTTGCCCCATTGTATTACAGGAAGTTGGTGATCTATCCCAAAGGTTTTTGCCCTTTTCAAAGCCAATATCTTAGTTGAAAATAGTGAAAATAGTTTACATTATAGCCCTGAACGTGATTTGCTACTTGATGTTGCTAATCACATAAAGAAGAGACTGATTGGACAATGTGTTTTTAGCATATTTTCCCATAAAAAAGACAGTTTAAAAAGATAATTTTGTCAACACAAGCATTAAAACTGCCACAAAACTAATATTCTGATTCGATGGAGTTTTATATGTAGCCACCTTACTTCTTTATGAAACAGTATCAGATAACTTCCAGCTAGGTTGATCACTTTTAATAAGCTCAAAAAGGTTCACAAGTTCAGGCCTAATGAATAATGAAGCAAAGAACACATATCACAACTGCTTGTGAGTCATTATCTGATTCTTCGTTTGGGCTTTAGAGACGGTTCTTTTACCCAGAGTGCCGTGCTGCTGGCTGGGTGAGGAGCACCTGCGTGATAAGAGAGTGAACTCGGGGTCTCTCTCTTTGTTGCGAGAGTGTGACTCACAAGCCTACATTATCTCTCAGAGATAAAGCATCTTTTAATGGGTAGAATGTGCAGCACTTGTAATTTTCCAAACCCAGGTGATGTGAATAATATAAAGCAGAAGCTGGAATTAATAAATGTAATATAATGGGAGGACACTGAGATTCACTGTCCTGAGAGAGCAAGAACAGTCAATATGCTTTACATCAATGCACTGTGTGCTGCTTTCATTATTGAAATGAATCACTAAATGTCTAATTGAAAGAGGCTAATGGTAGCATTACCTGAGATCGATGGATGATCAATAATGGGGAATTATGGGTGTAATAATGTTGGTGTGGTGCTCAGGGGTAATCTGGGTCAATAGATGTTCATGTGACATGTGAATTGGAATTTAGGCTCTGGACTGATGAATGTTACGTGGCTCACACTTGTCTTGATCAATGATCCTGCAATGTGCTGGCGCAGCCATAAAGCAACAGCCAAGAACAAACAAGAACTCTTTGATGGCAGGTTTATTTTTTGCCTACTGCCATGTTATTTCCTAAGCAATACACAAATGTTTTTTTTCCCCACACAATAGTGACCATGGGCACCAAAAAAGGACATGTCTATATGAATCATATGCTATTTCAAGTTCTCTGAAGCCATACAGTAACTTTGTGTGATGAACAGACCACTTTATGTGACGATTCACTAATATGTTTAATTTCCACCGCATCACTGAAATCAAATAGCATATGTTGCCTGCAGATGCCAGTTGGGACATCAACAATTACAAACATCACTAGTTCTCAAACGTCTCGTAACCAGAATCACTTGCACCACAGATACCATATTTGATTGAGTCACAGTGAAGATGACTTTAAATTTGGTCTTATTTCAATATACGTATTAATAGAAAGACCAACAAATTGCAGTACCATTGTAAAAACATTACAAATAAGCACACTTAATTGCATTGAATGTGCACTTGCAGTGTAGTTCAATCTTGAAAGTATAATTGTATTATTTTAGTTACCATTTGTCATTCAAAATATAAATATTTAAACACGACATACAAGTTCCAATGGAAATTATATTAAAGTATCTATTATTTTACTATAAAGGTTTGCCAGTACATTCAGTAGTACATTTTAACTAGATTTCAAAGACAATAGAAGTAATTACATGTAAAGATGTACTTAAGAGGGTCAAAAACACACACTAGATCTCAGTTAACAGAATTTAATATAAATTAGTATTGGCAAAATTAGCATGTTAACGCATGCAATTATTTTTCCAGGTTAACGTCATTAAAATTAGCAATTAACGCAGTGTTGGGGAGCTAGGTTTGACCACCCCAGTCACAACCGCAGCTTATGTATCTTTTTTCTTGACCAGAATTGCCTTTATTTAGATGCAGACGCCTGTATCATTTCTTAATAAAGCGTGAATGAAACTACGTGCATGCATGTCAGATCTGTGTCAGATCAGTGGCAGCTCTTAAAGTAATAGCAGCCAAATAACCTAATAACCCAGCTGCTGTGATGTCTTTTCATCAAAGAACAAAAGAAAAAGAGGAAATCAATAACTGTTGTAGCTTTAAGGATTCATCTAGGCTATATTTAATATAGAATTTAGTGTTTGATAACTTTATTCAATTTCTTTATATTTCCTACATTATAGTGTTGGGAAAAGGGCCGTGCTTGGTGGCTCAATTGCGTCATCGAGTCCTGATTTAGCCCCGCCCAAAAAATCCTGATCACGAAAATGGTGAATAACTGTTTAACGGTCTAACTCCACAATTAAGTACTACATAGTTCACAGTCTTTGTAACATGTTTCAGCAATGCATTTATAACATGTATAATGTGTTTACAAACAATTCTCAGAATTGACTTTACACAGACTTTAAATACGGGACGATTCCGTATTGTAAGGGATGGGAGGCAACCCTAAAAAAATAAGGTAGCTTCATATGGCTTTAGAGCAGCATCAGGTTGACTAATTATTTAGGCTACTTAAGTTGTGAAGGGGTAATAGTTACAATAAATAATAGTTATAGTTATAATGAGAGAGAGAGCTAGCGAGCAAAGTAACGGTTAAGCCTAAAAGAGCATTATAGTTATTGTGTTGGGACCCCCGTACCTGGCTTAGGGCCCCCAAATCACTAAGTCCGCCCCTGCTTATTATGAGAACTTATTATGGAAATGTACTTACTGAATGTTAATGTACACTGAATTAAATTAAATTAAAATGTATTGTTGTTTAGATTTATATTAGTGCTGTAAATCAATAAAAAATTAACTAATTGTTTTCTTCTTAAATTAATCGCGATTAATCCCACTTAACATCAAAGTTTATATGTACTTTTATATGGCAATAATTCCACATTCAATCTCCAAATCGTCTTTGTTTTCGTTAGCGACGGAGTCTCCAGAAACCACGAGCACAACCTGCACGGTTTTTAAAACATTTAGGAGCTCAAGTCCGAACTTTGAACACAAGGCTCTCCAGATGAAGGGCTGAATGGGAAAGTTATCAACGGGTCTGTCCAGTAACTAATGATGAACGCGCAGTTTGCAGAGAAGCATTTCAGTTGCTCATGGTGAACTGCCTGACTTAAAGGGATAGTTCACCCACAAATTTTGTCATCGTTTACAAACCCACAAGTTGTTCCAAACTTTAATAATTTTGTTCTTTTGTTAAACATAAAATAAGATAGGCTACTTTGAAGAATGTGGGTAACCAAAGAGTACAATTTTTTTTGAAGTTACTGAGGACCAGAAGCTGTTTGGTTACCCACATTCTTCAAAGTATCTTCTTTTGTGTTCAACAGAAGAAAGAACTGTATTCAGGTTTAGAACAACCTGGGTAAATTATGATATAATTTTCATTTTTGGGTGAACCATAAAGTGACAGACAACATCTGTGCTTCAAGGTATATGCCTATTGTTTTATAAAATGTGGATAGTCTGTTAATATTATATTCCATACATCATCAGAGCTTGGAAGACATCATTTTTATATGTTTAGACATTATTAGGCAGATAAATTAATGTATTATTATTAATTTTAGAACCTATTTATTAATTTATACTAATCAAATATATACATAATAAATAATAAAACATTTCATATACAATTTGGCATTTTAATTGTATTTATTTTTTAAATGCTAAATTATTTAGATGAAAATGGGACAAATAAATATAGCCCTAATTTGAGCAAATTAATATAAATAAATAAATAAAAATTCATCCCATCCAGGTAACAGCTTCAGAAATGTAAAAAAAGACTACTAATAATTAATATTTATAAATAATCAATTAAAATAACAATATTAAAATGTTCTGTTGAAAGTTTACATACTTGAGCTTGTTTTTTTTTTGTTTGTGGTTTTTTGGGGGGGGGGGGTCGTGAATGGGTGTCCTTATTTTAAATCGCTGAAGGTGGCAACCCTTGCACTTGTCCATTTAATTCATTGTAAGCTTCAATCTTTTCCCAAAAAGGATTAAATTGTCATAAAAATTATCCCATGCAACTCGTTCAGTATTCCAAGTGTTCTTAAGGCATACGATAGGGTTTGCCGAGAAACAAATAAAAAATGTAATCTTTTAAGCAAAAATCCAGTGATTGCATTCGTGCATACACATTTTAGTTTATAGTTCATTTGCATTTATAGTTTGCGCTGGTGCGCCTAGGAAAAGCACACAAGAGAGTCATTTTGAAACATCAAGACAAAGAAAATTGACTTGAAACACAATAATTTCTTTACTGAGGTGAATATATCTGTTCTGAGACAGTCAAAACAGCTTAGAATGCGCACAAAGAGCACTCCGCCTATAATCACTAAAAGCTGTCGCTCACTTCAGTTCATCGCGATCTCACGACACTGCATTAATAAGCTCTCTACACAATGAAGCTCTTATTTACATCTTATCCACACGTTGTTATAATGAGAGGATTCACAAGCTTGCAGAACTCTGCACCTGACAAAAACTCACCATCTTGAATGGTGAGTGAACATTTGACGCTCTCCATAACACAAATACATATCGGTGCATTTGTCAAATATGTTTAGCAAATATCAGACGGGGCCCCCTGATTCTCCGGGGCCCTAAGCGGCCGCTTACCTGGCCTATTGGTTAAGTCCGCCCCTGATAATAAGTACTCTTTTTAAAAGTATGCTACAGCGTCCTTCTTTTTTAGAAGGACGAGCAAATACAGTGACATTTGCATTGCTGTTTGTTTGGATGATTTTAATTTACCTTAACATTTCTTTAAAAAAGTACAAAGCTCACAAAAACTACAAATAGAGAACAGCATAGCTGTTATGTATGCTTTTTGTGAATTATTTTTGAGAAACATGGGGTGGCACTATACTGTAATTAATGCTAGTGCATTATCATGAAAACGTCCATCATTATAAGAGCCTATTGATATTCTAGAAAGACATTAACACCCGAGACTGAAGTAATCTACAAAACAAAGCATGAATAGAGCCAAATTAATTGTAGAAAATGAATACTTCAGAACAAATCTCAAATCATAATATTTAAGGAATATCAATATAGTTCTGTCTTGCAAGCACTGTAATAGAAGAGGAATATCAATATGAAACCCTCCTCACAAGCACTATAATAAGACTCTAAATTGGCCTATTTTAGCAAAAACCTTCTTGTCATACCTACTGCCTACAGAATGCACTTTGAGCTCTAGTTTCATTCTTTGTGAAATAAAACATCAATGCAGTCCTTTGGGTGGGAGTGCACATGGGGTTAAGGGTGTTTGAACTGATAAAACAGTCTTGTGAATTAGTCAAGAATCAATCCGCCCACAGCCCCCATCCGTAAACCAATCCCCTGCCATCTCTATCGACCATAACGGCACTAAACAAGTTAAGATGCGTTCAGCTATAGCCGACAATTGTACAATAAATCATTAAACTGCACATTGGAGCAGGGTGTTGAGTTCAGGACCCTGAGAATGACTTGCATGCCTCACACTTTTGTTACCTAAAGAAAAAAAAGTGAAAAGTGGGCCATGGGATGTCATCCAAGCTGCCCTCTGGGAAATCTTCTCCTCCTTTCTTTGACATGATGCTGCTTGGCAATGTTTCTTCCACACTCTCACTCGTGGACGACATATGGCGCAAAGGGGGACGGACCACACTATCATGTAGGTACATCGGGCTATGGGCCTCCATTCTTTTCCAGAGAAGGTGAAAGATTAACTATCTGCTTCTCTTCTAGCACTCTGTGTCGCGCTCTTGGGAGATAGTGACCCGCTGTTTTAGATGGATAAGCTATAGTTTATTCAATCCAAAATGCCAAAGGTAGACCAAACCTTTGAAATGCCTGACTGAACTCGCTCCCCGGCATAACAACAGGGAGTCGGGCTCTGTGGGAGATCACGGTTTTTAAAAGAGGTTGGGAATGTCAAGGTGCCTTATTTGCACCTTGCCTCCTTTTCCACTTTGTCGAATGAAGACAAGCGCTACAGTAACACATCATAGCTGCTTATAGGCCTTATGCGACGGCAGACGGCAATCAATAACGTGTGAGATCAGCCTGCAATATCAAACTGTACATTTGTCCCTGAACACACCACACTGAACATCTGAGTGGGGTGATACTTTGGTGGCAGATTGGAAAGCTGGCAAAAAGCCACAAATAAATGTATAGGCAGCTTTGGCTCCCAGTTGTGGAGGTTTCATAAGCACGAGCCAGCTGTTTCTGTCGGCCCCCCATCTTTCCCAGATGCACACAGCCATAGCTCCTTTCACATGGCCTTCTCCAGAGACTCAGAGCTGTCACAAACCGCATACACCGCGCCTCTGTGTCTGACACTGCTTAAACCCCTATTATAGAGACCAAATGCTCCTGAGATGTTTTTGTCGGAGGAGGGATGTTTGTCTGCAATATGGTCAAAAAAAAATTAGTCTGACTGTGTTACAAGAAGAAAATCAACACTACCTCTCTGAAGAATGATTTGATATTCACATTTATATTTACTTAATTAACAGTTCTTATATATCAGAAACACTGACAAATAGTCAACATTTGGTGACTATAAAGAACAGTTCCTAACAATGGATTTCACAGATAACGTGATTTATTAGACGTTATTTAATTAGACAAAAAAATGAAAAAGTGACCATTCATATTACGAAACAACTTTGCATAAATAATAGTAATACTACTATTATTTATTCTTTTATTATTATTATTAATAGTTATAACATTATTCATCTAAGAAACATAAGGATTATTTAGACACCTGAACAAATTGAATCTATATTTCAGTCTTGTACGTACATTTTTATCATATATTTTAATATTTTACACTTGCTTGTAATTCTGTAAATGAAAATACATTTGTGACCATTCAAAAACTGTATTCATATTTTTACTGTAGTCTAAGGACAACTAAGCAAATGTTATCTTTCTATCTATCTATCTATCTATCTATCTATCTATCTATCTATATATAAATGTAAAACTTAAATATGAAAAGCTACAATGATATGTAAAGTGTGCATGTAATTCAGGTGACATGTCAAAATGCATTCAAAGCAAAGCATCATCAGTATCATCATGAAGCTTTTTCATGTTCCAATTGTACTCTTGAATTTTCAGCGCTAATACGAGATCAAGATGACAACAGTAATTTTGGTGAATAGATGAGCATTTATGCTAGTAGTCTGCCACCCCCTGAAGTGCACTAAGACCTAACCACTGGAACTGAAGAATTAACAGTTATTCTGTTCAGCAGCAGAAAATGAGACCGGAGGACATCAAAGACTTCACAGTTGGTACTGTCGTAAAAACTGAAACGAGAGTCACTGCCAATAATTAGCCTGACTCCACACTCTGAGTGCATGTGATTTTAAAGCGTGATAACTTACTCCCACATTGTGCTCTGAGCTGTGGATATTTTTAGTCATGATCATAGGATCACGTCTGAAACGCTTGGGAACCAGGAGCACAGCCATTTCTTTGAGCAATGCTTGAAAAGAGAACATTACTAGTTTTACTTTTTTCCTGTCTAAATGTGCTCTGTAGTACATGAGCAAAAGAAATTGAGACAAAAAATAATGTTATTCTTGGTTATTTTCATACAGAAGATTTTCTAAGAAGAAAATGATGTTTCAAAGAACTGTTTCTGTACGGGAAGAAACATGGGCACATTTCCGGGTACATTAATGATTAAACATTACTAATGCATTTTGCTATTGCACCGAACAGTAAAGCATTAGGGATATTTCCACAAAACAAACTACAGTATGCTAATTCGGTCTGATGGCATGCCAGCCAAATTAATTTTAAGGTGCCAATGAAAATCTTTAATTTCTGTTTTTACAGGAAAATGTTTGAGGGCGAGAAACATTCTGTTTTAAGCTTTATAATTAATTTTTCAAATTCCAGATGTGAGTAACTAACTGGCCCTGTGAGTCTGGTTGGAAGGCACATGATAGCTCATGAACTAACAGTATTAAAACACACACACACACACACACACACACACACACACACACACACACACACACACACACACACACACACACACACACACACACACACACACACACACACACACACACACACACACACACACACACACACACACACACACACACACACACACACACACACACACACACACACACACACACACACACACACACACACACACACACACACACACACACACACACACACACACACACACACACACACACACACACACACACACACACACACACACAAAAGAGAGAGAGAGATAACTGTTGTGATGCTGTCAGCAATGTGAAGTGAAAAAAAAAATGTTACCTGCACATTAATGCAGAGTGAATTCTTTTTTTCTTCACCTTGAATCGTTGCATGCTTCTACATAACTATCCTCTCATAAAGTAAGGCATAACATTTGAGGCAAAAATTATAATTTTATGAACAAAAGTCTCTCTAAGGAGGAAAATATTCAGCAATCAGCGATACTGGGCTTCCATAACATCCCTGTATTGCCTTAATGTCTGTGCATTACCTGGACTACAGTTTACGAGGGGTGTTCAACCCTCATCAGTATGCTTTGCCCCATGTGCCCTTGTGATTGATTTTCGATGAAGTAGAGATGCCACTGGGACTTTCCTTCCCAGCTGGACAGGAGGAGTGATCATCATTGTGTTGATTCCAAAAACACATTACATTACAGCACATCTTCGATTATTGTCGGGTTCACCCTGGAGTTTTACCACATGGAAGTGTGGAGGAATGAAACAGGAAATGAAAACATCATCTATAAAAAAAAGCTTAATTCAGAATTGAGGCCCTGGAGGTCTATCATTTCAGCAAACAGGGTTGTCTTACCAAGCGGTCTGGTGAGAGCAGAATGAGAAAGGAAAAGAAAGAGTGGAAAGAAATTGGAAGATGTTGTGGAATGAGAATTATCTGTGTGCATCAGAAAATAAATAATGTAAAATAATTATACATAAGGGGCTCTGATATGGCTATTTGTCCCAAAAATGAAGCAATTTTCATGCAGCTATTTATCATACTAGTTCACAATGACCATGTCAAGAGAAAGAGAGATGGGGGGGGGGTGATTGAGTCATTGAGTTGAACATGAGGTTGATTAATAACGAAAAAATTTTATTTTGATTCATTTGTGAACTGCTTGGTCCATTCCACAAATAAACAATTAGAACAACTATCCATGTAGCTACAGTAGAATTAGAAAATAGCAAATATGTTCTTAATGGCTATTGTCACTATGAAATGCACAGTACTGTTCAAAAGTTTCTTGTCACACTTTATTTTAAGGTCCAATTAACAAACCATTAACTGCGACTTGCTTCAATAAACTTCTAATGTGCTGCTTATTAGCAAGATAGTTAAGTTTCGGTATTGGGTAGAATTGTGGCAATAGAATATGGTCATGCAGAATATGTGCTTTATAAATGCTGGTAACACTTTAGAATATGGAACACTTATTCACTATTAACTACAACTTTCCCTCAATAAATTCCTAATTTGCTGCTTATTAATAGTTAGTAAGGTAGTTGTTAAGTTTAGGTATTGGGTAGGATTAGGCATGTAGAATAAGGTTGTGTAGAATAAGGCATTAATATGTGCTTAATTACTACTAATAAATGGCTAATATTATAGTATTCTAGTAATATGCATGCTAATAAGCAACTAGTTAACAGACCCTAAAATAAAATGTTACCTAAGTGCTTATATTATTAATAGACATGCTAATAAGCAACTAGTTAACAGTAAGAATTGGTCCCTATACTAAAGTGTTACCAAGACCCTGAATACAAGGTGGCATAATAGGTATTGGAATTTGTTTCTATACAACTAAAGAGGAGATAAGCCAGAATATCATGGCATCACAAACAGGTTGCAGTGAGACACTTACCATCACATGAACTGTAAATCCACAGAAAAGCCATATTGAATCCCTCTGCTAATAAAACACACAGAGAGATTTGCCACAGCTCTAAACTCATAGCCAGGAGATCCCACGCGTTTGGGTTTTGACATTTCGTCAGCACAGGTCAAACTAGTCAGTGTGGATGACATTGGCAGGCTGTGAAAGTTAAATGTAAAGTGGGAAATGGAAACTCGGAGGGGTGGCCTCCGAACAAATTAGCATATTCATGAGATGGGACTGAGCAGTCCACGATGGCACACCACAATCCTCTGCAGTCTTGTGCAGGAGACGTGTGAATTGGCATAGAGCAACCCTGCTTAAAGCATAGCCATATAATTAGCTATCTGGCGATGTTAAGGCCTCTATTCCTCTACTTATCCAGACATGTTTTATTCTGTAATATTAAAAAGCCTTCAATAAACCCTGAAATATGGATATTTGAAGATACGTCATTAAGGGCCAAGCAGATTGTCAATGAATAGGTACAAATTTAATATTTAATCTGCTCTAGTTTCAGGACTGATATAATTATTATGCTCCTTTCCTCTCTTTACTATGAAATGAATGACTAGTGTTCATATCATTCCACATTTCTTTGTTACTATAACAACGAATTGATTTCAGAATGTAATGAATTTGCTAAATCGTTGCAATTTAACATTCCGATATAACAGGCACAATTTCCTGGTAGCGGTTTACAAATTGGTTAATTGTATGTTCTGTGTTCGATTTGCATTAACTCAGTGAAGGGAGCAGGAGAGTGCAATGGTTGTTTCTGATTCCTCGTTCAGTCTCGGTAATGATGCTGCCAGGCATGCTGCATTGTTGATTGAACTGGAGGGCACTCTGGAAAGGGATGAGGAATCAGAGCCAAAAGAAGCTATTGCAAAAATCACACAAGAAACTTAATGACACACTGTGACACTGGCAATGGTGTGTGCAATGTCAAAAGAGAGCAGAGACAATTAACTCAGATCTGTGTGACCACATTTGGAGGTGTTGGCAGGCACATATAGAGCTGAAATACACCAGCAGGCCTTCTGAGGATAGGCTGAACTGATTAAAAGAGAATCTTCAAATCAAGTAGGGCTCAGGGCTCAACAATATAGATTTTTTTTTGCTGGCCTGTCAGAATAATAGTGGCAGATTTGTACTGCCGCTGCCAACATTTTTGCTGGCTCAACAACAAAAATTTTTTTTTTCTCTTAGCTTTGTCTGTTTTAGGTGAAAATATATAAAATATGCTTACATTATTAATTTTCTGTGAAGTCTAATGCAGTTTACAAAATAAATAACTGAAGTAACGTAAATATGCAAAATTGCGTGTTAAAAACAAATAGCAATAGCAAAATTTTGTTTGTACAGATACAATTCCATAAAAATTTCTCAATTCTGGAGTTTGTTTCTTCATCTTCTTCAACAGATTTGGAGAAATGTAGTATTTCATCACTTGTTCACCAATGGATCCTCTGCAGTGAATGGGTGCCGTCAGAATCCAAAGAGATTCCAAAAACAGCTGATAAAAACATTGCAATGTACAAGTAATCCACACGATTCCAAAAAGCTCCTTGTCTATAGAAACAAATCAATCATTAAACCGTTTTAACTTTAAACTGTTTGGCCATAATCCGAGGCTGAAAAAGTCCATCTCCAGTTGTCCACTGGCTTCGCTGGTAAACTGTGTTTGATTTATGCATATTTCAGTTTCACTTTATTTCGACAGATTCTGTTTATATAAGTAACATTGCACATACAGTACATATCTACTAACTCACATTAGTGTTAGTAGAGTATTAGTATTGTGGTAGGGGTAGGATAAATTAACATGCACTTGCAAAGTTACTTCTAGTGAGTAGAATGTCTGTTGGGAGACCATCACAATAAAAGAGTTAGCAAAAATTAAGCAGACAGTCTACATATAGGTGCAAAGTTACTTATTTTCAACAGAATGTTCAAAAGGGACCATCAAAATAAAGTGTTACCCATATTTCTCTCCTGATTCAGAAGAAAGAGAAAACAATAGCATGGCTAGAGAGTTAATGTTTTAATGATGATTCTTTCATTTTATAAACATGTAGCTTTTCACTTCACAAGACGTTAATTGATTAACTGGAGTCTTGTGTATTACTTGTGGATTATCGTGATGTTTTTATCAGCTTTTTGGAATTTCATTCTGACGGCACCCATTCACTGCAGAAGATCAATTGGTGAGCAAGTGATGTAATGCAAAATTTCTCCAAATCTGTTCCCATGAATAAACAAACTCATCTACATCTCGGATGTCCTGAGGGTGAGTACATTTTCAGCAAATTGTCATTTTTGGGTGAACTATTCCTTTAAGGAAGAAAACACTATAAAACACTGAGCACACAGAGTTAATTTGACACTGAACTGTAGTTTGTGACATGGATTTTGCATTCGCTCAATCTTTTGAAGAAAAAAAGAGCTTGTGTGATTCTGGGGGAAGAATGTCAGTGACCTACTTCTCATATCGCTTTAAGTATGTAACTGATGCAGTTTATGTGGTGCAAAATTTAGACACAGTCACTCCAAAAACTTGAGAAAGTGTTCAAGTATTTACATATTTACTTCTCCGCCATAAAAAAAAACCCAGTACCAAACCTTCCAAAGAAAACCGCTTGTGGGATGCAGGCTGCTGTGGAGGTCGAAAAAAAGTTAAAATGCAATATAAACCCAAACCAATATATGCAGTACGCCGGATCCTATTCTCACACAATATCTTTTCACCCAGCGTCATATTTTTCCTTTCTTTCTTCATTATGTTGCATCTATATTTAAAAGCATTATCTCGCAACTAAGCTGTTTATGAAACATTCTGACACTGCGATTATACAGGCCTCTTTGCCTCTCCCTCCACATTAGGGTCATTCCCAAAGCGCCGTCACACAAACAACAAACACAGCGACTCCTAACAACACACAAACGACTCTAAGGCGAGAAATCATGCAGCAAAAAACAAGTAACAGTGTCAACTGGGAATAAAGCCACTGTTCTTCTTGATGGCTGTGAAATTAAATTCTCTCCATTTTTAAAGGGCCCACAAAGGAGGATCACTAAGTAAGCCATTGACAAAATAATTGTCTGTGAAATGTTGGGATTTCCAACACCTGTTTGGATTCCTTTTACATCTTTGCTTGTCCTTAAAGTTTAAGAATGGAGGAAACCGAATCAGCAGTGATCATGCCAAACCATAGATGGCTGTGAAGTAGCCGAGAATTCGGCTTTCATCACATCTTTTGCTATTTTGCTGAACTTTTGCTGACATTTGCAGGCGAATTTGACATTAATCTGTCGTTTTGATGTCTATGCAAATGGGAACGCATGCGTGGTCTTTTAAACGTATTTATTGTGAGCTCTATTCAGGATGTGAACAAAGATGGGAAGCCCCCAGGGTGAGCGAGTAAGCATGTGGCTGCGGGCTGAATGCTTTAACAACAGCATATTGGGGCAAAGGGCACCTTCTGTTCGACACGTATCCTCTGGATCTTTCTAAGCTGCGACATCATTCGGAAACAAAACAAAACTGCTGCAACATCTGAGAAACTCCTTCCTAGGATCTGATAAATGATTATATTAAAATTATGTTTAAGTACTGAGCAGAGGAAAAGGATTGTTGGAGATTTTTACCCTTCGCCCCCCCTCCTCCTGGTTTTAATTTTAATTCTGCTTGTAATTCCTAGGAGGGATCTTCTTTTGCTGTGGTGGCACAGAGACAATAAAGGAGTTCTTACTGTCGCCTGAACAGAGAAGAGGAGAAAAATAGCCTGAAGTGGATCTTGTGAAGGTTCTCAAGGGCAGCATTTGCTGTAGCGTATGAAGACACATGATAAGGACATTGAGGGACTAATGAAGGCCCGAGTAACTTTGAAATTAGTTGTTCAGAGGAAAAAGCTGCACCGATCCATGTGTGGCAAAATAAATATGCTTACATCAAAGTACAAATACATTTTTAGACCAGACGTCATGTGAAGAATTTAGGACAAATCCCACCCAAGAGGCAAAATATAGGACAATACTGAGAGGAATAGAGAGGGTCACAGAAAAACATAAACTTAATTAATACTTAAGGCCAGTATTGAAAATAATGATCTAAAACATGGTTATGCACCAAATGTGCACAGAAAACGGCACTCCTGATTGACCGCATGTCAAAACTTTTCAATGTTAATCTGATCTGTTCGAGGGCTTTACATTTCACAGTGGAATATAACAGATTTCATTACACTGTCACAGATGTGTCGTTTTTGTACTGACATGTCAGCCAAACAGAGCCTCCCTGGATTTGTACACCGTGAAATGTGATGACACTATTTTGCTGTCATCATATCTGTGAAAATGTGTAGCAGATAGGGTTCTGCAGATTGATTTTGTTTGTCCATTCTTCCTCACCGTCCCCCTGCAGCTGCATATGAATAACAGATGGGATAAATTAGCTGGGAAATTGACAGCCAGTCAGATATCCGATAACATGAACTAGCCCTGTATTAGGGTGCGCTTGTCAGATCACCTGGAAAAAAATGTATCGCTCCACTGAAAACAAATGTGGAAACATTAGCCTACTGCCAGCCAAAGGCCTGCTTCATTAGCCATATTTACCTAATTAAAGTGATTACATCTAAAAGGTCTATGCATATAGCCGGCAACAAACCTTTACCTGAGCAATGAGAGGAATATCCTTGAATTTGGCAAACGCTTGCTTCCATAGCTCACCTCTAACAAGAGTGTAGCATCTGCCAAGCCTGTGTTGTACCTGATGATTTGCTCACTTGTGGATGTGTTGCCAGACAAGGGTTGTCCCATCAGACACAGAGATGTTTGAAGCTTGTAAAAGCATCATAGAGGAATTTACGGCAGCCGTCAGCAGTGGCTGGATTTAGGACCAGTACATGGAATGTGCAAAGCTATATAGTTTTAAAATCCATTAGGCTCTAAGCCCTGTATAATTAGGTTACGTTTTCAGACAAGTTTCTTATGGGGCCTTTAAATAAGACACATTGTTGCATTAAAAACAGTGAAACGGAGCGTAAAAGAAAAGAACGGGACGCACTGGTCTTGAGACATGCTTTGAAAAAGCAAAACCATTATTTCACTTGACAATACAGCAGGAGTCCTGACACAACAGCCTAAGAAATCTGTCTACAATCTGTAAAAGTGGTGTTCATTTTTTATTATACTAAGGGGCCGTTGAATGCTTGAATCTGATTGGCTGACGAACGTTCTGAGGTGTGCAATTATTTTCAGGGAAACACACGGCGAACGTAGTTCCAGGCAGCTCTCTTGACCGCATTACAGTTCCGTATCACTTCGCCAAATGATTTCTGTTATTTCAAAGGTCTTACACAGGGCCGGCCTGTGGCATAGGCGGAATAGGCAAATGCTAGGGGCGCTGTCGATCCATAGGGGCGCCAAAATGAGTAAAGAATTTTTTTTTTTTTTTACAATTGTATTTTTATTACCAATTCTACTTCAATACTATACATTTAAAATGTTAAACAAAAAGCGATCGTCCACAAAAACAACTATTTTATTGCTCTCCTCAGTTCGACGCATGATCTTCCCCCGCACAGCCGCACTTCCACATACATCAGTTACCTGATTGTAAAAGATATTAACTTATAAATTATCAAATTATTATGTCAAAAAGACCGAAGCCCTCTGGTGCCCAGGGAAGAAAATTAAATAAGAGAAGAATAAAAACGGAACAAAGACAGAAGTAAAGTGATGTAATGAATGATTATGGTCAAATAAACTAGCCCTTAAATGCATGAATGTTTCGCCAATCATGATATTCGTGTCTTTAGAGACCCTTATTTATCCAGCACGGGCGAATCTCTAACTGCTGCAATAGGAACAAAAAAACACAACAAACACTCTCTGATATTTTAAGAACAGTTACAGAAGATTAAAATAAAGCATATTTCATTACCTTTTTAAACTTGGAAGGGTTCAATTTGAGGGTTCAATGCATCGTCAGAGCACACTTCCACTGGCTCATATTCACGATCTCTACCATATTCTCAAACCGATCGTTTTCAATAACTTCAAAATCAATATTTTGATCACTGGGTGCTTATTCACCACATCCACCATCAAATGACAGTGGAATTTATATTTCACTGCATACAGTAATTGCTCTGCAGTAAAGCCATTCAAACCAGTTCTGATGATATTATTTTGTTTTATGCCTGGGGAAATTTTGAGTGAAACGTCGTCATTGTGTATTAAACAGTGCCACCTCGAGGAAGAAAGAATCAGTGCACATTGAGTCATCAGATATTTAGGAATATAGTCGAGCAGGAAAAATATATTTACACATTAAAAAAAGTAATCAAAAAACAGGCATTCTTTTATATTTTATTATTGTTTTTGTTATATTATTTATAATGCATTTATTGAGGATTAGCCTACTAAGAAAGTTGGTGTCTAACTTTAAAAATTGAAGGAGGGAGAAGGTGAATGATTCTCCCGGTTCGCTAAAGACATGAGGTAGCGTGCATTTAAGGGCCGATGAGGTAAAAGTTTGTGAACAAACTACGTTAGCCTAGTCTAGAAAACCTATAGACTAAAAGTTTAAAATAGAATAATTGCAATCTCTGGGAGTTCCAGAGATCCGAGGTTTTGTAACATAAGTGTACGTTTTTGTGTAACATGACAACACGTTTTAATCATATTTTTACGCTACAGTTGTGTAGTTTTTTGGGTATTTATTGTATTTTTTAATTTGAATTGGCAAATTTAGTAATGTTTGTATAGGACTATAACTGGACTTATTAAACAAGTAAAATTCAAGATGTACGTTTCTTAGTAGGCTATAATTCATAGTGAAAACATTAGAATGTGCCAGTAGAACATTGCTGCTATCTACTGGAAATAGAACACTTAAAATTTATTTTGAAGATTAAACAGTAGCCTACTGTATGCTAATACAGTTTTACAAGAATACCAGATGTAATTATTCTTGTTTTTAATTGTGTTTAATTTATAAAGTGACTTAGGCAGCACCTATATTTTATAGTTTCACTGGAAACAATTTAAAATAAAGTTAATTGTCAATAACTAACACTAACAAAAATAATAAATACTGTTACAAATGTATTGTTCATTGTTAGTTCAAGTTAGTTAATATTCACTAACGTGAGGCAAGGGGCACCGGGTAAAATCTTGCCTAGGGCAGCAAATTGGCCAGGGCCGACTCTGGTCTTACAAGAGAAAAATAACCAAAACCCACAACGACACTGGCCAAACAAATAAATACAGTAAACAAAAGGATAAAATCGACAGATGTTGTCCATGTTTTTGCCACAAAATTACATTTTATTATGTACAGAAAGCACATAGGCTACTCTCTCTCCCGCTCTCGGTCTCTCCCTCAGACACACATACAGTTTGCACACACCTTAACATACGCGCTAATGTAGTTAGCACTACTGATTTTATCAGTGACAGTTTAAAAATTTAAAAACTACATGAATTCTCACAAGCGATGTTGCAACAATGGCTCTCACAGAGGTAACATTAATCTCTCTCTCTCTCTCTCTCTCTCTCTCTCTCTCATAGCTTAGTTATTAACTGTATTAACTGCATTAGTCTGCTATCAACGGCTCAATTTACCATCAATTTTAGTCTAGTTTTAGTCGACGAAAAGTCATTGAATTTTTGTCAACTTGGTCTTTTAATCAAACTGCAGTTACCAACATTTATTTTGGTAGCTATTTTATATGTAGTATTCAAACAAAATAGTCATCAATTCTTCTCTCTTTAGACCAAATCAATTAAGCTTAGGAGAACTTTGATTCAAGGACTGAATTAGGAAAAACTGGAATAAATGTCATTTTTTTGGTAGAGATACAAATTAAACTAATTTTTCAGATACAGTAGGTTTACTTAAGTATACATTTATTTAACATCTTTTGTTGGTTAACATTGATACACAGATAATTAGGAATGCTGTCCATTTTAGACGGAAGGTATGTAATACCGACACACATTCAGTTTTCACCCACCTGTTTACGATCACTTAAGCCATAACCGACTGTATTTATGTGAAATACTCTACACGATAGGCATTTGGACTGATGCGTGTGTATTTGAGCGCTGAGAACTGATCGTGCGCTGTATGAGACTGAAGAAGTGGAGTGTGCGCGAAAGAGCACTTCTATCAGCACAATTCCGCCTATCCCACCTTCACTAACTTTAAGTTAATCGACAATGAATTGTGACTCCCAGGAAAAACGGGACGTCTGGTCACCCAGTCCACCCTTCGGGTGCTGATACCATTATTTCAGATCACTAGTTAACGTTTTGGTAGCCTATCCGTCCACTGCGGCTGCCATACTGAGACTAGATATGCAAACGCCCCTCATCCGATTGTAATCCAATGACAGAGAGGCACATTTTGAAAGACAAGACAGTTAACTTAGCCTATAGGATGCATCTTGAATGTCCAGTAGTCCTCAAATAACATTTTAGTCGGCATACATTTCGTCATAGTTTTTATCATCAGATATTAGTTTTAGCTCGTCAACGTCTCGTCTTAGTCACAGAAAAAAGGTTTGTTGACGAATATTTTTTGTCGTCATTTTTGTCGACGAAATTAACACTGCCGCACAGATAAACAGATAAATAATAGCACACATTAAATTATAAATACATGCATACAATTACATAAATAACAACACAAATATGTACGGAGTAATATTAATTAACAACACGTATAGGGTTTGGTTTATGGTTAGTTGCATATGTAATGCCTAACATGTAAGAGATAGATAGATAGATAGATAGATAGATAGATAGATAGATAGATAGATAGATAGATAGATAGATAGATAGATAGATAGATAGATAGATAGATAGATAGATAGATAGATAGATGCAGATGATACACACAGAAGATGTTCTCATGACATGAGAATAGCGAGGTTGGCTAGACAATGTAAAAATTGACCTGACGAGAGGGTGAGTGAGGCTCCTAATCCAGTTTAATGTTGTTCCAAGGCCTGCTGAGAAGGTTGGAAAGCTATGCATGTACCTCCAGCATAATCCCTAGCCATGAGCTGACCCAAGCAAGTACCGTTCCTGAATCACAACACACCTTGTGTGCCTATCTTGGGTGTCTCGTTCCCTTGAGGGCCAGAGGCCAAATCCCAAGCAAAAGACTTGCTGCTTACTTGCTCCATTTCCTTCAGTAGAAAGCTTTTTCCCAAGTGGATGACAGTTACTACTGTAAAGAGACAAAGGCCCTTTGTCAAGGACAAGTTCAAGAACATTCCAGAGCATGCTGGGTGAAACTAAAAGGAAAAGTAGACTTACTTTCTTTTCTTTTTTTGTGATGTATCACATAATCTAATGCTACACAGAGTCAGTGGTCAGGGTGGAGACTTATGGGGCAATTGAGCGTGGTGGTCTAATAGCACTGGGAGGTTTCTTCAATCACTCTTAGCCTAGAGAGCTGAGAGGCAAAGAACTTCTGCCAAGGAACTGCGAGAGGAGCAGACAAACTACCCCTGAGAGGTGAGAGCCGGGTACACGGAGGAGCAGTTCGTCTGAGCGTGTCAGTTAGTACAGCACACCGACTATATTGGCTTTCCAGTGAGATCTGATGGCTGCTGTCCATGGTGTTGAAAATCACTGCCCTACATTTGAGCTGAGAAGGTAGCGCTCTCCAAGGTGCTGAACTGGGCAGACGTCTGCTTTAGCTTGATCATTAATCTATTTTTAATTACCTACACCACAGAACTGCAGATTTTTTTATTAATTTAAGCGTTTCATTTGAATAAAACACTACTTTTCTATTCAATGGCCCATTCTTTTTTGCAACAGACAAGGTATGTGGTTGTTAGCATCACTCAAGTGCAAAACACTGCCATATTAGCAGTTCTTAAATGCTATTAAACTGGGGCTGACTGGCAAATTACAGAGTGGATGTGGAGGCCGCAAAAGGGATGAAACAAACCAATTCTCGCAGCCCCTAGGAAGCAGCTGCTTTGCCTCATTTAAGCACTCTCTTTCACAAAACCCCTTGTTTTGTTTGAGGGCTCGTCAAGGCGCTATCAGCATTTATCTACCTGCTGTTTAGTCCATCTGTCTGCTTTTTAAGGCAACTCGGTGCGAGGGATGCCACGGTAGAGTGGGGAGAAAGAATTATAACAAAAGTAGCGCTGTAAAAACAACTTGATGAGAGTGTGAAGGACTTTCAACTCATCATCCTCCTCCGTTTTCGTAGATACCACCAGGGGAGGAAGTGCAGCTGCCTGTGAGCTCACACCTGGGAACTTCAAAAAGACACACAGATGCTCATATCTGCTCAGAGCAGGCCTGCGATGACAGACTATCAGAGGCAGCGAGAGACAGCCAGAGTTGAGCAGTGGATGAATTTATTGAAGAATGAACTAAGTGCTAACTTCTCTCTCGATAAAATAAATTAGGTTTACTTCACAGGACACAAAGGATAGGAAAACAATGCTTAGTGGCATGCACCATCCCCTATATAAAGTATCTCTAAGAGTCAGTAAATCTAATACTAACAGCCAAGCACAGGGAGCACATTACCCCTCATTGTAATGACTCTATTAGAGTCTGACTGAGAATCCACCATAAACCCGTTGGAAATGCTGATGCACCCATCATTAGTGCCTCGTTTCAGGTTTCTCCTTACCAGTCAGGCACAGCTTGTTTGCTCCCAGGCCCCTCACATATACATTTGCTGACTGAGGCCCCCATGTTTCTTCCTTTATTTCCCCCTGAGCTGCCAGCAGAGGGAGCGTGCAGACTAATAACTAAAAGGAAGATGACCTTGATCAAGCTGGCAGGAATAACAAAAAGCAGGGACAACATTCCTCAGAAAAGCACACAGACTGAACAGGCAGGTCCAATTTAAATGCTCTGATCTGTGAAATAATAGCAGCCTAGTCTCCGAAATTGTCATTTCATTCGGTGTCAACTGATCAAATACGGATCTTTTCTCGCCCTGTGAGCAAATACAAGGTGTTTCTGTTTTTTTCCCGTTCCTCCCTTCCCTCACTGCCATCTGGAGAAGCTGGCTGTTCGCACAAGGACTTGGCTTCTTATTGAAGCTCATGTGTTTCTGTGGAGTGAGACGGGAGAACAAGTGGAAGGTGTGGCAAAGTGTTTCTGGCAACTGTCTCTTGTGTGGCAGTCATCTATTGTGATGAGGGCAGACAGGAAGGCTGCAAAAGAGAAGGGAAGGTTGAATGGGGCCGTTGAGGGGAGGGCTTAGTGAGGGGTGGCTGGTTGGAGAATTTTACATGAATTTTACATGAAGCTGTCGATAGGAAACAGCGTCACTGCTTTTCACCAGCACCTCCTGGGAAGCCTCTAGCATCTACTATGGTAATTTCTCTACACTGTAAAAATGATACGATCAGTCATGGTAACTTATGTTTTTGTATTACTTGAACTCATCAAAATAAGTTGAGCAATTTCAACTTCTTTATACGTTATAGGAAATTCAACCATTTTTAAAATCAGTTGAATGTCATTTGAATGCAAGTCAACCAAGTTGAATATACTTAAAATTTGAAGGCAGCGACTGAAGTTAAAATTGGTGGAAATTTGTTTAACATATGGAAATCAAAAAGGATTTTTTTTTAAGATTCCCCTTAATGATTCTTTTAGTTTAAAGAAATAAATATTTTGGGGAAAAATAATAATTTCAATAACATTAATAATACTTAAACTTTTTTTAACACTTCTTGCAAAAGGAGCAGTTTTGGCCTTAACTATTTCTTAAATAATACTGTTTTTCATTTATTATTATTATTCTATATCAAATGCTTCTGACAAAAACCATGCGTACTGACATCTCAGATGTTGCATCACAATTCTTACAGTATATATCTGATTCACTAAAAAGAACCGTCTCGGAATCAAACACTGTTTGCATGTTATGAGCTCGATTCACTAAAAATAACCAACTCATCAACATCACTTGTGAGGGAATCAGTCTTTAGTGGTTGCGCTGTATGTGCATTAGTCATTTGTTTGTGAATCGGGCTACACTGATCACATCTTATGCGTGTTTATCATTATGATCACATCAAGTAATCATTGCTTTAACATGTTAATAATTTCTGCTTAAATGAAAATGATGTTAACTAACTGCATGATTTGTATACTCTTAGAACCAAATTTCTGCCATTTGGACACTTACCTCTGATAACAGATCACTCTCAATTAACATTTATTTTCTGTAAAGCTGCTTTGAAACTATATGCATCATTAAGGAGCACTGTGCAAATAAATGTGAATTGTATTGAGTCTCTAAAAAGAATCAACTGATAGCAGTTATTTATTGGGGAATTGGACAACACTGATCGTGCTGTATGTGTTTAACTCACTACAATGAACTACTCGTAAGAATAATTCATTTGGGAATCAACCTACATCGGTTGCGCTGTATATTCCTGATTCTAAAAAGAATGGGTTATAAGAGTCATGCTGTCTGTTTTGTGCTGTAAACTCTTTACAGTTGTTGCGGTGCTACTACAGTATTGTAAGAATCTATGTCTGATTATTTTATATGTATCAGCAGAAGAATACATGTGCAGGAACCATTAACAGAACAGAATAACATTTAATTCAAATTATACATATTGTCTTCTCTGGAAGCTATCTTAGGACAGTTTAGCCCCTGCTGGTAGCTTTTCCAGGCTCTCCCAAACAGTGCAGCTTTGTTTAATAAATCCCTCTAATTTGGGCAGAGCGGGATTAAAAGGCCAGAGCTGAGAATATAGAGCACTGACATACATGAGGCACATGGATGTGGCTCGAGTGTTTATGGCCTCTCTTTAACAGGCAGTACTTTGCGGATTTAATCCCACTGCCAGGCTCCAGTACTTCTTTCCATCGACAGATTTGTGGTGTCTCCCTTCTATTGATTTCTCTCCTCTCTTTATCACTCAGTGTTTACTGTAAGTGAGTTGTGTAGCTCTTGGTGTCTCAAGCTTTGTTGCTCTAAGCTGGACATCTTAAACAGAACAGAAAGGCAGAGAGAGGCCAATCTGGCTCGTGTTATGGAACATGTTTGAAAAAAGTATTTAGTGGGAGGAAGTGAACATTAAACATGTCCCGCTTCAGGTTTACATCATGAGCACATTTTCAACTTTTAATGGCTTCTGCACTGCACCCAGAATAGGATGCTGTTACGATACGTCTGTTTCAAGGGATTACTGCTATCAGCACTCAGTGGAAATTTGTCTAGGAAACGCATCTTTCAGCAGGATAGAAATACATATTGGACAGGTCTGCTTTCCATAACTTTGACAAATTACCTCATTACCTCACCTAGCTATGGATGAAAGTACGGGAAAGATTATGTTAATCAAGTCCCCTACCAACTATAGAGGCCAACATGAGGCCGTTTAGCAGTACATAAACACTGTCTGACCACATATTCCACCACGATGATATTTCAGTGTTCATAAACTCTGATATGATCGACGTCGGTAACCATACAGATAAAATAAATAGCCCCTAGGGGTTCAAATTTCTCATGGGTCAGTTTGTATTACTGTTTAGTGGTCATGGCAAACACATGGTAGCCAACTTTTTCTTTTTTTGGCAAATCATTGAGTTCAATGTATTGTCTGTGTTGCTCTGGAACATTTTTATACACACACAATGGATTCAAAAAGTATTCCGACCCTTCCATTTTTTTCCACATTTTGTAATGTTAAGCCTTATGCTAAAATGCTTTAAACATATTAAAGCATTAAACCCCATAATGACAAAGAAATAAAAAACATGTACTTTACACTTTTTCTTTGCTTTGTCATTATGGGGTATGTAGTATGGAGTGTGAATAAAAAAAATATAATAATAAAAAATTGCATATATATTATCATTATCATCCAGTTTTTCTGGAATGACACGAAGAAACAGAAAAAAGAGACAGACTAAATTCAGAAGAACTGTAGCAACACCTCTTAAGATGCTTCAAGAAACCTACATGCAAAGCTGCCTGAAAAACTATGTGCAAGTGAACTTAGGACAAAAGCTCCTTTAAATACAGAGGACGGTCACACCAAATATTGATTTTATTTAGTTAATAGAAGATAATTGATAAAGAAAATCAATTTATGACATTATTTTTGAAAGCATCCTCATTTTACAGCATTTTTACACATTTGCCTTAAACTTTTAACAGTACTATATTTTTGCATGTAGGTTTCTTGGAAGCATCTTGGAGACGTTGCCACAGTTCTTCTGGATTTAGTCTGTCTCAGTTTGTTCTGTTTCTTCACGTCATTCCAGACAGACTGGATGATGATGATGAGATCAGATCTCTGTGTGGAGCACTGGTTGTTGTCAGACTCCTCGTGCAAACAAAAATTCATTGGATTATTACAATTAATGGTAAAATTAATGAAAGATAGAAAGCAAAATATAGAAATAACTGACTTAAAACAAATTTTAGCTGCTGAAAATACTAGTTCTAATAATTTTGGCCACCACTGCACACACACATACATACATGTATACAAATATATAAAGGCACACCTTAAGAAAAAATGTGCTATTCGCAGCATCTTAAAAAAAGGCCTATACGTTTGTATTGAACATTAATGGAACAACATATTTATTGTGAAATCATTCAAGTAGTTTTTGTTTAAAAATCACCACACACAAAAGGCTCACCAGCATGGGGTAAAAGGCATATAGAAATTAGCATTTTTGCATTGTATGTGTAATGTAAGTAAAACAGATATAATTATTGTTGTTTTGCTTTGACTAACAGCATGAGCATTCAGTAATAAATAATCATTTAAAAGAAACATTTATTGCAGGATAAACCATTTCTACTGTTATTGCAACAAACATAAGCAATTATTTGCTGAGTGCAGTGCTTCTGTACTCTGGGTCTGACAAGTGCTGCCTGTCACTGCTACTATCAAATCACAAGACTGCATCAATTACACTCAGATTTATATTTGCATAGTTGTACATCTGTTTGCAGCTTGATCTATACAGCCAAGCATGGTAATGACTCTTGAAAATGGACAGCTTACAATTCCAACACATTTAAAATGTATATTTACAGAGGCATCCTTCGACATGGAAATGAACCGTGGCACAAATTCCCACAGAAGCGTGGGTGGTGAACCATGCAATTCCAATTTTTCAGCCCTAATAGCCAGACATTCTAAAACATTTACAAATCCCATTCACAAGCCTCTTTACACATTTCTTTATGTGGGCTTGCAAGACTGATGTTTGTTTTGTGGGCGGACAGACTAATGGGATCCAAAGGGGGAGCAGACTGTTCACCAGACTTTAGTACACGCTGAGAACCTCTGTAAAAAACATTATTGTTTTATAATTCTCCCCTTCACCAGAGGTACAAGCAGAGCCATTCCTCTAATAATTTCAGGACACCTCGACCACTCGATCTAACCCCACAGTCTCCAAAGAACTGGATGGCTAGCTTCCATAAATCAGACAAGTAAAGCTGTTAACATAGTCTAACCCACCGTGCACGTCAATTCTTCCTCACTCTTCATCTCTCCCCGGGCTGGTCCGAGGGTCAGTTTACACTGGCCACTTGGCATCTCCATCAATACTAAAACAGTGTTTGAGCTGGCTTCGCTCAGCTGTCATTCAACCTGGGAGTGCCACTAATAACATGCCAAAAACAATGCAAGGAGAAGCAATGAGACCGGCGAGAGGATAGAAATGCACCTCTCCAAAGTAAACGCAATGGAACGAGAACCACGTCTCCTCTGACACAGCGGTTTCATCATCCGACCCTGTGCGCTTCCTTTGATGTGAACGGTTATAAACACTGAAGAGTAGAACAAACTGAGCTGCAATATTCTTTCTGTCAATATAGTCAAGCATCAAAGCCGGGACAACCTCATATCCTTCAGCTTGCTGTTTGAGGTCGAGAGTCATCTCACAAAAAACAAAAAAAATATATGTCATAGCATGCGCCCATATACAAGGAGCCAATCAGACATGAGCATTTCCAGCGGCTCTCTAATGGCAATGAACATTACGACACTCAGCTTTAAAATCTAAGCAGCTTCTTATTCCTGTATGCTTTCATTTTTGCTGCAATGGCTGGGTTAATAGTCAGTACTTGGTGTTCACGGCCTTGGACTCAGGGCTGCAAACAAAGCCGTGTGTGGGTTCCTCTGAGTACAACCAGGCTAGAGAGATCTGCTTCATTCTCTAGGAGGTTTAAGAGAGCACTTGCCACATTAATTACTGTCCATTCAGAAAGAATGGTTCACCTTCCCTCAACAAAGTATATAAGAGGAAATACAAGTAGAAAATCAAAAGATGTTTTCCTCTATTTTCTTTCACAAATATACAGATGCACATGTAACACAAATGCATTGTTGCATTAATTTCGCTATTATTGGAGTGTGTGGGTTATGAGGAAACAATTGTTTTTTTTTTTATAAAATTCACAAAGTCTTCTGTGAGGGGTAGATTTATGTGTAGAGTGATACAGTATAAAATGTGTACTGTTTGTACAGTATAAAATTCATTATGCCTATGGAGATTCCCTGTTATTTATAAAAACCAACGTGTGTGTGTGTGTGTGTGTACCGTATACACACACAAACATTTCAGTAATTCTGATTGGCGCTATTGTCATAAATATTAGGACTCTTAATCTATGCCGTTAAACACAAAGTGACTCAGTCAGCTAATAGCCCTATTCCTCTTCACAATTTTTCAACATTTTCTTTAGTAATAAATGGCTTCACAGCTTTAATAAAAGCAATCATTTTTGATAATGAATAAGACAGAAAGCAGTTATTTGCCACTGGCTCACAAAAAGCCTAGTCATTCAAGTAAATGTTTGCATTTGATTTACTCTTAACTATTATTACTTCAACACAATGCAGTAATTTGACTAGGATTGGATACTGTTCTTTTTAAGGAAATTAAAAATCAATCAATCAATCAATCTGCACTGGCCTAAAGGAACGCAAAATGCATTGAAACTGTCAAGCAAATGGAAACAACAGAAACTGCATTGAGCTTACGGTGGAATTCAGAAATAAATGCATATGTATGTGACAGCATTTCCTTTACCAGCTGTGTTGTGGAAATTCTAACAGATAATAAACGTTGCCCCATAAACAAGGGTGCTTTAATAGCATTGCTCGGTCATCTGTATGGGACAGTCAAGTTCACATTTCAACCTTTAGCACGATTTAATGGCAGAGAGGGGTCACCGCACAGACATACAGTACAACAGCGGTGCTATTTCTGGGACACTCCTGGTATGATTTCAACCTATCAGTGGTGTCAACAGATCAGTCTGCCAACGAAGGCTCAAAGGTCAAAGCTTTTAGTCGAACAAAAGGCCAATTTACTACCAATTCAATCTTTCTCTCTCTCAATGCCTGGCTTTCATTCACGTATCCTCAATCTATCATCCCCAATCCTTCTATCCACAGTGTTCATATAAATCTAACTGAAGTGACTGCCTTAGGAAATGTATCGTATAACTAAAGAACTATGTGATGTTTATGGAATGAGGCAAAGATATGATTCAAATTGATTTTATGAGCTGATTACTGAACACAGTTGTTGAATTTGAATCGCTATGGTGAACAATTTATATATAAATATATTTAAGCATTTATTCTGTGTTGACTTTCAATTATGATAAATTATAAATGTAAATGTTTACAATATTTGTCCTTATTCTGATCCAATATTTTGACCCTTATTGTGATCAACAACTGTACAATCTAGAATGATACATTCATTATATATCTTATATTAGTAGATCAATTTGTTCTCAGTAAATACAAAATTAATCAACTTTGTTCTTTCTTTTTCCTAATTCTGTCAGACGTCCCCCTGGTCTCGATTCAAAATGTCCATGTCTGGCTTGATCACTGAACACTTAGTCCAAACTTCGATAAAAGCTATCAAGAATGCACTTTGAGGCTCATATTGCTGCAATTCTTCAAGCCACAACATTTGTGGCGAGTGGCCTGAAAAGGTTTACATTACAATTTTGCGGACGAGAGACACTTAACAAGAAAAGATACTGCATACCAAACAACAGCTTCAAAAGCACCCAATATCGGCCATCACATCACATGCTCTCCTGTTTCAAAGATTATCTGATGGAATGTGAGTGAGACGCATGGCATACTTAACAGACTACAAGAGAAGAAACCCAAATCTATTATTCATATTTCAACCATAAGTGGCTAGTAAAGAATAGAAGGAGGGCCTGCTGCTATCTTTTGTTTCTCTTTTCAACATCAAGGTCATGTGTATTAGGGATTACAGGAGACATTGATTAATAAAGTATGTTTGCAATAATACACTTTCTCTGCTCACAAACACACTCTCTAAAGTGCTTCAGTAGCATGTATTACCAGACTCCATCAGGGGGAGGTGTAAGAGGTATTTGTTTCCAGGTAATGGGAGCTGGCAATTCCATTTAGATACTGTAGTGTTTATGTCTAAACTTAACCCTGTTTTCTTCAGCATACCAATGAAGGCAAATCTGTGTGAGTGGCACACAAGTTCAGTAAGCGCAAGAATACAAAGTGGTGGAAAACAAAGATAACACTCAATACGCCGACACAATTTTACACATTTAAACAACTAAAAGCATTTTTCGACTAACGGGAAGCACGTCTGTCGCACTCTGTTACTTTCTAGAAACTTTCAGAAGGGCCTCATGTGCACCAGCACTATAGTTAGCATTTGATGAGACACTTAGACCGAATTTGCTAAACAGCAGCACTTTAGCATTTCAGCTCAAAAACGCTGTCATATGTGCCTTAAAGTGCACTTCAAGTTGGTCAGCTGTTATTACGAATTGCCATGCATTCAAGATGAAAATTATTTACGCAGGTAGCCAAACCATAACAACAACAACACCAAAAAAAAGAACAGGATGCCGGGCCGTATAATCCCTGGAAGCGCCGCGGGCCAAAGGAGGACGAAGCCGCTAGAAAAAGCCGCCGCCCCTCGCGCCCCGGACCTCATAGGGGAGCGCGTGCGGCCGCCGGACTCCGCCCCTTACCAGGACCCTTCCTTCTCGAACACTGCCCCTCCTTCACAAACCCCGCAGCACGACGAGGACACCAGATCCCCTGTTTATTTTGGACACTTTTCCCCTTTGGACACTATTTTATTATTTTATGTTAAATAAAAGCCTCTCCGAGGCCTGACGCCACACCCACTGTGTCTGTTGTTTGCTCTTCCCGCCACAATATATATATATATATATATATATATATATATACACAAGGCCTAAAACTAACTTTTTGCCACACCTGCCAATGGCCGGTGACCTGATAAAATGTACCAGCCAAAAAAATAGTTTTTTTTACCGCCCATGAAACTCTTTTTGCAATAACAGCCATTTATTACAACTACAATGACTATTCATATTTACAATGTTTTTAATTTGTCCTTAAATTTACATTTATTGATTTATCATTTTTTTTTGTCCTAAAACGTTGAGATTCTACTCCTTTGTATGTTTTCGGCAAACAGAGCAGTCCACCGTGGTACATATGTTTCACACATTTTGCAGTGCGTATGTAGCGCATTTTCTTTCCGCACCCATGTCAACGGATTAAAGAAGGGCTATTCAATTAGCTTCATTTGAGGGACGGATTATCGAACAGAAAATTTGAAGGGGCCAAGGGGGTGGGGGCCGTCCCGATTTCTTTCTGGGGGACCTATACAATTTGACATTAAATTGAAATTTAAAATCTATAAAAGGTCAAAGAAATGTAAAGAATTTACACGTTTTAAAGAAATCACACATTTATCTGTAATTAATCATGATTAAAATTTATATTGTCATAATTTCACATTGAACCTCCAAATTAATGTAGAAACAACATAAAGATAGGCTAGAATATTTTAAATATGTTTTTAATAGCATCTTTTTACAAAGTAGCCTCTTATTAATGAAGTATTAATACCAATACTGCTACTGGTGTCTCTATTAAATGCATGTTCCATCAATTTTACCTATTAATTATAGCCATTCAACATTACAATTGAAAGCCATTGTTTTAAACATTTAATAGGCTCTGAAATATTAAGTGATTTTAAAACAATATTCACATAAACTATAAATTGTATATGCATAAACTATACAGATTAATCTTTATTCAGCTAAAAAAGTTTATCAGCGACTAGAGCTGTTGAGTGATTTCACTCTTTCTTTTGTTCCTAGATTTACATTAATGAAAGACTTCAGCAGGTTTCACTTTAAAATCTGCGCTGTCTCTTTAAAACCTGATGCACAAGACGCATATCCTTTTTTTCCAAACTCTTTACGGTCATTTAAGACTTTATAGCTCATTTAAGACTATGTTTACAGGGTAACTGGCCAAAACCGCGTATTTTGAAATAATTGTGTGTGTTTTTGTCCGTTGAAGCACCACTGGTGCGCTGTCTGAAGCGGCTCGGTGTATGTGTACAGAACAGCAGAACACACACCCTGAAGTATATTCCCATTCATATTCACAATTTTGAGCCCTCCAGGGGGATTGTGATCATGGAATTATCCAGCCATGGCTTCAGTTTCACAGAAATATAAATAGGAGGGAAAACAAAGCCCAAATTCCCTTAATCATCCACCACAATGAGAAAAAACTAAGAATGTATTTCTGATGTGCAGCAAAAGATAATTGAGCTTCACAAATTAGTGAAGTGGCTTTAAGAAAAGAGCTAGAGCAGTGAAAATCCCCATTTCCACCATCAGAGCAATAATTAAGAATTTCCAATCAACAGAAAATGTTACGAAACTGCCTGGAAGAGGACGTGTGTCTATATCGTCCTAATGCAGGGTGAGAAGGAGAGTTTGAATGGCTAAAGACTCTCCAAGGACCACAGCTGGAGAATTGCAGAAAATAGTTGAGTCTCGGGGTCAGAAAACCTTGAACCAAAATTGTAAAATAGCAGCTACATCACCACATGTTGTTTGGGAGGGTTTCAAGAAAAAATTATCCTAGCTCATCCAAAAAAGCAAACACTCAAGAGGGGTTTGGTGAACACATTGATAAAAAGTACCCCATGTGTACAATGAAATATACTGCTGTATTTTTGATGTTGTGGGCCTATATTTCTGCTGGAGGTCCTGGACATCTTGTTTAGACGCATAGCATTATGGATTATATTAAATACCAACAGATAAAAAAAAATCAATAAGTGACTGACTCTGTTAGAAATCTTATAATGGGCCATGTTTGGATCTTCAAACCGTGCAATAATCCAAACACAAACCTCAAAGCTGTGAATATAAAGGATCTGGAGAGATTCTGGATTGTCAGGTGTTCTGTAACCTCATCAGGCATTATAGGAGAACATTTAGAGCTGTTAAACTGGTTTCAAAAAGTATTGAATAAAAGGGTGCCGTTAATTGTGGCCAATGTGTATTAGAGAAAAACATTTATTTCATAATGATATTTCCCCCCATTTTAAATTCTTATCATCCAATGAAATGTTAGATTTTTGTGAATTTTTGAAATAAAAGATAAAAGGGATTAACATTGCAAATTAATTTTCACAGCCTTCTTTGATCATATTTACCAAGGGTGCCAATAATTCTGACCACAACTGTATATATATGGCATCTCATATATATATATATATATACACATATATATTTTAGGGCTGGGCAATATGAGCAAAAATTAATATCTCTGTATTTTTTGGCTGATTTGTGGTATGCAGTATATATCTCAGTATTTTGTATTTGGATTAAACAAATAAAGTGAATGTTACCATAGGCATATATTATGTACAAAAAGGGGTTACAATCACATAACATTCTAACATTGTAATCTAAAAACAAAAACAATGCTTTTAAAGCAGAAGTTAAATTTACTAAACTAAAAATGAAAAAAATAAAAAAGCACAGACTATTTGAGTAAAAAGGCATTTTGATTGCACCATTACATTTTACAGTGAGTGCTATCATACAAATACACTTACTTGTAGGTTTAAAATTCTACATATGTCACATTTATATTTTCCAACAACAAATATTTCAGCAAAATGTATATTTTAGTTAGAGTTATTGCGCTCCTATTTCATTGCACTCTGTGTTTGGCGCGCATGCACTTGTTCTGAACGAAGTCTGTGAAGTTTAGCGGAGAATCGCAAAGCAAAACCTCATGCACTTCTGACAGCAAAATGGACATATTTCCATGGCTTTCTAACATTTACAGATGGAGAATATACCTGTGTGTATGTATATATATATATATATATATATACACATACACACACACATATACATATATACACACATATATACACACATATACAGTGCTCAGCGTAAATGAGTACACCCCCTTTGAAAAGTAACATTTTAAACAATATCTCAATGAACACAAAAACATTTTCCAAAATGTTGACAAGACTAAGTTTTATATAACATCTGTTTAACTTATAACATGAAAGTAAGGTTAATAATATAACTTAGATTACACATTTTTCAGTTTTACTCAAATTAGGGTGATGCAAAAATGAGTACACCCCACAACAAAAACTACTAAATCTAGTACTTTGTATGGCCTCCATGATTTTTTTATGACAGCACCAAGTCTTCTAGGCATGGAATGAACAAGTTGGCGACATTTTGCCAGATTTATCTTTTTCCATTCTTCAAGAATGACCTCTTTTAGAGATTGGATGCTGGATGGAGAGTGATGCTCAACTTGTCTCTTCAGAATTCCCCATAGGTGTTCGATTGGGTTCAGATCAGGAGACATACTTGGCCACTGAATCACTTTCACCCTGTTCTTCTTCAGAAATCCAACAGTGGCCTTAGATGTGTGTTTAGGATCATTGTCATGTTGGAAAAGTGCACGACGACCAAGGACACGGAGTGATGGTAGCATCTTCTCTTTCAGTATAGAGCAGTACATTTGTGAATTCATGATGCCATCAATGAAATGCAGCTCCCCGACAGCAGCAGCACTCATGCAGCCCCACATAAGGACACTGCCACCACCATGTTTCACTGTAGGCACCATGCATTTTTCTTTGTATTCCTCACCTTTGCGACGCCATACAGTTTTGAAGCCATCAGTTCCAAAAACATTTATCTTGGTCTCATCACTCCAGAGTATAGAGTCCCAGTAGTCTTCATCTTTGTCAGCATGGGCCCTGGCAAACTCTAGGTGGGCTTTTTTGTGCCTGGGCTTTAGGAGAGGCTTCCTTCGTGGACGGCACCCATGCATGCCATTCCTCTGCAGTGTACGCTGTATTGTGTCACGGGAAATAGTCACCCCTGTTTGGCTTTCTACTTCTTTAGATAACTGCAGTGAACTTGCATGTCGATTTTCTTCAACCCTTCTCATCAGAAGACGTCTCTGTGAGATGGTTGCAGTTCCATCTTTTTTAAATGTTTGTACCACTTTTGCTACAGTATTCTGACTGATAAGTGAAGCTTTGCTGATCTTCTTGTAGCCTTCACCTTGTGTAAAGAAATAATTTTCTTTCTCAGGTCTTGTGACATTTCTCTTCCATGTGGTGCCATTGCTGATAGCATGAAATGGGAAGGGGTTTTCTTTAAGTAACACCCTTTTATAGTCAACTGTCACCTGTGTAATGAATAATTAGACTCACCTGTGGTTGAATTCTTGTTAAATTAGACATTTGTAGTCTAAAATGTAGCTTTGCTCCAGAGACTTTCAGTGGGTGTACTCATTTTTGCATCACCCTAATTTGAGTAAAACTGAAAATTTTGTTCTCTAAGTTATATTATTAACCTTACTTTCATGTTATAAGTTAAACAGATGTTATATAAAACTTAGTCTTGTCAACATTTTGGAAAATGCTTTTGTGTTCATTGAGATATTGTTTAAAATGTTACTTTTCAAAGGGGGTGTACTCATTTACGCTGAGCACTGTATATATATATATATATATATATATACACACACACACACACACTCAATTCTATTTACAGACATTTTTGACAGTAAGGTTTTATTATTATTATTTTATTTTAAATGATTACACATATTGCATTAATATAATAATGAGTAGATAAAAGATACACTGTCAACATACTGTTATTCATAAGTGAATAATCTCCATATATTTTATTACTTTGTTTTGACTTTAGTTGTGACAATAATAAAAGCCAGCTATTCTATTCACTACTATTCTATTCTAACTATTCTACTGCAGATGTGCTGTTTGCCATGTTTTGTGAAGAAATGCCACTTCAACTCAATTACTCAGGTACCAATGAGAAGTTTCCCACTGGTAAAAATAACTTTCGCTTGGTCATTTATTTGAATATAAATTATAATTAAAATAGATCTGACTCCACTTTAAAGGAGTATTTATTTATTTACCACTTAGTTTAATTTGATCAGCTGTACGCAGTAAATAGATGCTTGTGTACATTTTCTATAGATCACTCATTCATCAAAAATGATCAAATGATGAAGAAAAGCATTCTAACGGCACATAAATCCAAATGCTGGTGTAGTTCCATAAACATTCTGCATCCGCTCCATCCTCCACAACTCAGAACTGTTAAAGTAAGACGAGAAACCGAATTGTGGAAATTGCATTCAGCGCAGGTTTTTTCGGCAGCATCTGTGCTGTTACCTGATTTGCATAACTCCTGTAGTGAATCTGGTGCTTAAAAAGCACACCCTATACATTCTAAGTGCATTATCCCTTACTTCTTCCAGTGCTTTATTTTTGGGTAAACTCGGACTGGATTATATAGAGATTACACTGATTTAGCCGGTTGTTTGTTTCTTGATACAGTACACTGCTCTAGGTCAACACACTAACACATGAAAGATCTTCTGAAAAAGTATCTTTTTACTAAACATCATTATTATTGTCACTAAGGACAAAGTTTGGAGTGGTAGAAGATCAAAGCGTACACTAACAGTGGCCTCTGGCGCTTTCCGCACTGGCTTGAAGAGGTGAAGGACACTATCGCTGCAAGACCCAGGCTTTGTTCAGCTGTGCTTTGATGCAAACTTCATGTCCTAATTTCACTTGTCACACTTGGTTTCTCAGACCGCGGTTGCATTTCTTCTCCATCTGAGTCCAAGTGTGTGGGTTCGTGCATGCACTCGTGCGATCGCGTGTGCTCAACATTTCCTTTTCTCTCAGCGTATGAAGGACATTTATGAGAGCTCCATTCATATTTCCTTTCAAGGCACTCTCTGTAAAGGCTGCACAGGAGGAAACAGAACTATGGACATAAACACTTGAGCGATTATCCTGAAGCCTGAGCCACGTGCTGCTCTTATTGCATGTGCTCGGATACAGCGAGACAGAGGAAGGGAAGAATACGTGCCTCCATCAGAATACAAGTCATTTTAAATGGCTGTCAAAATAGAAATATGCATTTACAGTCAGATGGTGTAGTTGTGTCACCCACCAGAAGGTGCTAACGGAACCATGCTAAACAGCCAAAGGCCACTGATGTTATCTACAATAGGTTGTGTCAAATCCCCCCAATCCCCTGCAAAGGAAGTCTAAGCTAATTTTAAAAAGCAGTTTTAGGACTGTATTACTTTCTAAATAACATGGCATGTTTTAGATATTACTCTAAAAATGTAAAACCATTAACAAACATAAAATTAATTTTAAAAAAATGCAATGAAGTGCAAAATTAATATTAATAAATTATAAAGTAATATCAATACAGTACATTGTGCTATTACAGATGTTTTTATTTTATTTATGCTACAGTGTAGCATAAAATATCAGTTAGTTTTAAAACATTTACCTGTTATCCAAATTAGTATAAAAACAAAAATGGAAAAAATCTTTAATTTATTGAAAATCTTTAACTTTATTAATAACTACAATACAACACTTTGCACAAACCTAGCGCCTATGGAAAATGTAATTTATTTTAAATGTGCAACAATGTTACTTTTATTTAATCAGTAAACTGGTGTAAAGTACAGTGCAAATAGTAACATTGTGAAATATTATTACAATTTAAATTGATTTCTAATTTAAAATATGTTAAATGTAATTTATTCCAATGATGGCAAGCTGAATTTTCAGCAGTCATTACTTCAGTCTCCAGTGTCACATGATCCTTCACATGCTCAAAATATGTCCTATTATTAATGTTGAAAGCGGTTGTGCTCCTTAACAGTTTTGTAGAAACTTGAATTAATCAAATAATTCTTTAAAAATGAAATAATAAATTAATTAATAACAATAAAATTGATAAAATAAAATTCTTACTGACCCCCAACTTTTGATATAGCCAGTGATGGTAGCAACCATCCACTGCTCAAGCACATTCTGCTGGGCAATACATCAGTACAATGTGTTGAAATATGTTTAGACATCAAATGTTCTGTTGTGTTTTGCTTAAAATATTTAAATAATTGGCATTTAGCCAACTGTGTTAGCAATTCCAAATGACAATTTGCGTTGCGGGAGATGGACCTCCGCTTGCACCCTGGAAGTTCCCTACAGAAACTCCTTAGAAACAATCAATCCCTTCAAAGTAACTGTATACCACAAACAATGGGTTTGATCAAACCCATACACGTGTCTAACAACTACCTCAAAGATGCCAATTAGAAAGAAAGAGACAGAGAGAGAGAGTAAGGAGAGGCACAGTTGAAAAAGAAGAGATAAATAATAGTAAAAGAGAGAAAGGGATTGAGAGTGTGAGAAGACGCAGACATTAGCAAGAGGAGAAAAAGAGAGAGCTAGGCAGAGTATAGGCTGAGTAGGTTAGTTGTTTATAGGTTTATACTGAGTGTTGTATGTCTGTAGTAGCACCGTCCTGTGAGGCACGACATCTCATCCCACTGTATGTCCACACATGTAGCGGATGACAATTCAACTTGAACTTGAACTTGAACTTGAGTAGAGGAGCCTCTGCTGTCAATTTCTTAGCACAATCGATTCCTGACAGAGAGGCTTGTGGCAAGAAAGGGAATTAATAGCCCTCAGTGGAGTCCAAACAGTGCTGGCTCACTGACTCCAGAGAGCTTTCCTCTGACCCTACACAGGGAGATTAGTGAGCTGTGACTAGCATCTCCTGATCCTGAATCAGTTTAAGCACGTAGATAATCCAAAGCCTGGGGATTTCAGTCTCCCAACAATGCACAAGGGTCCTGCTGGGTGTGCTCGCTGCCTCTGATTTCAGTCGCTGGAGAGGTTTGGAGGGCGTTAGGACAATGAACCAGCACTTAAAGACAACATGAAACAGCATTCCCAACACATTCCACATCTGTAATGGAAATTTCTAAGTGAAACTAATATTCAGATATAAATATCTTGGGGTGGGACTTTATTCAAAATGTAACTGAATCATAAAAAAATGGGCTACGGTATTACTGGTTAAAATATTTGGTAACACTTTAGCAGGGATGGGCAGAATTTCAAACGTATTTGAAGCGTACAAATACGTATTTGAAATACAAAGTACTGTTTTGTATTTTGAATTTTAATACCTTAGAAAAAAAATCAACTGTATTTTGTATTTAAATACATTTAATCTGAGTATTTTTGTATTTTCAAAATACATAAAATACTTTTTGCCAATCAACCTCTTTATTAGACTGCTGGTTTCCTCTATCAACTAACTCAAACATGCCATGATATTTAAGATATTTAATTTTGAATAAAATGTTGCATCCCATTTGTTGACAACTATATCATCATTCACAGTGCTATCTTTACAGTTAGCTTGTTGATGATTCTGGATATTCAGTTAAATACATGCTGTTTTGCTGTGTATAAACCAAACAAAATGCTTGAAATGGTTATTGCACTACTATGTGCATGACTTTAACATTAAAACAAGGTGATCTTGCTTTTGTGGGGAAAAAAGCATACCTGTCTCAGCAGGTTAAAAAAAAACCTAGCAAGGGGAACATAGCATTAGCACTAGTCAGATTTTTTTTGGTCAGATTTTGGTTTTATCAACTAGTCAAATGTGTTCATTAAACTTTAATCATTACTGCTTGCTATGGCGATATGACAATATAAATGTCAGCGATGATATAAAGTGTAAATCGATTGAACTTTTTCTATATCGTTTATATATTGTCGTGGTATGCAAATATATCTGTGGAGCTTCTAGTGGGCAGGAGCTATTGACACGTCAGAGCGATAAAGAAACATGGATAAATGAGTAATAAGCAGTTTTCTGTGTGTGTGTGTGTGTACCCCAAGACAAAGATAACTATAATGCTAATAATAAATATATATATATTTTTTAATTGTTCTAAGGGCATACTCACACTAGGCACAGCTGCCTTGTACTAAAGCCCAAGCGCAATTTTCATTTCGCTATTAGACAGATATCACAGGATTATTAGAGGTAGCTGAGGATAAAGGTGAAGATTGTTTACTGAATTGTTGATTTATGTTCCTCCAATCGAATACTCCTGCGTCGAATACATAGATAAATTGGCCTGGGTATGAAAATCACAATAAATCGACCAGAGACATTCATTAAACAAATAAAACTGGCTGAATTTATAATCAGTCAATGTGTGTCAAAATAAACAAAAACTGCTGTCATAATGATAACAATAGTTTCAGAAAATAGAGATTATGCTTATTGCTAAGAACTACAGGATATAGTTCTTGAAACAATCAAAACCAATATGAGTACTTCTTGCTTAAATCAGTCGGTTTAATCCGCCATGTCCCAAACAGAAAACTGCTGCCGCGTTCTGTTTATGAATTAATGAAAGACACTGAACTTTAGCTCTAGTTTGTAAAAAAAACTTTTAGATCAGTGCTTTTAGACTAAACAGAATGGTACCAACAGTAGACAAGCAACACTTGTACACAAATTTCACTTTGGCCCTGAAGTTTTATAAAGCAAAAAATACAGAATGCAGATTTAAGCGGTCACACTAAACGCCACAAGATTTTACACTGCACATACAGAGCAGTTTGAGAAGCATATGGGTGATGCAGGCACACCACAACTTTACTGATATGTAAAAAACACTGTAGCCAATCTATTTTGTTTTTTATTTTAAATACTGATGCAGACTCCAATTATTCACAAAGTATTCTGCAGTTATTATTTCAGAGACAGGCCAATTTCAAATGTACCAAAATACAAAATGTTTTTTGTATAAATTTGAGATGTATTTGTGCCTAGGAACCAATTAAATAACTAGTTTTTTATTCATGCCTAGTCACATATTCTGAATGTAAAATTTGTTTTGATGAATTCACTTTACTCCACCTATACGTGGTAAGAGAAAAAGAAAGCATGTGAATAATTATGAATTTTGTTTCAAAAACTTTTAGCACTGATAAATCCTGCACAATAAGGTTCATTAAACAAATAAAACTGGCTGAATTTGTCTTTAAGTTGTCAATCTTCAGCTTATTGCAATATGTTCTTATGTCATCCTTTCAGTGGGCCATATGTGCCAAAGCTGCCATACAGCTCAGATTTCCTCACATTTTGCTTGGGTGACAATCCAAAAGCAAATTTCGCTTTGGGATAAATAGAGCTAATGTTCCGCTCACGCTCACCGGTAAACCAAATCCTGCTCAGATCACGCTCTCACATTAAATTTCTCTAGTAGGCCTTTTTTTCTCTTTATAATGGAATTATTCAATAAATGTCTCAATTAAAGCAGTAATCCGATAAGTAACGGTTATGTTTCAAGGTGATGTTCAGCTTGTAGAATTGTATTCATTTAAATGCATTAAATTACCTGTTAGCCAGCACTCCCCATTTTGGGACTCACAGTTGAAAAAGACCTACCTATTTTAAAATTATAACAGTTGCTGCTTCAGTGTGCTACACACAATTATGTTGTCTTTGAAAAGAAGACCCTTTGGCTATCCAGAGTTGATAATGCTCAAAAATATAAAAAGTTATAGAGACTGAAGTGCCTTGAAAAAAGTACCACACTGATTAAAAATAAATAAAATGTATTTTTATTTATTTTACTTATTAAATTATTAATTTAAAAACGTGGCCTAATGGATAGAGCGTTGGAAAAATCTTTTAATGAAACCCGAGGTAAACCCAAGTTATTGTGGGTACGAATCCTGCACACAAGATGGCAGGAATTCATTGAACAAAATACACCTTGCTTTTCAGCCCTTGAATTGCAACACAAAATGGCACTTAAATAATTATTTAGTGCGAATAAAAGAAACACCTAAAATTAAAAATAGACAACTGCTTATGCCCCTCTGTCGGATTTTTGAATTTGCATATAGTCGCAATGTCGGCTGCACAGATTCTCCTACTTGGATGGGTTAAATAATCTCAGAAAGGTGCTCTCGCTCTTAGAGAAATATGACACATTTCACTCCTCATTATACTCTGTATAATTGTGTATGTGACAAATAAAGCTCATCTGAGACTGGTAAAACATCCAGAAACTCAATCGCCCAAACACACCACTCCTGTAAGTCAGTACACATATAAACTGAAAATAACTAAATAAAAGTATGACCTAGATCTCTTCTGATTCATTCTGGCAACACTATCATGCAATATGTCAGCAATAATACCATAAAAATAGATACTTTGACAGATACCTACAGTTTTCAGATTGCCAAACCCTCTGGAGAACATGGAGGTGCAAAGAATGCCCTATTGTGTACTCAAAGAACTACAATATAGAACTTCAAATACATTTATTAAATGCCTCCATACAATTTTTTTCTTCAAAGAACTGCACTTTCTGAAAAGGTCTCTAGAGTTCCTTCTAAGGTTTCTAGAAAATCGGTCTAGAAATCAATATCAGCATCAGCCATTAAACAACCCATACTGGCTAACCACTAATGTTTACTAGCATTTACCAGACAGTCTGTATTAAGCTGAAAAGTCCATAAACTAGTCTGTGAATACCACTCACTGTTAAAAGCGATAAAAATCAACATTTTCTATTTCACGTGAAGGATTCTACTGGTATGAAACTCATACAATACAAACAGATGTCTAATTTCTCTTAACCTTGACCCATAAACACTATATTCTTGAACCGACGGTCTCGGCTGAATCATCATTCTATTGCTCAGCTCTAGAACTCTACTTTCTCTGGCTAAGTGAGCCATATTCACTGGAGCGACAAAATAATTACCGTATTCAATGTTACTGCAGAAGCAGCTCCTGATAAGGAGAGAAGAGCCATCAGGAATAGCTTACAATGTCAAATATGGGAGGTTCATTGCGAATACTAGTGTGTCACTTGTACGATAGATTCGATAGTAGGAGAGACGAGGGCTAGTAGTCACATGGGAATGTTCACAAGATTATATCTCACTATCAATTGCAGTTACAAATTCTCACTTTCTCTAGTATTGGTTTATGTATAAGTGCTTAACAAGCAGTTCAAAAGCATCTCAAATACATTTTGAATTAAAATGATTTCAGAGTGGTGCAAGTTTTTACATTTTTATTGAACAAGTTTGTTGCACGTTTTAAATGATATATATATATATAATATATCATCTCTCTCTCTCTCTCTTTCTCTCTCTCTCTCTCTATATATATATATATATATATAAAACTTATGACAGCTTCACCCATAAAGGTTACATGCTTGTTAAATTAACTGTATAATATCTCCTGAGCAAAAATGGTTCAAAGCTTGAATAGCTTTTTATAGCCAAGACTATAATGGGTTATTTCACTTCCAGAATAAAAATGTCCTGATAATTTACTCACCCCCATGTCATCCAAGATATTCAGGTCATTCTTTCTTCACTAGAAAATAAATTAAGTATTTGAGGAAAACATTTCAGGAATTGTCTCCATATAGTGGACTTCAATGGAAGCCAATGGATTGAAGGTCCTCATCTAGTGAAACAATCTGTTATTTAAAAAAAAAAAACATACAAACACAAATGTATTACTCAACATGCTGACCTTCACTCATTATATAGTTAGGTTGGAAATATCATGCATGATGTAGGCGGAAGTACCGACCCAGTGTTTACAAAGCAACCGTGCAAAGAAAGTCAAATGCCCTTACAAAAAAAGGTAAAACAACGGACGATGTTGGACGATTTTGAAGTTGTAGGAGAAAATTAGATGTTAATAATAATAATAATTTCGTAATTAATATAGCACTTTTCTGGGTCCTCAATGCGCTTTACATGGATCTCCTCATCCACCACCAGTGTGCAGCATCCACCTGGATGATGCGACGGCAGCTATATTGCGCCAGAACGCCCACCACACACCAGCTTACTGGTGGAGAGGAGACAATAGAAGACATCACAGAGTTTTTTCACCCTACACTACCTATTTGAACAGAAATACATAGATGAGGAACTAACCAAGCATGACCTTTCCAACATGATTACGTAATACGTGAAGTCTTGCATCTGCGATGAGCATAGTGCAAGATGAGCATTTGTGGTTAAAAAGTATATACATTTGATTTTTTTAAAGAAAATGGCAGATCGTTTCACTAGATAAGACACTTATTCATCTGCTGGGATCGTCTACAGACCTTTGAAGCTGCAATTAAACTGCAATTTGGACCTTCAACCCGTTGATCCCCACTGAAGTCCACTATATAGAGAAAAATCATGGAATATTTTCCTCTAAAACCTTCATTTCTTTTCGACTGAAGAAAGAAAGACAAAAACATTTGGATGACATGGGGGTGAGTATATTATCAATACTTTATTTTAAATCTAATCTAATCCTTTAACATTTGTGCCCAAACAGAAAACGACTTTCAAAAATAAACCGACCTTTAGAAATATTAAGTAGCGTAAAAGGTGACAACTAGCCTCAGTCTACCCCTATATATCAGAATGAAGAGCTGTTTTGATGAAGAAATAAGCGGGACCCACAAATACAAACTTTCTCTATGCTTTCCACTGAACATCAAATCTCCAGTGTACAAAGACAGCAGTACATGCTGGGGTTTATTCCTGTGAACCTTCTGCTCTGCAGTTCAACTGTACAGTGAAGTATTACATCAGTGGCAGAGCGTTTTGCATGCGGTAGCTGTCTGAAAAAGACCAAATACCCCATGCACTTCTGCTCAAATTCTGGTCATGTATTGCGCTCCAGTGTTTTTGAGGTATAATGTATAATAAAACGAGTCTGTGACAGAAATGACAGATTGTAGTGTAGTGCATCTGCGAAAGGCAGGTTTCTGGAAGCTTCCCAACTTAAAAATGGAAAGCTGAGAGAGAGAAAGAGAGACAGAAAGATAATGAGATAGAGTGAAACCGGATGGAACGGGAAAGGAGAGGGAGGTGAAAGAGTAACAGGCAGTGAACAAGAGAAAGGGAGAGAAGGGGGAATAAAAGGAAAGTCGAGAAATAGGAACACGGGCATGCAGGAAAATAAGGAAGTGCCTCCAAACAGCAGAAACTTTGGGGAAGAATAAATGTCACTGTTCCAAAAAGACTGAAGCCATATTAATCTCCTGGATAGCCTTCAAGCCCACCGCACATTAGAGGAAATAGCCCAGCTAGGCTGCCGACCCATTCAATCTTCCCCGCGTTCCTCCGAGAATCTTTTGTACAGCCAAGGCCCAATGCAATAAAGAGTGATTGAACATCGCTTGAGAAACCACCCATGGAAGGAGCTGGTTTACATTTTAATTATATCAAACAATAAAGCTGGAGAAAATCGGTAGAAGCAGGTAAAGGCCGCAATTTACTGCAAGGCAGAGCCATTTACCTCATCAGACTGTGATGGCTTTTTATTGATGTTAAGGGCACTGCTTTGAGAGGAGTGCTGTATAATTATACTACATCAATCTCAGTCGGACCACACCATGATATTTGATGTAATTGAAATTATGGAAATTGTCAGTAGCGGTTTTAAAAGAAAGAATATTACAGTTTTTCCCGCCAAATCAGTGAAGCTGTTTTCACTGCAGAGGGCTTTGGATAGGCAGAGTTTCTCCTAAATTATTTCTTCTCCTTTTTTTTCTTTCTTTTTTTATTTAGCTAAGACAGACAGACATGTGAAATTATGTAAACTCCAGGCGTTGTTTAAAAGAAAGATTATTCCAGTTTTTTTATTTTACCCCAGTAAGGCTGTTTTCACTGACAGATATTTAATTTCAGTTAATTCTATCACTAATAGCAGTTTGGATTATCGAAACTGTGCTTCTGAGGCATTTTGCTCATTAAATTTTTATTACCACTTTTAATTTGTTCTTTCTGTTCAGTTTGATTGCACAAACACGATATAACATACATTGATATATGCGAGAAGATAATCAAACAATAGGCCATTATTGAAATTATTTATTATTCACAAGAAGCACATGTATGCAGCATACAAAACCTGGTGCTGTTTATTTTGTTCCGATTACCCGTCAGACAGGATTTTAGACAGATTTAAAAACAAATAACCTGTATGCTACAAAACCATGTGTTTTTTTTTACAACCAAGACGCAGTTTATTGAGCGTGAGCTATTTCATAACAGATACAAACAATAACTCTCCCTGAAGAAATGAGATGTAAACGAAGGAATATCCATCCATATAACAACGTTATTGCTTCGTTGGACTAAAGTGCTCGATGTGATGTTGTTCCGTGGACCCTTACCTCTCTAACTAAACGGGATTTACAGCAGTGGATGCGTTTGTCAATATCACACGAAACTGGTATGTACTTTATAATTATGGATGTTTTGATGTGTACTGCTTAAAAAAAATTTAGCAAATGCATTCCTTCTAAGCTTTCCATCTGAAAAAACAGTGATCTATCGTCGATGCTTGAGGACTAGACCTTCAGAATGATATATAGTTTGTCAAGATAAATTTTGTCCAGTTTCATTTAATCTATTCGTAAACAATGACATGTGCAAACAGAGAGCGTTCAGTGCGCTGGCATCCTGGTGCTAGGTAACACCTCCTCTGAAGTGTAGGAGAAATGGATTCAACAATGTGCTTTACTTTCCAAGGATTTTTAATAAGCATGATAAATGAAGAGTTGTACCCGTTGAAAAATATGAGCAAAGCAAGTGAGAAGGATGGCAATTACGCAGCTACTCTCTCAGGTATGAAATCTAAAAGAGTGAAACAGCTTTTAACAGACATTACATGTAGTTCAAATTTATTATATTTTATGCTGATGCTAAATAAGCTCTGAGCATTTCATTCGTTTGGCAGAATATGTTATATGTCAAGAATAGGGATGAGCAAGAACTCGCCTCCCATTTTTTCCAGAAACAGTTGCTCGAGTTAGAACATCCTTATTCGACACACTGATTGGTTGACGGATTGATGGCTGATGGGAATCTTGGCTTGTTTGCCCTCTGCCCTTGTACATCTTAGAGGCTTATATAGATCTCCAATCTCCTCGAGCGTGTGACACATTAACGATACGACTGTCTCGTGATACTAAACGACAGTGCTTCGAGCCGTTGGTTATGCTAATTCGGTGCTGTATCGTCAATATACATCAGGGAAAGGCGGACAGAAGTATACAAGCCTCTTTGAGGGGTTGTGGCCTTTAAGCCCCGTTTCTAACACCAAGGTGCTAAACATCTCCAGGAGTGAGTCTTGACCCCCCCCCCAGAGGCAGTCCTGTCAGGCTTGATTCTGACACAAGGCTAACCACAGCAGGCACTGCCAGAAAGGTCACGGTGCGTATACAACACCTCCATTCCTTGCTGCTTTTCCTAGCGGGACAGAAGAGCCTCTGTAATATTCATTAGGGTTGCTGGGCTTCCTGCAGTTGTAGGATTACACAAACCAAACATAAAATTGAAAATGTTGTTAGTCAATTTGCTCAAATTTTAAGACATCTGAGGGAATCCACTGACGGAATGTTTGATATCTAATGATGAAATGTGATTGAATCAGTGTTAATTTTGGCAGGCATTTTTGATTTAGTCTTAGTCATTATCTCGAGATGAAAATGCTTAATATTCTTAGTCACATTTTAGTCATTTGAGTCTTACATAGTTTTAGTTGATGAAAAGTCATTGCATTTGTGTCAACTTTTAGGCATTACTTTTAAACAAACTGCAGTTACCAACATTTATTTTGGTAGCTATTTTATATATAGTTTTCAAACAAAAATAGTCATGAATTCTTCTCTCTTTATACCAAATCAATTAAGCTTATGAGAAATTTGAATCAAGGATTGAATTAGGGACGAACTAGAATACATTAATTTTTTTTGGTAGAGATACAAATTCAAATAAGTTTTAAGATACAGTAGGTTTACTTAAATATACATTTATTTAACATCTTTTGTTGGTCAACATTGATGACACAGATAGGTATTTAATTAGGAACGCTGTCCCTTTAAGACATGTAATACTGACACACATTCAGTTTTCACCCACCTGTTCACTTAAGCTAACAACTGTGTTTACATGAGATACTCTGACTCTACACGATAGACATTTGGACTGATGTGTTGTATTTGAGCGCTGAGAACTGATCGAGCGCTGTATGAGACTGAAGAAGTGGAGCGTGCGCGAAAGAGCACTTCTATCAGCACAATTTCACCTATCCCGCCTTTAATAACTTTAAGTTAAACGACAACGAATTGTGACTCCCGGGAAAAATGGGACGTCTGGTGACCCTATCCCTAACCCTTCGGGTGCTGAGGTCATTGTTTCAGAATGCTAGTTTGCATTTTGGTAGTCCTAAACATCCACTGCGGCTGCCAAACTGAGACTAGATATAAAGCCCCTCATCCGATTGTAATCCAATGACAGGGATGCACATTTGAAAGACAGTTAACTTGGCCTATAGCATGTATTTTGAATGTCCCGTAGTCCTCAAATAACATTTTAGCCCCGTCTCGTCTTGTTAACGAAGACACGGCATACATTTCGTCATAGTTTTAATCTTCAGATATTAGTTTTAGCTGGTCAACGTCTAGTCTTAGTCACAGAAAAAAGGTTAGTTGACGAATATTTTTCGTCGTCGTCTTCGTTGACGAAAGTAACACTGGATTGGATGAGACAGAAGACCAGATAATGCTTGGCTGGGGTGCATGTGCACCTTACAGAACCTTTCTAAAATGCCCCATCCATCTGCTTGTTTTCTTTTTTTCAATACAGAATTGCTAATCGAATATTGAAACCAAAATTCTGTTTGGATTTATACCTCAATTCCAATCCATTTCTAAAATGTAATTTATTTCTGTGATTTCAAAGCTGAATTTTTAGCATCATTACTCCAGTCACACTGACAAAAAAGCCTTTAAAATATTACACAATTTTGTCGAGCCACAAGTGAAGTTAGACATCACAATATGAAAACATACAGTATGCTAAAAGTTGATATTTACTTTGGGATTTTATAAAAAAAACTACATTGAAAATTTTATTAAATTTGTACATGTCACACTGTAGACACTAAAATTAAGAGTAACCCTTTTTTCTGTGGTGTCATGCTGTACACCTGGTGTTAGGCGTAGTAATGGAGTCATTTACCTCAGCTGTCAGAACATACAAAATAACTGCCCTTCCTTGGATCCCCTGTGGTATCTGAGCTAACAGAGAGCATTGTGTTTGGCTGGCAATAAAACCCTTCGAAGTTGCATCTAAACAATGGTGCGACATGATGAATGTCCAAGTCTTGTTTTGCTGCCTGGAGTTTTTCCTCACTCTGTCTGAACTGTCATGTACAAACAAGTTTCATATTAGAGACTAACTGTTTTTCGTTCAAAATCGGATGTGGGATCTCTGATATCTCGGACTATCAACCATAAAGTGCTCCCTTTTGCACACCAGTCTCTCCAAACCTCTGGTAAATAGGTGTTTAATATAATTTTTAGATACTAAAAAATAATAAGAAGTTCAATACAATTAAAATATGCAACTGTTCAACAAAAAAAGTAAGATTTTTAAATGTTACCAAAAGAAGTCACATGTTCACACATGCTACATTTACTTGATCAAAAACACTGTAAAACCAGTAAAATATGCTTACAATTTAAAACAACTTTTTTTCTATTTTAATATATTTAACAATGACATTTATTTCTGTAATGGCAAAACTGAACTTTCAGCGTGTTTTTTTTATTAATATAAAAAGTTAAAACATTTGTGATTTTTTATATTTTGTTAAAACATTGATGCACTTTTTTCTTTGAAAACTCTTTGTAACATTATAAATGTCTTTAATGTCACTTTTGAACACCTTAAATGTCACTTTTGATCAATTTAATGCATCATTCTTTTATTGTTCATGAAATAATTTCTTAAAAAACATTACTGACCTTAAACTCTTGAACAGTAGTGCAAATTATATTTTTCTATAATAATAAAAAAAGATTTATTAACTAATCTATCGTAAACTGTTTGTGTATCTGTAAATGTCCAAATGTCTAACCTGGAAATCATTCTGTATCGCATCAATTTCTGTATTGCAAGTTTGGACTGTGGCATAAAGCATGGAAATAAAATATTATTTTCAGACAGCAAACCAAGCCAATTGATGAGGAGAAAAAAACTAATTGGTGAATTGGCACTGCCAACAAGACAGTCAGCTGAGCGGACTGCGTGGCCAGTGAGCCTTGAGCTAAACCTACTGCTGCAGGTTGAAGACCGATTTGATGTGTTGATAGTGCTGAGCACAGGAAGTGAAGCGTAAAGGGCAGAGTACGCAGTCTCATGACAGGTTAGCGCTGGTGTCCCTTTAATCTCATGCCTGGTGCACCCAGCACCTGGCACCTGCCTGTACAGCACAGAGTGACAAACTGACCCAGACAGACGTTTGTTTGATCAAGATAAAAACACAACCAATGAATCTCTATTCATCTAAAACAAATTTTACTTCATGAAAAACAAACTGCCATTAGAACCGGGTTACACATCATAGTTGACGTCAGATTGCGCAGTAACAGCGTTTGCACCATTTCAATCTGCAATGCAACCAACTGAGTGTCACAGCATGGCTTCAACAGGTACTTAAACAGTCTGTATACTCACAAGAAATCATGCGTAGGTTGGCAGACTGTGCCACAGGCAACTGTAACATTAAGAGTTTCACATTTCAGACGTAATTCTCCACTCATTAATGTTGTGCCATGCCTCTTGTATGGCTCTTATGTTTTTTTTCTTGTACGATGGTTGATATTACACAGGTTTCTTAACCTGCCAGCTCTCAGTGGTCTATTCCTAAGAACTGTCAAAACATCAGTCGACACATAAAACGTGTAAAACGGTGCAGAGCTAATTGCATTTAGGTTAATTAATCACGTATTTGCCATTTAGCAGCCACTTTTCATTTAACACACCTCACAGTTCACACCTGGAGCAGCCTGAGGTTCAATGGGACAGAGTAAAGAGACTGAAACGCAGCAGTTCACAAGAATACGATTCACCCCTTCTGGGATTTAAACATTTGAGATACAATCCAAAACTTTAACCACTACACTTCCCATTAAATCAAAATGTAGCTAAAAACCGTCACAATAAAAAAAGAGGAAGTGTTCTTGAGATGCAGTAATTTCGCTTCTTGTCGTAATATGAGTTTCTTGAAGAGACACCTGTCATTGGTAATGGTTGTAGTGCCGTTGAGAGAAAACAAAACAAATAATCTCAACACAGCACATTTCTAAGGAACTTGTCCCCCAGCATTTGCAAGTCATAAAAGTTAATACATGATCGATCTTCATTGAACTGGCTTGCCGATTTCCTGCCCTAAAATCTCCTTATCTCAGGAAATTCTAAAAACCAGGAGAAATTTGAGAAGAACATCTGGGATGTATTCAAGAACAGGACCTCACTGTTAGTTCTTATCACTTAACCATAATTCAACCGAAACCGGACAAAATAACTCTCTATCTGGAAATGGTCCGGGATGACCGTTTAACGCATAATTCAATAATTCAAGACTGTTTTACGATCAGACGTCTGAGCTAAGAAGCTCTGCAGATGCACACCCAAATTGACTTCCTGACCCCAGACACCTCCCGTTTCTCTGTTGCATTCCAAGGGAATGCACGCTCTCTCTCGTTCTTGTGCAGACAAAGAACGAGCAAACTTATGGACTTTATGCTAAAAGACAATTAATAATTCCAGCTGCTATTAAAGCAATAGACTCAAGAGACAATATATATATATTAAGGTTGTATTTATGTCTTCTATAAGCATGATGTGTTGTTTCTAATCTTTAATCTGAGCCCTTTTTATGTTTTAGCAGGAAAAGCAATGAACGTGTGTGAAATATGCTGAGTTTGATTTCTCATGAATGGTCATGATAAATGGAACAATTTTGTGTTAACTATATGTTGATTCTCATGATGAATACTTTTAGAAGTTATTAGAGGTATTTTCCTTCATGTGATAAATTGACTATCAGATAATGTAGGCGTGGAAAAAAGCCGTGCGGGGCTCTGCCCCACAAGAACAATCTGATTGGGACAGCTGCCCGTGGGTGGACCCAAATCGGGCCGTTGAAAAAATGGACACAAAAGCTTTGTTCATTACGCTTTTTGCTCTCGCTCGCTGCTCGCTGGAACTTCGGGTTCGTCATTTGATCGCGCTCGATCACCGCCTTTACCATCAGGCTGACGAACCTAAAGAACTCAAAGAGTTCGACAAAGGTCTCACGGAACAACTTTAACGCATGAAAACGAGCTTCCTAACAGCGTCATCACGTCACAAAGGAACCAGGCAACGGCCAATCACAAGAGGGTTTCCCCAGTGACATCACGCAACCAACAGCCGGAGGTTTCCAGGAAATACGTGGAAACACCAGATCAGCTGACAACTCAACTGAAAGTAAGTAGACAAAACAAATCTCTATTGTCTTATTGTTGCTGGTGAATTGATCTGTATGCATTAAAGATAGCGAAGTCTCTCCTGTGATCTTCCTCTGGTAAAGTTACAAGATAGCAAAAGTGTGTTAGCCTTAAATCTCTCTTCAAACCGCAAAACTCCTTATGTGTGTGCGTATGTTTATGTGTGTATATGTGTTTGTACGTTTAACGTAGTATTGTAGAATAACAGTTAGCAAATAAACCATGTTTCATTTATAAAGAATGATGTCTTGAGTGATTTTCAAGTTTTAAACTATTTGCCAAAGATTGCGTTACCTAGCTCAATTTTGATAAAGTAATAATTTTGTTTGTTTGATCGTTGGTCACGAAGCAAGTTAAACAAAATTGTTAAAGATATACTGATGTTAATGGTCGCTGGACGAGTCGTTAATAAAGTATAAATCATAAGTTAAAGATTAATATCACTTCAATCAAAGCAATATTGAATCTTTAATAAATGATTCCCCAAAGCTGAAGTAATAGCTTCATAAATGTATTACATGGTGTACTGGTATTGATATGGTCCGTAGGGTGATATCTGGAAAGGGCTACAACAGGCAGCTGTGGTTTCGATATCAACACGATGGAATTACTGACAGAAAACCGAATCACGGAGATACCTGCAATGTTAATGGTCAGCAATACCGTCAGCAATACACAATAAAGCGCTATATAAATGCATCATTCATTCAAGGGTGGATTTATTTGTTAAAAAATACAGTGATACTGTGAAATATTACATTTTATTACAATGTGTGTATATATTATATATATATATATATATATATATATTAGTGGTGGGCCGTGGCGTTTACGTGCTGCGTTAACGTGCCGTTATATAAATATATATATAACTTTCATATATTTAGCGCGGATGTATACCTAGCCGAATTGCATAGGGGGCGAGAACGAGTTTTCGATAGAGGCTCGCATCCGTGATGACAATTGTTAACGGCTGGTCTGTGTGGTAATACAATCGGGCAGGACATCCAAACGCTCAGCTATCATTCATCAACCTCAATATGGCTTTTCCTCTGAAAGATGTATGTAGTAGCAACTTTACATGGCCGCTCAATATGATGTTAACCTAGAGAAATGTGCGCTATTGAAGTGTTTGTGTGGAAGCGCGTTTGCTGCAAGACAGGCTCCGTGCGCTCACTGCTCTTAAAATCATTTTTGGTCATACAGATAAAAGTAGCCTAATACATCTTTCGAATCTGTAAAGACTTCTACGTTTATTTGTGTGCACTCAGAATAACAACGAAACGTTGCGTTTTTTAAGCAAACAGGATGCGCTTTAGGTCTCATGTGAACTTGAGCGAGAAACTTTGAAACTCCTGTCTTTGAAAAATATATCTATAGAGAGTGAAATGTCTAAAAATTAAAAAAGAAGACGTGTTGTTAGCATGGATGATTTACATGAAATTTAAACTGTGCAACATGTGCATAAGATGGCTTTCAGTCAATATAATAACAAAAACCGACATTTTGGGTTTTTATTCAACTAATAAGGTGGGCACGCTGTGATCTGTACTATATTTGTACTGTAATTGACAGTTCTCGAAAAAAAAAAAAAAAACAACAACACGGTAGTGGGAGGGAATGGGAGTCATTCTTCTGGGAGTGGAACGGGATTTTCCTCCAGTTTTTTCGTGGGATTGGGACGGGAAGAGATTAAAGTTTGTGATGCTTTTTGAAACAGGAGATGAGCCCCTGTCCTATGCGCCACCTGGCTTGAGAAACCCGTTCTCAAAGACTTACTTTTGGTCATTATTTGGTAGCACACATATTCTGAATGCCTTCGGCAGAATTCAAATGAGCCATTTTAATCTAGATTAATCTAGATTAATTTCAAAATTAATCTAGATTAATCTAGATTAAAAAATTAATCTATGCCCACCTCTAATATAATATATATAACATTTAATAGTAATGTTGAAAACTGTTCTCCTGCTCAATATTTTTCAGGCTTTTTTGATGAAAAAAGCTCAAAAGATCAGAATTTACTGACCTCAGACTGTTAAATCACAGTACATTTTTTTGTCCACTAGTGGTTTATTATAGACTACTATAATTAATAGCAGTCTATAAGAAACCTATAAATAGTAGCCTATAATAAAGTAGTCTATAATAAATGAATACTTTTCCTGATGATTAGTCAATAAATACATGGTACATTTTGAAAATTTAATGATTTTCACACATGTAATTTAACCAAGCACTTAAAATATGTTCCCTAGATCATTTCACATTCAGTTTCAAGCTTGTTTTAATGCATGCCAGAATACAATTGTGTTCTGTTTGAGTCATTTAAGAGAAACAAGTCTATTTTACTTCGGTACAACTGATTATTTTCTCATCTGTTATTTTCTCATCATTGTTACCCTCCACAAAGAGGGTAAGTCACAGAGGGTCATTACTGAAAGGTGTGGCTCTTCACGGAGTGCTGTATCAAACCATATTAAATGCAAAGTTGACTGGAATGAAGAAATTGGATAGGAAAAGGTGCACAAGCAACAGGGATGACCGCAAGCTTGAGAATACTGTCAAGCAAAGCTGATCCAAACACATGGAAGAGCTTCACAAGGAGTGGACTGAAGCTGGAGTGAGTGCATCAAGAGTCACCACACTCAGATATCTTGAGAAAAAAAACTGGACTGTTACTCTGTGGTCCAAAGTCCTCTTTTCAGACGAAAGTAAATTTTGCATTTCATTTGGAAATCAAGGACCCAGGGTCTGGCGGAAGAGTGTAGAGGCACATAAATCCTTGTTGCTTGAAGTCCAGAGTGAAGTTTCCACAGTCAGTGATGATTTGGGCTGCCATGTCATCTGCTGGTGCTGGTCCAGTGTTTTCTGAAATCCACAGTCAACGCCTCCATCTACCAGGTGATTTTAGAGCACTTCTCTGAAAAGCTTTATGGAGATCCTGATTTCATTTTCCAGCAGGACTTGGCACCTGCCCACACTGTCAAAGGTACCAAAAGCTGGTTCAATGACCATGGTGTTACTGTGCTTGATTGGCCAGCAAACTCACCTGACCTGAACCCCATAGAAAATCTTTGGGCTATTGTCAAGAGGAAGATGAGAGACACCAGACCCAACACTGCAGATGACCTGGACGCCGCTCTCAAAGCAACCTGGGCTTCCATTACACCTGAGCAGTGCCACAGGCTGATTGCCTCCATGCCACGCCGCATTGATGCAGTAATTCATGCAAAAGGAGCCCCAACCAAGTATTGAGTGCATAGAAATGAACATACTTTTCAGAAAGCTGACATTTCTGTTTAAAACATCCTTTGTTTATTGATCTTATGCAATATTCAAATTTTCTGAGACACTGAATTTGGGGTTCTCATTATCTGTAAGTCATAATCATCAAAATTTCAAGAAATAAAGGCTTGAAATATTTCACTCTATGTGTAATGAATCTAGATAATATTTGGGTTTCACTTTCTGAAAGGAATAAAAAAAATATTGACCTTTTTCATGATATTATTTTTTTTTTAGATGTACCTGTATTTATTGTACATGTATTGTGCACTGTGTGTAAAACAGTGTTTGCATGGCACATTCTGTCGTGGTTAGCTGAAGAAAGGCCTTGAATAGACATCCATAGTCTTTGTATGAACCCACAGTCTTTCGAAGTTTCTTAAAACATCCAATTAGACAACTTTAGACACATTGTACTGAAAAATGACTCAAGTTCACCTGAAGCAGAGAAAATATTCCATTTGAAAGGACATTTCCAGTGTGCGCTCCATAATAATGATGAGGAAGGCATAATAATCATTCTATGTGGAACAAGAGGGAGATGATTTATACTCCTCTCTTCATCCATTTGCATTTTATTAAGTAACTGCCTGCCTGTAATGGCCAGACAGAAATTAAGGTACCGAAGATAAGAACTTTAGGTTAAGCATCATTACACCAAGAATGAATTCTTTGATGAAGATGACAGCAAAGAAATCCATTGAGCGCACCTTCATCAAGGTCTGCATTGATCTTTTGGCACAGAGGAGCCGGGGATATGCATAAAAGTCTTGCAGTTATGGAACCTGGGAACAGAGCCGTTTCATCAAATACATGAGTTATGAGTTTACGTAAACATGTCATGGCATGTCTAGCTTCAGTACAAGGTCACATATCTCTCTGGATATTCAAACGTTCAAGGGAATTTAAGGTTAGTTGAAGGCATATGCTAATTGTTTTTGGAAGATAATACTCCCTTGATACTTCTTCAGATCAATACAGCTCACCTGCACAGTGCGAGCCAAAATATGAGTGCGGCAGAATGACAGTGTGAGAAAACCATTAAAACAGGCTCTTCTGGCACTAATAGCAGGATTTTGTATCCAAATATCTGCCAGCAAAACACCTCAATCCAACCTCTCTCTTCTGCCTTACAGTGCAACTCTCCAAATTTTAGAGCTGAATCAATAATTAAAAAGTACAAGGAGCTTCTTTAGAAGCTTCGTACTGCCATCTTTTCATAAATGGGATGGAAATTATGTTTTAATAGTCCTCTTTCACAGACTTTACTCACAGGCAACAGAATGTATTTTTTAAAAGTTGGAAAATAGAAAGCGTTTGATGATTTTAAATGCACTGTCGAAGCGCACAAAGGGAAAAGGCACAACTGACAAGTAAAGAGGCTATTTCAGACACTGATACATCGGTTGCCTGACTCTAGCAAAAAATATTGGATAGCAAAATGACAGGCGTAGAAACTAAAGAGAAAGAGTCATTTTTGAGGGCTGACTGCAGAGAACAGCTGATATGACTAATATTTCAATGGGAGGATATTGTAAAAGATAAAAGACCTATTTTTTTACGTCTCTTCACAATTCTTCATTCACAGACACCGAGGCAGAAAGTACGGGTATCTGAGACAAAATTTTAAGAACCTGTGTGCGACATTTCAAACTTTTTTGGGGTCAATTTTGCATAGGGATGAAAAAAATTGGGAAATAATATTAAAAGCTACAGGGACCATGTTTACTAGCAATAAGAGGAACAAACTGAACCAGGAAGATGGGAATGAACTGAACATATGCCTAAATATACAGTGAGGGCAATCTAAGGGGAATTAAATCAAATTCCCATGATTTTCTTAAAAGTAAATGATCACACAAATAATAGAGGACAGAAAGTGCAACTGTTTCCCTCAAACTCGTTAATATATTACTAACCATTAATTTCCTTTTTAATAATGTTTTGACTGTGGACTATCAGTGTGAATCCTAAACAGTTTACAGAAAACAGATGTCCTAAGTCCTGTAAATTAATTGTCTGAGACCCATCCAAAAACCAAACGTATTTATTAAAATAAAATATAATAAATAAAAGCTGATACTTCAGTCACATAATATTGAACTGGGTGCTAAAACAACACATCATGTGACTATAAACAATGTTATTAGTCATGCAATATTCTTGGTGAATACCCTCTTTTATCTTTTTATAGAAAGTCCAACTAATGAAAGCTGTGGTGTAGTGTACTGCACTGTATGCTGAGACTTCATTTTCAAGTAGGCCTCTATGCGTTCTGAACCAATCAGTCATCCTGACAGCTGACCAGAGGGCTCTTGCCCATGTGTCAATCAACAGACAAGAGAGGCGTCACCATAAAACTCTTCAGCAAGCTAATATACAGATATATTTTACAACTTGTTCTGTTATCACTTGATATCTGTGTCATTAGTTTCGCACTTATGATATGATATGCACTCTCTGTAAATCAGTGATATGGTGATATGATCACAAGTTACTATAACCTCAGCAAACTCTCTGCATCATTAATATTTTCATTATGAGTGGCTGCAGATACAGATCATACATTATGGGGATCGATAACACTTAAGCATCATCACGATCGCTACGGATTACATACACTCAGATGTAGTTGAGGATAAACAATGGTATGAATCATAATGAGATATTTTTGGTTTTAGATCAATAGTACTTAATATGATGCACTGTGTTTCAACTTAACTAAACATAACATTAATCTGAGGCATGGATTTGTTTTGCATATATATACACAAGAAGCATTGCATGATTCTTTCTTAGACTATTTGCATTTTTTATTTATTTGTAAAAAAAAAAAAAGGACATTCTAATTAACCATATGAAATTATGGGCTCCATTGTATAAAACATTGCGTTTGAATTAATTCCACTGATGGCCCTCAAACTCAGCTAATGTAAAACAACAAACACCACAATGCTTCGCTCCATTGTTTGCTAATTTCAACTTGAGAACAATACATCTCTGTATAATTATTATAATGTGAATTCAGATAACAAATGCATAGTTTTAGTCACTTACTGAAATTATTGCAAATACTGAAATTTACACCACTGGCTTATTTACATACACTTGCAACATATATATCACAAGTCATGCTATAGGTAGGGATGCAACGATTATAGATTTTGTTGGTATGATTATAGTCTGAGGAATAATCACGGTTTCACGATTATTACGCATTTATTAATTTCACAACATAAAATCACATTAACACTTAAAAAAGGTGACCTCTGCTCTATAAACATCCATGTCAGTATTTCCCTTTTGAAAATAACAAATGGAAATAGATCACAAATGTATTTGGTGTTTTCATTTTGTATATTCTTTCTACATTTCTTTTGGACCTGAGTTACAGAACTTGGAAAGCATAACAGGGATGATAAATCACAATTATAATTAAGTATTATTAATATAAATATTACTATGATATGACTTAGATATAATTAAATATTAATATGACTAATATTAACTTTATTTATCCCACAGAGAACACTGTTACTAATGAGGGGAATAAACTAAACTATTATTGTAATCAACCGTCATCCATACTTATTTATTTTAATAATCTTTATTCATCTGATTTTACATATGGCCTGAGAAAATCATGTCTATTATTTTGGTTTGTGAGATCGAGGCCCACACAAACATTTAGGAGAACAGAAACTTGTCAACACTGCCCAGACTTTCATTAATAAAATAGCGTAGATACTGGATCGCTACATTATATTAATCAGCAGAGGGGGTAAAATTAGTGTTTAAATAACTAAACTGAACACAAATCTTCATTGTTTGTAGTGACGACGTGCAGATGCAGGTAAGCTAATTCACACACGCAACCGTCACTCCCCTCTCTCTCTATTTCTCTCTTTCGCTTTCTCTCTCTCTCTCTCTCACACTCGTTCTCTCTCACTCAAGATTCAAATTCATCACATACACAATTATACAGAATATAACCAGCAGTGAAATGTAAGCAGTCCCCCTCTCTCTCTGTCTTGTCACATGTCACAGTCATGTCACCTTGCAGCCCAAGACTGCTTGCCCACTGAAGCCAAGCAGGGCTGAGCCTGGTTAGTACCTGGATGGGAGACCTCCGGTGAAAACTAGGTTGCTGTTGGAAGAGGTGTTAGTGAGGCCAGCATGGGGTGCTCACCCTGCAGTCTGTGTGGGTCCTAATGCCCCAATATAGTGACGTTATAGTGACACTATAACTGTCAAAAAGCACCGTCTTTCGGATGAGACGTTAAACTGAGGTCCTGACTCTCTGTGGTCATTAAAAATCGCATGGCACTTCTCGTAAAGAGTAGGGGTGTAACCCCAGTGTCCTGGCCAAATTCCCTCCACTAGCCCTTGTCAATCATGGCCTCCTAATAATCCCTATCCACTTGATTGGCTCTATGACTCTCATTCCTCTCCACCTGTAGCTGGTGTGTGGTGAGCGCACTGGCGCCGTTGTCCTGTGGCAGCCGTCGCATCATCCAAGTGGATGCTGCACACTGGTGGTGGTTGAGGAGAGACACCCCCACATGATTGTTAAGCACTTTGGGTGTACAGCAATACACAATAAAGCGCTATATAAATGCATCATTCATTCAGTCTCTCTTTCATCTCTGTCTGAAGCGGGCAGAATGCTAGAGCTAACAAACTTTGCATCAGGTGATCCTTGCCTTCACTGTCGTGCATTAAAATCCTTTATTTCACAATGAGAACAGGTTGGCTAGCCGTGCATGATCCCTTATGTAAACTCTTATATAGCAATTTTTACGGCAATATTTAAATTACACCCTCGTCATTCTTGGTGTACCCAAAATGGTCCCACACTATCGACTTCAGACATTCTCTGGTGGAAATAAAGGATCGCTGTTTGGTTCCTCTGTCATAGTTAATCTAGTGTGTGTAGTAGCCTCCGTGTCTCTGATAAGCACAATATTTTAATCTGATGCACCACTAGTGTAACTTTGTTTTCGTTTTGCACAAGCTGCAACAGTTCTCCGTTCCGTGCAACAGAAACACTCAGTGTAGCGGAGCCTTTACGATTAATTAACCGTGAAGTTTTAAAGCGCGGTTAATAGTAAAACCGGTTAATCGCTGCATCCCTAGCTACAGGTTTCTAAAACGCACTTCGGCAAATAGATCAATATTCTATATAAAACTAATAGGAATGAATGAGGCCCTTTAGACACACAGAGTTCTGAATTGTCTACTAACTGTTGCGATACGAAACTGATGTAATGTGTTCATTTTAAATCAGGTTGTTCATTGACCTTATTAGTAGCTAACGTCAATGTGAGAACACACTATTCCCTCCACTGACTCACAGCTTAACTGCGCTACCCCTTGTCACTATCGGTTATGTATGTCATTCTCTTCCATTGTCAGACTGTTAGCAAACATAAACATTCAAAACATATGTTACATTTCCCTGCTGATCACATCTGATGGCTAGTCTATAGCAGCTACCATGTCTATTATAAATTACCAAAGAGCTAGTCAGAAAAAATAATAAATACAGCACCGAATTAGAGTAGCTAGCAGATTACGAGGCAAAATTTTGCTGCTGCAGTTCTGTGTCAGTCTGATGATATTACATGATGCAAGATTAACAACACCAGTCCAGTTTCATAATTATTACACACATTTCAAATATCAAAATATTTTGATTTTGGGTCAGTTGTGTTCAGCAGGCAAAGATGATGATTGTGAATTATGGCAGAACTATACTGCACACAACTTTTTATATTGAGTATTTTGATAATTATGTTTTCCACACATTTAACGAAGAATCATTTATATGCAGCACCAATATATCAAAACATAAAACCAGCTATGTTTTTTATTACTTTTTTCAGCATTTATATAAAAAAGAAACACTGAATCATTTATAAATCAATTCACTTAAATGACAGTTTGAACTGATACTGTGCATGGAAATTAACCAAACTAACCAACCCTAAAGCAGTTTTGGCTAAATGATTCCAAATGCAAGAGGCTTTTAAAACATCTTAATTGCTACTACTCTAATTATGATATGGTCTTTAGGAAACTTAATGGGCAAAGAAGTGCATTAAAATCACAATATTCAAGATCACCAGAAAAATCAATATATCGACATGCCCTGTTGTAAAATGTATAACCTAGAGCATATTTTTCAAAAAGATTAATGACCTGGATATGGTTCCAAATTGACCATGAGTACTGTTCAAAGTGATGTCAAACTGACCACAGTTTAATTGTATAAACACTATATATTGTGTTATAAAGACCAGGAATAATGAACAATCAGACCGCATACAGTACTGCTGATGTTACCCAATGTTTAGTTCTTAATGACTTAGCATCTTTAAAACAAGATCAAGGATGAGGTCTTAACTAGATTATCCTCGAGATGAAGGATTTGGAGTAGTCACAGTAGGATGTCCACAGCTTGTTTACATATCTATTCCATTAGTGTACAACCATTATAAGCCTCATAGACATGAACACCTGCAATGAAGATACTGCAGTACCTGGATATCTTTGCTATGGAATGAAACAAAACAAAACCTCTGATAATTTAATGTAAAGATAATGTAAAGTTTAGTTGTGGTTGATTCATACTGGTTAAGCAAAGTATGCCAGATCACTATAGTCTGCAACATCCTCCACAACAAAGTACTCAGAACCAGGACTTTGTGGCATGCAAATTGAACTTAGCACTGATTTTTGTATGCGTTTGTGCTGTTACAGGAGTTTTGCATGATTGTTAGTGAATCATAAGATTTGTTGATGGAAGGCATGCATAGAAGGCAAATATGGAATTTACAGAAGACTGAAAGAGAACAAATGTAGGTGTTACTGGGGGAGGATAGTCATGCATATTTCATAGTCATGTACATTTAAACAGCAATACCTTTAGAAACCAACTGCCCTGATCTTCATATTAGACTACCACACTAGTTCAATCATTAGCTCTGTCCCAAAACCTAATGACAGGCACACAAACGAAACCGGTTCCAAAAGAAGTAAAAACAGCAGATAAAGATATCTGAATACAGATTAGGAATATCAATTATGTAATACTAAAAAATATCAATAAAAAGGCACATCGACAGTTGAGTATCCTGTAGAGTGCTCTAAATCAGTCAGTCAGTCTAAATCAAAGGTTACAGGCAGGATGTTAACATAGAATACATTTATGTAGGTTTTATACAGTGAACAAACAAAAATGCAAAGCTCAAAACAAAACCAAAAATAAAAGAATGCAAAACATAAAATACAAAACCATACCAAACAAAACTGAACAAGACAGAACAAAACCAAACAAGACAAAACCAAAACCAGACTAAATAAAACAAAGTAAACATTATTTTATATAAATAACTTTAATGCAATTGATTGTTTTGAATAAAAATAAAATAATTCCAATGTAGTCGTTTGAAATTGAGATTCAATTGATTTCACCCAGTAGTTCTTATTTGGTTAGGTACAACTAAAACCACAAAGTGATCTGAAGATTTCAATAAACCCTGCTATCATAATGTTGGAGTAGGATCTGAACTGCACAAACATGAAGGCACACTCAGAATCTCTGCTGTGGTGGAGCACTCAGGCTTTGATCTGGGAATAGAGGACAGGAGACTGCTGATCCATTTCCTCTTTCCGTGTGACCCATTTTCCCGAGACTCATGCTACAGTGAAATTGCCTCGCAACCCCTGGACCCTACAAACACTCCTTCCTGCGGACACAAGTGATTGAATCGAATTATTTCCTAATCCTTTTTAGCTCCATGTTTATGATTCAAATTTATACACCCACACAGGTGGACGAGCCACGAACGCCGGCTTAGGTTGCGTATTCCGACTCGGAATCAGGGTTTCGAGCTCTCGCGATCTTGCATTAATTAAATCCAGCGCCTTGACAAGCAAGAGGCCGCGGCGAGACAGACATAATTGCAGCCTTTGAGATATTCATGCGCAAACTGCTTTGTATATTGTGACAGCTTAGCAGGTTCAGCCAACACAAACTTGAGTCTAATTAATTTGAATCAGTAATTTGCATAACTAAATCAATTCTCATAATCACGAGGCGTTTCACCCTCAGCAATAAACATCTGTGTCCTTTGTGGTTTATTACATTCACTATGAAAAACATAGCTGAGCTTTATGTGCGCACGTGTATGTTGAGGCATCTTTTGCGAATGCTTTCTCTAATAAATATTAACTAATAAATAAACATATGCACTCTTATTCAAAAATATTTGACTCCATATTTTATGCTAGTGTTCCCCAGGGTTTGCCAACACGAGAAGTTCGCAAAGGAAATGAAGCAGTCATGCCTGTAAGCGGCGTGCTCTGCAGAGTTGCAGAATTACAACGGATGTAAATTCTTGTCTAGGAGCGACTTGGCATGGCATTCGTAGTTCATGAAATATAAACCTCTAGCAACAAGGGTACAGAAACGGTTTAGTATGCAAGTGCAAACATTCGCAACAAACAGTGAAAAGAGCTGAAACATTCAGGTACAAAGCCAACATGGAAGTCACATGTGTGAGAAACTAAAGCTAGGGGGCCGAATATGTAATAGGACACCCCCAACAGTGTGTTCCCACAGATCACTACAGATGTCATCCCATGGCTCCATGTTTCTCGTTCCACCGTGTTCTCAGTGTAATCATACTGATTCAGTGCTGCTAGAGGAGCGTTCTCCCTGTGGAAGCAGAACTCCCCATCTGGTCATACATGAATCTTGCATGTTAAATGGTTTCAACCTCCTTCTCCCGCTGGCCAGATTACAGGAAAAATGACATCAATGATCCTTGAACTCAAACGAACAATACATTATATCTAACTGACACTGCCATCACCTCTTATTATATGGCTCCACTGAGCAATCAGATATTTTAAACGGCCGCCGCTATGATTGTCTTCTGTGGAACAGATATTTTGTAGAACACTGAGGTTCAAACAACTCACTGTCTTTTTATATGCAAAAAAACTAAAGCAAAAAACAACTAAAGCTAAGCAAAACAAACAACAAAAATATTTTTTACTGATACCCCCCCCCCCCCTCTCAAAATATCCAAATATAATTTTGTGTTCACAGGAAAAAATAAAAGTAAAAGGGAGTCATATGCACGAAACAAGAGTGAGCAAATGGCATATACATTTTTCAAATTAATATTTCAATTCAGGTATTCACACACTTTAAAATATAAACATTATTGACCAATATATTTTCTTAAAGTACCCCTCTAGATTTGAAGTTAATATTCCAATAATTTGACAGCACCTTCAAATAATAACAATAATAAAAATAGTTTTTAAAATGTTTTTCACTAATTATAAAATTACTACTATTACTACTACTACTACTAATAATAATATGAAATAGTTTTTATATTGTAAAACTAACAATATAATAATAAGAATAACAACAACAATAAAGATTTAAGGTTTTTATATTATAACTTAAGGTTTTACATATAACTATAATTAGAGTTATAAAATAACTAACTTTTAACTCCAATTATAAAAAAAAAACCCCAGCCATATCAATTTTATTTTAATTACTTTTGCAGTACTAATTATTTACGTGAGTTTTACATTTTTTTATGATTTCCTTGAGATTTTCTTTTACTCACAAATCCCCTTTCCTTGGGAAACCCTGGCCTGTTTTAACTCAAATAAATTCTCCATGCCCATGTATTTAGCTATATAAATATAAGAATAATGTACCAGTCATCCAATGCTAATTGAAAAACAAACCCCCAACAGAGAGATCAAAATACCCCATGCTTTGCACTAAGGTCTTGATCACTCCTGTATAAGATGATAATGACTGGCTGACTCTACATTATCATTACTATCAGTAACAGAATTACAGAAGTTCTGCTCAAGAACAAGTCATTTGTGAAAAAAAAGAAAAGAAAAGAAAAACAAGAAATCTGGTGTTCATTTACATTTGTTTATTACGATGAGTCTCTTTTGGTGTGTACCGTATGCGTGTGATCTGCACGAGAGTCGTGTTGTCCCTAAGTTCAAACATTGGCCTGTTTAAGCTGACTGATAGCCGAAGTGAAGCCATCAGTTTATACAGAGAATGTATCTCACACTGTCAACTACCCAAGCTAATGAAATCACAATGACAAGGCTGACTCAGTGAGAAATCTAATATGATATTTATGTAACTGAATAAAATCTGTGTGCAGATCGTATCTGTCATTGTTTGTCTCTGGGCGGGATTCTGTCTTGTTTTACCAACGCTGACAAAGGAAGGTGACACATAGCGAGACAATGTACTACACTATGTTCTACAGCACATCTATGCTATGCTAAACGGCATGTGGCCTGATTCGTTTTGGTAATTAGTCCCATCTCATATCTACTGCGCCCCTTAAGCTAATGATGCTGGGAGAAAATATTTCCATGTGGCGTCTTTTCATATTCATGTCTCAAATTCTCCACTTCGCTGTTTGGAGACTTCAATAAGGGACACGATACTGTCATCTTCCTCCCTTGTCAGAGCGATTAAATTCATTAAAAGCTCTTCAAGTAATTGCGGCTCATCTACAGCAGAGCAAATATTCAATTAATACAGACAATTTAATAACTGTGATTCCCTCAATCCAAAGCACATAACCTTGATGCATGTCTGCGCTTGATTAATTGGTTTTCTATTCTGAGGTCATTTTAATTTCCTTTAACTATTCATTAGTCCATTTATCATGCTGTGGAGAGACAGGCAATGTAAACTCCACTCTGACAGAAACTCAAACACATATGGTGTGACTTCAAACACTCTCAATGACTACAGTCCAGTACAACTGAAACCAAAATATCCCTGTGGAAAAAAAAATATTTGTCTAACATATTGCAGGAAATCAGAGAACAGGGGCTATATGAAACAATCTTTAATAATTTATATATAAACTTTTCAACCCATGCAACTCATGAACTTTCCATGCTGATATTTTTATCAAACAAAAATCTATTAAATGGCTTTAAATGTGCCACTAAATTCAGCAATTAACCATTTTTTTGGTTTAGGACAACCCCCTTTCATGAAATTGTGAATTGCTATTCTTTTAAATTACAAATAATGAATGCAACACATTATTTCATAAGACTTGGCATGTCAAGAGTGCTTTGGCCATTACTATGCAGTGGATTATTATCTTCCTTTCTGTAGTCACTGACTGATCTGTAGAAGTATGAATCTCTGCCTCTAGTGCCGCCACATGCACGACCTCAGTTACCCACTGCTGATGCATTTGAAGAGAGGATTTATTAATATGCAAAACGTGCCATCCTCTCCCTATTGACAAACAAATGATGGCACTTTTATGTGGTTAGTTGATGCATAATGTGCACATGGATTTATCTACAAACAAAATTGATATAAATATCAGCATGTTTAATTCAAAGTGTGTAGTTGTAAATGCCTGTGAAATTTACTAGCAATTTCTGAGAGAAACGGTTTCTTGTTTCTTCCAATGTATGAAAGTGAAAGTGACGTGACATACAGCCAAGTAAGGTGACCCATACTTGGAATTCGTGCTCTGCATTTATCCATCCAAAGTGAACACACACACACACACACACACACACACCGTGAACACACACCCAGAGCAGTGGGCAGCCATTTATGCTGCGGTGCCCGGGGAGCAGTTGGGGGTTCGGTGCCTTGCTCAAGGGCACCTCAGTCGTGGTATTGATGGTGGAGAGAGGGCTGTACATTCACTCCCCCCACCTACAATTCCTGCCGGCCAGAGACTCGAACCTTTGGATTACGAGTCTGACTCTCTAACCATAAGGCCACGACTTCCCCGTATCTATAACTAGTTCATTTTAAATCGTCCTGCAGTGTGACATCTCGAATGCTATGAGGTCAAAGCTGCATGTGTAACACCATACATAACCCGGATTCAATAAAAATGCTGTTGGGCATACATCCGTTGACATGCATAATAATAATAAAAATGCTGTTGGAGTTTAGCATGGCATGTGACAGGATATCAACTACTGTAAAAACAGCAGTGGAAAAATAGTAATTCAAACTAAGCACCCTAATTTACTTTCCTAACCATTCTGAATCTAGCATAACCTCTGACCTAGATGCATTTTTTTTCCACTGAAGTAGCATTTTCACAGTTGATCATAGCACTTTGACACTAGAAACAATGTTTACATCACATAAGACATGGTTTACCTTCCGTCCGCCAGTGTTGAGCCTCAGTGATGTCAAGAAGGGATCAAATATCATATGGCTCGTCTCAATGTTGACTGGAGACTGTCTCTTCCCCACAGAACACAGATTCCATGCAGAATTTACAAGCCCCCAGAACGATGGCACTGCAATGGGAGAAAGTAAATGTTATTCTTATTCTTATAAAGAATAGTAGATGATATTCTTCAAACAATCATAATCATTTGTTTATAATAAGCAATCTTATACAGAATGTATATTAAATAAATACATTAATAAATAAATTAGAGCCACAAGTGGATGTAATAATTATAAAGCATGAGATAATATGTAAATATTTCCAAAAAAAACTTTGAAATTTAATCTTTTTTAAGCCATTTTTTTAAAGGTGTAATGATGGTAACGTCATTTCTTGTGATGACTATTCAAAACTGGAGCAGTAGGGGAGCGCAGGGCACAACCTAACCCTTTGTGAATTTCTGAGTTTGTGTAAATCCACGTGAGGTTCAGAGTATAATTTTTTTATACACCATAATTAAAAAAAGTATGTTGCTTTGTTTCATAATTACAGTATATACTTTTTTCCTTATATACCTCAAAAGAAAGGAAGTGAAATGTGACAACATGCCCCGTAGGTGGGGCACATTGTAACATGACCATATGACAGCTTAAAATGTTATCTGATCTACAAGACAAACTAAAATATTTTGTCAATAAAATACAATTATTAACTTTTGTAAAATAAAATAAATGGCTTTTTTTTCCAATTAAAAATAATCTAATTTTGGAGTTTGACAATGAACACATTGCAACCATGCTTGGGACAAACCTGATTGCAAGACACAGCTATAAATTATAGTTAAAAACAAAGTGCGCTAATGAAGAAATACATTCAGAGACACTCTTCTCCTCCCTCCACACACAGCTCTCGAGGACATGAGACATAAACGAGCCAAAATACTTTACATTTCTAGAAATTGTCATTTCTGAACATTAAACATTGACAGTCTTTATTCACCTGTTTCTTGTGTTTTCTCAATAAAATCCATAAAAGTAGCCTAAATAGTATACATTACATTGCTAATGTCATAGAATAGCATAGTTCTAATAATAGCGGGGCACATTGTAATGCAGTGTTACAACGTTCCCCATCTGCGCGACTGGAAATTAAATCGGTTTGCCTTCTGCTAGTCAGCAAAGCATTAATAAACTATCTAAACTGATAAATAACAGATTGAAGATTAAAATAATAGCAGATTTGTCTCTTTTTAAATGAATACTAAAAACTGAGATGAAAAATGTATTTCAGCCAGAAATGTACTTTTACCATGTTAAAATAAATATTCAGCAATATCTTCAAAAGGCTTTTGAGTTCTGGCACACGTTTTTCTCTATATGTAGTGTTGATATGGCAATTAGTAAATACCGTAAATTTGGTTATAATAAAAATAATAATAAATGTATTAATTAAATCAATCAATCAATAACAACAACAACAACAAAAGATAATTATGAGCAAAAGCCAAAATTACTAATTATAGTGGTTTGGATTTATAAGGCATATGCAAATGTGTAACGTAATGCAAATCATGTAAACATTATTTGATGAAAGTATCTAGTTTTTGAATATAGTCAACCCTGGACCAAAAAAAATTAGATATCACAGATATTGATATATCATCTGATCAGCTGAATAAATAAGCTTTACATTGATGTATTGTTTGTTATGATATGACAATATTTGTCCGATATACAACTATTTGAAAATCTGGAATCTGAGGGTCCAAAAACATCAAAATATTGAGAAAATCGCCAAATGAAGTTCTTAGCAATGCATATTACTAATCAAAAATTATGTTTTGATATATTTAGAGTAGGACATTTACAAAATATCTTCACGGAACATGATCTTTATATGCACACACAATGGTGTGATTTCAAACAATTCAAATTCAGGTATCCCCATGTCTTCCGCTTTAAATACATAAAATGTTCCTTACAGCTAAAATTAATAGCGTCTTCATTTTTATATTAAGACGATTAAGGGATATTAATATATGTATTAAATAAATGATATTACTTCGAGGTATGCTCTTATTTCAGATAGAGTGTGTTAATATAACTACCAGCAATCACTGTTACTGACTTCTATTAATTTCAATTTTATGACCTAGCCTTTCTTATTATAAATCTATTAATGGCTGCGGCTCACAGCTGCGGTTTCAAATGTCTCTTATACCAAAAGATGCCACCTAGATTTGCCAGCTAGTAGTCAATTACTAAGGAAAATGTTACAGCTGTCCCAGGTCTCCCTTTCTCATAACTCTTTGATACTCATAAGAAAGTCGGGGCTACAATAACCCTCTATTCTTTTAAATAACTTTATTCAACATCAGAGTTCCAGCAGCCCATGACATTTTAAAGCAATTTAGACGATTTATACAAAGTGTTCGCCTTGGCATTTGCACAGCGTTGTGCTACATGCACCTCCAGCTGACAACCATTACATGAGATGATTGGCAGCCTGCAAAACAGAATTCTTTATTAATAATTTATGAGCAGTCCGTGGTGTGCTTAAGGACCTCCATGCTTGCATCTTCTATCAAGTAAATTCCACTCCTGGAGCATTTTGGTTGGGTGACATGACCCAGTTGGCTTTACAGAAAAAAGCGACCACACATAACAATTCATAATGTCTATCCACCACAATGACATCAACACTTCTGCCCTCATTTCAGGCCTCAACATGAGTAAAGACTATTCATAAATCACTTTTTCCATTGTCCTGATGCTGAGAGAAGCAGGTGGTCTCCACACCATATTTTTCATGTTGCGAGTCGCCATAATTTGAGCCTGCATTTTCCCGAACAAGCACCACCTGCTGTTTCCTGTCATGTGAGTGTTCAAGTATTCTCCTTAAGAAAAGAACTTGACAAAGTAGCAGCGTGTACACACTCTTTTGTACACGAGAAACGAGCACAAACCCGGGCACACGCACACAGAACGTGTAATCTCTTTCGACCGCCTAATGCTACACAGAAAAATAAGGGTTTAAAATTTTACCTTTTTGGGTACAACAGCTTGTCCCTGGAGCAGTACCCTTAAAAGGACATGTTTTTACCTTTTTTTACCCCTAATAGGTACATATTAGTACCTTAAGGGTACGTATTACTACTCAATTTTTCTGTGTGTATGCTAAAAAGGCCTGCATTTTGTTTGGGGACAATTCTTGATAAACAAAAGTGTGGCTCAACTGAGGCCACGACTGATTAGCTCTGTGATTAATAAAAGCACCGCTGGTTGGTTTGGTCAGCAATTGCTTCAGCGGCGTTAACGCAAAATGAACAGCCGGCTGCTATTCCACTCTCATTTCGTGGCATTTCTGCATGAGACGGTGTTGTGTAGAGATTAGAGAATGAAAATGGATTTAAAAAAAATAATACATGTTGAGTCATATCTTATTTAGGAAAGCATTGAATTAGTTTGTAATGTCTGCCAAGATGCTGGCAGAAGAATGGGAAATAATTCAGATCCTTCTACATCAGTCACTGACAGGAAATCGATAACAGGAATGGGGCTGCAGTGTGTGGAATCGATCCGCTAAACACAGGTGACATGTCATAAATGGTAAATACTTATTACCTATTGGTAGATCTAAAAGAACAACCACAGTCAACAGCTTTTCACCTTTGGCAATAAAATAATCCATGTGTACGAAATCAAGCCGAATCTTCACTTTAGATAAGCTACATGTTAAAGATAGATTTAAAATACATTAATCTGAATAGCACTGATATTTACGCTTAAGGGATGGTAGTTAACAGATCACTAGAGGGGAAGATTTTCAACTATTTTGGTCTGCTCTTCACTCAAATCTTTTGTGTATTTTCAGAAAACTTATAATATAGTGTACTGATTTGTATGGATTTCTTTTATATAAATTTTTTTGGTGTTTTTGTATCCTTTTTCAAGCTTGTAAGCTCAAGTTTCCAAAGTAAAAAAGTCTGTTCTATGTAAAAACGTTCTAAAAACTGTATGGCTTTGGAATGACATGAGAGTGAGTAAACACATTTTTGAATGCATGGTTTAATTGCTTATCTCTCATTGTGACTGGACACATCAGAGCTGGTCTTTATAAAGACAGAAGAGGCTGTTCTGTTGAATGACCTGTATAAAACCTTAATCTTTAAAGCCCCGGGACATACACTGGCAATCAAAAATAACAATTAAAATGCCTCAATCATGTGTATTTAATAAGCATAAATAGATCCATGTCAGTTCTCGTCTCAATCAACTCTGTGCGGTATCTAAAACATCAATAGTCATATACATGCTGGATGCTGGCCATTTTTCTTTCACTATCAAGCCAAATAACAAAACAAAACAAAAAATATATAATCGTGGAATTTAAATAATGAAATATTGTCATCATGTTAATTAGGGGTGGCACAATATACTGGCATTGACGAGATTTAAAAATGAAAAGTACACATAGGAAAATATGACAGGAGTAAAACAAGTTGTTAATCTCATAAATTGTTGTACTTTGATGCTGCAGTGGACTTAAAAACGGTTAGCATTTTAGTGTCTTCTGTTATTGTAATTGTTCTTTTTGTATGCTGTGGTATGATTTATTGGTTAAAAAAGGGGGGGGGGGATTAATTTGACTGATAGCATGGTTTATGTATTTTTATATTTCAAGATATCAATATATATCACAATGTATGGTTATTGTGAATATAAATATATATTTAAACAATTCTCCTTTCATATATTTTAAGAATTTTTTTAAATTTATTTATTAGACTTAATCATTACAGTAATCATCCTCATAAAACATATTTTTCTGTTTAGCCATAATAAATTATTTAATGTTGGCTTTTACAATCTAAGCACAGGAAAGGTTTTGTTAATTATATCAAATCAAGGTCATTCACAATGTTATTCACGGACAGAGCAATCTATCTATTCCCATGATCACAAGGGTTGGAGCTTGTTCTTTCACATAAAAAAAAGCTGAAGAAAAGACTAGCACTTACAGAATAATCATTGCCTTCCCCTTTATTACAGCTAAAGCCTGTGTTCTGGCCACCCTCAAGGTTTACTACAGTTCAGTGCCGAGCGAAGGCAAGCACTAGGACTAAGAAGACACACTTGCACCAATTAAGACGCTCATTAATCACTTCCACTCCAGATCTTGCCACAAAATCATAGAGCCTCTGCCCCAAGACTACAGGAGAGTAGCTATGCACCATAGAATGAAATAAGCAGAAGTATTTCTTAAAATAGTGCTTCTCAAACCTGTCCTGGTGACCCCCAACCACTGAATATTTTGTATGTCTCCCTCATTTAACACACCTGATTCAGCCCATCAGCTCATAAAAATACAAAACGTGCAGTGGTTGGGAGTTCCCAGGACAGGATTAAAAAGCACGGTCTTAAAAGACGGGAAAAGGACCATGTGTGGAAAATAAATGAGTTTTGAAAACACGGTGTATCCAGATGTTTCCCTGGGTATCTTGGACAAACATCAAAAACTACCGTCTGTTTTGATGTGCTGAAGCATATAATAATAATACTGCAGGAAAACAAACAGATTGGCAATAAATACCAAAGGAAGGAAGGATGGGAAAATATCTTTACAAAACTGATGCTAAATGTTTGGAAGTTGCATTCAAATGTGTAACCTCTTCAACCAATCCTTAATCTTGGATGAGGCAGTGAAACTTCACAACCGGACTACATCGTGGGGGAGGGTTAATTTCTTTCCCCAGCATATGGTGAAACTGAAACAAATGAAAACCCTTGGCTATCGGCTTTATATCTCTAAGCAGTAAACAAGAAACCAGAGGAAAGCCTGGAAATTGTAACATTATTTATAAGAAATGTTTCTTAAATGCATAGTTCACCCAAAAATGAAAATTCTGTCATTAATTACTCACCCTGATGTCATTCCAGACCTTTGTTCATCTTAAGAACACAAATTAAGATATTTTTGATGAAATCTGAGATCTTTCTGACCCTGCATAGACAGCAAGGGTACTACCACATTTATGGCCCAGAAAGGTACTAAGGACCAGTGGTGGAAAGAGTACTGAAAATGTGTACTCAAGTACAAGTACTGTTACATTGCTGATTTAATACTCAATTACAAGTAAAAGTACTGGTGCCAAAACAGTACTTAAGTAAAAGTACAAAGTTATCCTCTCAAAAAGTACTCTGAGTACTAGTTACTTTTTAGCAAGTGATATTTAATGAAAAAAATATTCATTCATATCAAAGATATATGTGGATAATAGCTACTTTGAATAAAACCAACTTTTATCTTATTGACTGAAATGAAATATTGGATATTGAATACTCCACCTCTTGCTCATAGCAGATTAATGGTTGGATAGGAGTGGTTAAGAATATCTGCTTGTTACGTCTGACATCACGCTTCACCGCTTCTGGGTCCCAACACTCTGCCAGACCCCCCCAACAAATAAACTGTGCTAATATACACCCACGATGACATGTAATACTGAAAAAATATAACCCTAACCTTTATTTCCATACTGAAATCCCAGATGACCAGACTCAGCTAAAATTGACAGGAGGCGGATGCTTGTCAAACTTGCTGTAGGAGAGGAGAGAGCAAGACGCAGCGTGTACCGTTGTATATACGGTCGATACTGTGACAAATGAGTAATTAACCGTGTCAGATATTTCAGCATCGATATCAAAATATAGAAATGTATACCAACACTACCATGTAGTTTGTTTCTCCAAACTTTGAGTCCATAAATCACGCTGAGCTCCCTCACTGTCTGATCAGCTCTTCACCTGCTGCAGCGGCGGCTTTTCCCGGTTCAGATATCACGGCTTTTATTGGTCCGTTTACGTTCAGATATCTTTATAAAGTTTTGTGAAAGGTTTGAATATCAATTCAGATTGTGGGCGTAATCGGTAACGAACTATGATTTTAAAAGTAACGAAGTAGATTATTTTGCTTAATTTGTACTGAAGTACAAGTAAATGTACAGCTTTAAAAATATACTCAAAAAAGTACAAACCCCGAAACAAACTGTTCTATGACAGTAACATGAGTAGTTGTAATTCGTTACCACCACCACTGGTAAGTACATCGTTAAAATAGTCCATGTGACATCAGCATTTCAACTGTAATATAATGAAGCTTCGAGAATACTTTTGTGTGAAAGAAAACAAAAATAATGACTTTATACAACAATTACTTCTCTTCCAGTCAGTCTCCGCTAGGGTTGGGAATCGATTGCAGAATCGGATACTTAAGGTCAGAAATTGGATACTTGTTGTCAAATAAATATTTCGATTCCACCTATTGATTCCTATGCATTTTTTTGTTTGTTTTATTAGGTGTGACCTAATAAAACTGTTCCTTCAAATATCTGTAATAGCTAAACATGTTGCAAGAGAGGTGTCACCACCAACATGACATTAATTTAATAATCGTTAAATATCGCGAACATGATTCAAACACCAAAGTGATTCTATTCCTAAATTAAAATGATTTGTCGTTTCATTCCTCAACCTTTGAGGTGTGAGATCACAATGTTGTGATCACTTGGTTCATTCGTGCATTGAACGGTCAGTGTGATTTAAACATTTAAACCTGCATTCGTGCTACTGCTGACCTAAAGAGAACAGCTGTCATGTATATGAATAAAACAGCTTCACAGTCTTTTCGACCACACAGTATGATGTGTTACAAACATTCAAATCACAGAAGCACTGTTATAAAAGTTTATAGTTCAGATATAAACTCTGATATGTACGGTAGCGATTAAAATAGAGTAAATCTCCTTTTGAAAGTAATTTGATACTTCAAATTAATATTTATTGATTACATTGTTACTCCAGTGGGTGGCGAAAAGTGTCTGTTAAAATGTATTTGTCTTTGAATCATACAAGAGATTTATTCAAGGATGCTGATTCGTCCAGTAATGAAACAAGTACATCTTGAGAGAGTAATTCATAAATTACATGTGATTTTGTTTAGTCGTCTAATATTTTTTTCTTCAGAATCATGAGAGAACCACAACTTTCATTGAGAAAAAAAAACAAATTTAAATCCAGAATCATGCAGTTCTATTTTGCACACAAACAGCTTTTAAAGAGTCCAGTTTTTATGTAGCCTGTTGATTTTTGTTCATGGATTCAGCTCCAATAAATGGTTTGCTAAAAAGAGACACAGGATAAATGTTTGATATCATTATTTAATCACATTGGAATCGAAACTGGGAATCAAAAAGAATGGGAATCGATAAGCAGAATCGGAATCAATAAAATTCAAATGATACCCAACCCTAGTAACCGCCATTCACAAAAGAATGTGCTATGGTACTCTCATGAATGACGATGAAGACTAACCGGAAGAGTAGAAATTGTTGAATAAAGTCGTTATTTTTGGTTTCTTCGTACCGGTTTTGTATTCTCGTAGCTTCATAAAATTACAGTTGAACCACAGATGTTACATTAACTATTTTAACAATGTCCTTATGGGGTTTGGAATCACATGGGGGTGAGTAATTAATGACAGAATTTTCATTTTTGGGTGAACTATCGCTTTAAGAAACAAATCAGCATATTAAAATGATTTCAGAAGGAACATGTGACACTGAAGTGACTGGAGTAATGACTGCTGAATTGTTGATATGTCATCACAAGAATAAATCATATTTAAAATGGATTAATATAGAAATCAGTTACTTATTTTTTTTTTTAAACTGAGACCAAAATTGTACAAATGTATTTAACAAACATCATGAATAATCCATACATATGTGTTAAGTTTTTTTCTTCCAATTATTAATAAGCAGTGATGTAACAGGTAATTTTTCCTCAAAAATAGTTACTATTCTAAACTAAGAATTTCCTTCGATATTGACTGTTTTCTTAATTGTGATATTAGCACAGTTATTTTAACCTGCCATTTTGTACTTGAAAAAAAATAAATTTTACCTCATAAATTAAAAACATGCTCACCACAGAAAAGGTGTATTCAAGTCATTGTATCAAATCATCTATGAACTGCATTATTAAAAAACAAGTGTAAAATCATCGACCAACAATGCATATTGAAGAAATTTTGCAACTAGTAAGCCTACAGCAATCTTGCAACAAATGTTTCCAAACAAATCGCAAAAGACAGCCGTTTTGCGCTTGGAAAGTCAGAATGTCGTCAGAGTAATTCAGCTCTCTGTCTGTTAATTGGTGCAGTTCATCAAAGCAGTGCTTTATCAGGTGTAGCATTAGAGCAAACAGGAGTATCAACCCTCACGTAATGATTAGTGGCCGAGACCACAAATCATTCACAAGCTATCATTGTCTAGGTAAACAGTTCCAGAGGTAAAGTGGCATCAAGCGGGACAAGCGTGCAGTCGGCGTGTTTAAATGGCACAGGACAGCTGAACCTCTTTGGACGTGTCCTCTAATGCCAGTGTAATCTCAGCACCCTGGGCCGATGGGCCTCATTAGGCCGGACCATCCCGAGAACAATAAACATGTCAGTCAAGTTAACTCCTCCTGTCATTTGTTAATGGGCAGGGATATCTGACCAGGCGGCAAAGAGGGTTTCTCAAAGCAGAATAAAAATGAGAATAAAACCGCCATGGTGCAGCCTGCACAGAGGAACCATGGTCACCACAATCTCTGTGGATTCTGGACAGGCCGCACACAAATGCTGGCTCCTCCACCATGGAGACATCAACAGTAAAACACTCAACAGGACCTTCTCCTCTCGCTTGCTAATTGTTACCCGCCTGTTTAGGAGGCATCACATCTCTGAGGAGTCCTTCAATGTTGGCCTCCACAGGATTCGCTGAAGAGCAGCTTTATCCTTGAGCACTTCTGAGCTGACAATAACCACACAGCACAAAATGAAATACTACGGGAAGGATTTCAAATGAAGCACAGCTGATTTTTTTTCCAGACTACCGGATGCAGAGTGGCATTTAATGCTTTGTGCACCATTTAAAAAAAAAAAAGTCTTTGCTTGTGACACAATGCTTTCCCACCATTGAAACGCTATTCTGGCAATCTGTGTTTTCACTCTTATACAGTAGAGGGCGCTGTTACAAATCTACCGAAACAATACAACATCTTCAGATCCAAAAACATGCAAACACGATCTATGAAATAGGGATGGGCAATATGTCAAAAATATCTTATCGATAATCGTCTTAAAAAAATTATCGCGATATCCGATAATATCGTCTACCTAAGCCCCACCTCCACCAGGCCCTGCCCCCCCCCCCACGAAAAATATTGCTGACATGCACCATAAACACGCATCATGTTCAGTTTGGTCTTAATTATTGCCAGTTTGGTATTACTTTTCTTAGTTTGTGCTTAAACTAACAGAAAACATTATCTTCGCTGTTATGTTGGTGTTGCTAATAATTTCCACTCTGTTCTTATCAAATTTGTGTTAGAAATTAATTTCGTTTTGTGAGGAGAACTGTTTAGGAAAAATAATAGAGGAAGCACTGGCGGTGAAAGAATAATAAATGCAAATATAGTAATGTCCTGATTTTCTGAATCCATGCATTAATAATTGTAGCGCTGTTTTTAGAAGTGAACAGCAGTAATATACTATTTATTGGCATATCTGTTAGTCTGTCTAAAATCTAAACTAACTGGTGCACATAATACTATTCAACCTCTATCTGTGGACATGATAATTTGGGGCAAAATACTGCTTTTTGGTGTGTTTTTAATCGATTGGTATTGATATCAATGGACAAATCCATATTTTTTTCTGACTTATGTTGTTGAACATGGTCAGCTGGAGTGTGATGTCATGCAGCTCTGAAATTGAGTATAAATAACACTGACTTGGGTAAATAGCATGCAAAATGTGTCTGGCATGACAATCTCTAGAGGTTATGATTGATTCCTTTATAATTCTGCATGGGTAGAATATCTGAATACGTTTGTGGAGGACAAAATTACTAGTAGACTTCCTCAACTGAACCACTACACACATTTTCTCTTTTTTCTCGGGCTCTGTCCTGTTTTCTCCATCACTTAAGCTCTCTTTGGCTGTCCGTTAACCATGTCAGGCATGTCAGAGTGTGGATTTAGCCTAAACCTCTCATTGAATCTGAAAATAATCCCCAAGTCACCCTGCTGTTATCTTGGCCATGCTTATCAGAAGAGAGGATTCCTGTGTCATTGAGATCGAAATTGTGCTCATTACATGTGTTTATCTAAAAACAACAAAGGCATAATGATTTGTAAAGAGCTAAAAAACACTATAACCCATGTATAACATGCATTCACAACACAATTACCTTACGTAATATGACATTTAAGTAAATTTTCAGTGGGCAATAATGTGGGATTGGGCTTGATTTTGTCCATCAGGATTGATTGAATCATAAGCTATGATATTATTGGTTAATGTACACTACCGTTCAAAATGTTGGGGTTTGTAAGATTTATGCTCAAATAGGCATTTATTTGATTAATACAGTAAAAATTGTAATATAGCGAAATATTATTAAAATCTAATTTTATGCATACTGTATATACAAAAAAAAGTTTTCGATTGTAATATTTTTTCAACATATAGCCTACATGTTTACTGTATCAAATGTACTAAATGTAATTTATTGACTAGCAGCCATACTTTGTCACGTGATTCTTCAGAAAAAATTTTTTTGATTCAGAATTCGATTTTATCAATGCTGAAAACAGTTGTGCTGCTTATGCTGGGTACACACTAAAATATTGTTAAAATTTTGTGTGAGACCACAAACATGAGGGCAAAAAAAATCCTAGATTGAACTGTTTTGCTCTTATAGTGTGAGGTGTGCCGCGATGTGACAAAGACAGCACACCACACACCAACAGATTTTCAACCAAGAGTCCCGACTGTGAACACGGGAAACCTCGCAAAATCTCTGGAGACTTGAGAATAAATATGTTTTACAGTACACGTTGTATAAACACTCCTGCTGTTGCCACAAATTGACAAGCTGATCCTCCATCTCTGCTGCCCAAATGCTTTTGTGCTGCACCATGACTGTGTTTGTTATGCTTCCGTCTTCTGTCAGCTCGCTTTCTGATTGGATATTGTTTCGTTTCACGTTATAATCTGCAGATCAAACGTGCGTTCATCCTCGGGGTTCCCCCCACACATCAGGATTTCTGATCGTAAATATTCAACATGTTGAATATTTACAATTCGCGATCGGGGTGCCTTCAACGTTCTTCCGAGCAGATTCAGTCACTCTTAACACACCTCACACCACAGAAAAATCAGAGAAGATAATCTTTAGAACCACCAAGATAATCGGGACATTACCTAGGATTGTCGGAATGGGAGAAATCGGCACAAAAGCAGCCCAATTATCTTGTGGTGTGTACCCAGCATTAATCTACTGATTATGATTATGTTAAATTTGTAAAATTAAGTTATTTTAGATTTTTCAAATAGCCAGACTGATTGATTTAGATGATTTAACAAAAACAAAATAAAGGCTTTGCAGCTTTTAGACCAGCACTGCATGTGTTGACATTATTATCTGTAAATTGAGTATAATGATAATTGTTTTAAAAAGTAAATAAGTCAACTTTAAACCGAAATCTTTTACAAAAAAAAAACCCTTTTAAAAATGTGCAAAAATACTGATGACTCATCCTGAACTACACACTTTTTTGTCCAATCAAATACTCTTTAGAATGAGAATGCCCCTCCCTTTAATTCCACCTGTAACAGGTTAAAAATTAGCAAATCATACTGTAGCTTATCTGCTGGAAATTAAATAAAATATAATACAATAAATTAAAAACTAAATAAAACAGAGTATTTCATATAGTATTTAAACATCTGACTTCTCCTTACCAGTGGCGGGGACTGGCCATCTGGAGCACTAGGAGTTTTCCCGTTGGGCCACTGTACAATGTGGGCCAGCCCATTGTGTAAACATATATAAAGAATGAATTATAGTAAGTGTACATAGACTATATTCCTCCATCGGCCCAGACGAATGGCCTGAGCAGCCTATTTGAGACAAAAGTTCTACAAACCCGATTCCAATCCTGTACAAATTGTAATAAAAAAGTGAATGTCAAAATGTGACGTTGAATAAAAGGAAAAAAAGTTGGGACAGGTAGCAATAAGAGGCCGGAAAAGTTAAATGTACATATAAGAACAGCTTTTTAGTCAAGTGTAGTGTCGTAGCTGCGGCGAAAAATAGTGGAGATCCATCCAGAGAAATGGCCTGAGGCCTTTTGAGACAAAGCGTTCTGCTCTGTCATTACTGGGCTCAAAAGCGGCAATCAAAATGTCCGGTCAATGTGGAAGTTTGAACATTTCACATGTTGAACGCTGTTCATCTTTGGAGCTTGATGCTAATCAAAGTGTGGAAGGCGGGATTTACTGTTCACGGAGCTGAGATGCGCCACTTGAATGCTAGCTGACTCTGAGGTAAGATGTAAGCCGTTAAACATGACAAGAAAATTCAGCAATATTTGCCAACTGTTTAGAAAAAAAATTCTCAAACTTACTCTAGAACATTGTAAATCTGAAGACTTTCGCTTTCAAGTGCTGTGATTAGGAAAGTTATATATATTAATAAAAATATTATAATTTGCTAGTTCATTATTTTATATACACACTGGCGATCAAATGTTTGAAATTAAGACTTTATTTAGTTTTAAAAAGGGAGGATGGAGGATGAATTTATTTGATCAAAATACAATAAAAATAACATGAAATATTACACTTAAAATACTGATTTTCTATTAAATATATTTTAAAATGTAATTTATTTCTGTGATTAAAGCTGAATTTTCAGCATCATTGCTGTGATCTTCAGTGTCACATGTTCCTTCAGAAATCATTCTAATATGCTGTTTTGATGCCTAATTATTATCAGTAATTAGTTTTAATCAGTTAAGCTATACTTATGGTTTTCATTATTATCAATAGGCCTACTGAAAACGGTTTTCACTTAATATTTTTGTGGAAACTGTGATAGCCTACTTCAACTTTTTCATGATTATTTGATGAATACAAAGTAAAAAAAAACAGCATTTATTTGAAATATAATTAATTTGTAATAAGTATAAATAACTTTACTATCACTTAAACCAATTTAATGCAATCTTGTTGAATAAAAGTATAATTTATACATATTTTTTTTATATTACCCTAGGCTAAATGATAATGTATCACATTTTCCATAAAAATCTGAAATGTTTCTTGAGCAGAAAATCTGCATATAAGAATGATTTCTAAAGAACACATTCTGCACTACATTCCAAGTCTTTTAAGCAGAGCATTGTGTCATATGGACTGATATAAATGGTAGGTTTTTAACGTTAGTGATATTAAACTGTCCCTCTAAAAGAGATACTACTTTTGAGATTACTATTTGTCATTTAAACCAGAAATGACTAATAATAATGTAAAAAGTATGCCAGTCATTCATTAATGTTAATGATAATAATTTCAATAATAAAAAAATAGATACCATTTTCATTTCTGAATTGTGTTATATGTTAGCTGGTGGGTTTATGGTGTGGTGTGTTATGGACTGGGTGTGGTGGGCCGCTCTGTGCCAGAAAGTCCAGGGCCACTTTTTAGCCCCAGTTTGCCCCTGCTCCTTACCACAGTACTAGTCTCATGTCCAACAAAACTTCCATTTCCACTCAGTAAATCTCTCCACAGCTGTTCTCTTGGTAGATGTCTTTGCTTAGTTACTCTACATAGTTCACTTTTAAAACACTGTGGGAAAATTCTAGCCTGACTACGTCAGACTTCCGCTCAATTTCAGTTTGCTTCTGTACTCAGTCTGATATAGCAAACCAGCTCCCAGATTATCTCCGGCTCCGCACCAGCCGTCCAACCAACGAACAGAGGGGCGGGCTGAGAGCCGTGACGTAGACGCTAAGCGCCGAATTTAAGATTGTAGTTTAGGTTAGGTAAATCTAAAACGACAGCGGTCATGGAGACACAGGATGCTATTCGCTCTGTTATGCAGAATATTCTGAAGCCCGAACAAGAAGAGTGTTTGGTTCACATTTTGAATGGAGGTGATGTTGTGGCCCTACTCCCGACAGGTTTTGGGAAAAGTTTAATTTATCAACTGTTACCGATCGTCAGCGAGAAACTGGGGAGGCCAAAGTCCGGCAAGGCGATAATTGTGATTGTGTCCCCCTTGGTTGCCCTCATGGACGATCAGGTTAAGGATTCAGCAAAACTCTGTCTGTGTGCTGCACAGCTTGGCATGCACAATGATCGAGAAATCATGGAGGGGAATTATTTTTGGTAGCTCCGAATCCTGGATTCTCAATCCAAAATGGCAAGCTATGTTGGCATCAACCCTATACCAAGACAACCTCGTTGCCATTGTCGTTGATGAGGCACACGTCGCATACAAATGGTGAGTTTGCATACACGGGTTTGGTTATTAACTTCAACAAGTTAATTTATTTCGACATCAGCTCAGTTCAAGGCGGCTGAGCCGGCGCATAACATACGTCATAACCAAACGTTATGTGATTGGCTTATGGGTACACCAATGATTTTAAACTTCAGACAAGAGCCCCCCCACGAGATAGTAAACGCTTGTCAAGTATGCCCTTCCAGACTCTGTCTACGAAGTGAAGCGAAGTAGCAGAGTTTGGTATTACCAGACTAGGGAAATTTGGCTGTGGGTGGACACCTTAGGTACTCAAACCACCACTAGACTAGGAAATGTAGGTTCTGTAACAGCAAAATAAATAGATATAAAAAAGTCGCAAAATGTCATTTGTAGTTTGACAATGAATACTTGTACTGAACTGACACCAATATAACAAATTATATCTATCCATCATTCTTGATTCTCTGTAGTCTTCATTGGTAAGATTCATTTTTTTTGGAAGAAAAAAATCCTTCCACCTTCAACATGCAACCTTTCATCAACCAAAATGGAACAATGTGTCTATGATAAAGAGAGAGAAGGTGCAGACTGACATGGAGCGCTGATGCTGGAAACACCGTGTTATTGAGCACTCTGGCCGAGCACCGGGGGAAAAATATTAATCGGGTCTTAACGACAAGGATAATTCTGGGCTTCATGCCGCAGAGCTGGGAGACTGACAGATGTGCAGATCTGAGTTCTAAGAGCAATTCCGACAGCAGCTACCGACAGCAGCTACAGTAAATGCATTTAGAGCCAATGTTTGTTACCCACACATCACCGGAGCTTGTCAGCTACATAAATGAAATGAAGTTGGACTTTATCTGTGAGAATTGAATGAAAATATGGCAAAATATAATCAGATATGTGGCCACAGACATACCACAGCTAAATATGATTGTTGTTTCTCGTAAGTGCTTAACCTTGCTCTGCACAAAGTTCTGTCCAGTTTATTATGGTATTATGGGGTATTTACACTTGGTCACTTCATGCATGTTCACTGCTATCTGACTGCATACAAATTACATTCACACTTCACCACATAAATGTGTCTTTGCACAAAAGTGATTATAAATCTGATTTAGTATTCTTGTTTTATTTGCAAATGCAAAGGAGTACCAAGGATACTAATACCTTTAGTACCATTTTCTTACACATAATACTAGAAGCTAAGAGTTACAGCAAAATAAAAAAAATAAAAAAAATACTGTTAAGTGAAAGTATAAATAGAGACAGACATGTTGGATTCTTAAAAATGTAACTGCAGAGTAATAATAAATGGCAAACTTAAAAATTGGTTTACAATTTTGATTGTATTAACATAGGTTAACCATTTATATGTGTATTAATACATTTCAAGTTAATATATTCTGAACAAAACAAATTAATAATCAATAGTATATTTACAAAATAATATTAACCTTGATTAAAAAATGCTTTTAAAAAGTAATTTGTTGTTAGGTCATGATACAAAATGCATTTATATTGAAACTTATTGTAAAGTGCTACTGTAATCATAAACCTATATATAATTTAATATTGCAATAACTATAGTGCCGACCCAAATCAATCTTTCATGGTCATGTATTTATAATAAATGACTAAAAATTATTAATTGTTAGTTCCTGATACAGAATATGTGAACAAATGTTGAACCATATTGTAAAATGTAATCGCTATTAAATATATATATTAATATTCCAATATTTTTATAGTGTTGATCTAATCCAATATTTGATGGCCATGTATTTATTAATAATACATTATTTTAAACATATTTAAGCATTACCATAATGCAAAAAATCATACAGTACTGCAATATCATTGTGGTCCCAATGGCAATATTTTATTTCAATGCATTTAATAATTTTATAAGTCATTTAATTATAATTATATAAGATAATGTACAGTCAGTTGGTCATTATTGCAAAACAAACCCGGTCAAGTAAGTAGAAAAGGCCAAAATGCAACCAGGAACCAAATTAAACCCATGTTTCCAAAACACCATAGTAAAATTTCTCAAGAGCATACTAACAGTTCAATTTTATCTCCTTATTGGCAATTGATTAACAACATTTAAATTGGTGCTTTTTGATTGATAGATGGTACCAAGGATGTCCATGTGCCAGCATCTATAACAGCCACTGCGAAACACGAGCAGCTGTCGATGCATTTCTTATGCATCACTTGAATTATTCATCCGTTGTCATTCGGACTGAACCAGGAGATGTCTGTGAATTAGGGAAACTCGCTATGATGAGAAGTGGGTGAGGCATGGCTCAAGGTTGCCTGCTAGTTTCCTTTGTGTGCGTGTCCAAGGTATCACTTTTGTAGCCTCTCTGTATTTGTGCATGGTATTGGATGCTAGAGGGTTGCCTGAGGCTGCTTTCAGCAGAGTCTATGTGCTAGGAATATGCAGCGGGGTGCAAGTACAGTGCTTCTATTCACAGAGGCTGTAACGCATAAAAATGCGTGCTGGACTTGATTAATATTTGAGTGCGTTTGACCCAGCAGGAGAATGAAGAGGCCATATAATGAAAAGCAGTCTCTTGATGTACCTCCAACCCTGACAGTTGTGTGTGGCGGCTGTAAGAAGAGTACGTCTCTTAAAGGTGAACTGCACTGATAAATGACTCGCTTCGAAATATATTACGGTCATATGTGGAGCCTTTTATGGTTTAGTTTATCCATACAGCCCAATTGATCTGAGAAAACAAGCGTCAGAGGCATAACAACTCTGCGCAATCTACTGTCAGACACATAGGAATCAAAGAGCCTTCAAACTCCGCAATCACTGCATAAAAACCAAACATCTCTTTAAGCCTCCCCTCTAATCATGCAGATCTAAATAAAACCTAAGCGAATGACCTTATGAACGCTGTAAGGAAGGACTTCAATCAGCCACACAACCTCTGCCATATACGTCACGATTCAAGTCCATGGGACACAGTGCGATTTGAGAACACTGCATGTTTTGTAAGGAAAACAGCTGTGTGCGAGAGAAAACGCTGGTTTAATGCCTTGATTAGAATACTGATTATGTGCACCGTCCATGAATCCTTTAAGCTCAGAAGCAATAAACAAGCATGTGGTTTCTGAAAGGATTTCACAGGCGGCTCAACAGCATCCCACTTTGTACTTATCACAGACACTGTTTTACAGTGTTCTAACCACTAATAAGAAAGAGAGCCAAAGCGAAAGAAAGGCAGCGCAATGAAGAAATCAATTCCCTTGGGTTGCACTGACCATCCCCACCCCCATTTTGCACCGTTCCAAGCTCCAAAAACCAAGCCCCCAAATGACCTGCTGTTCAAAGATGAAATGAAGATGCATGGCCATATGAATAAGACAATGCATAAATGGGTAAGTGGGCAAATTAAATGGTTTGATGAGTCATCTGCAATACATAATTTGCTCTTAAATCCTGAGACTCCATTAGCTGCAGCTACTTAATCAAATAATTCAATAGACCCCGCTGCTTTGTTTTCTTTTGCTCTCATTAATTGCGGGGGAAAAGAATGGCACCGTGCCAAATGAGCAGGGCGTGACAGAGGACACAGCAATGTGTCTCACATTCAGCAGGTTTTAAAAGATGAAAGGGCGATAATAATGTTTACCTTCGTGGCTGAAAAAAGCATTACAGCGATGACGGAGGTTGTGCCTGGCTGCCAGGACTAATCACAGGCAGACATCTCTCACATCTTTAATTTAATCTGATGGTGGGTTATGGGTTATGACAGACGAAGGTGTACTAGCAAATATACATTTTTTTCAATGTTTAGGTATTGTATTTCCCCATTTTGGGGAAAATACATTTGGCACATGTATAAAATGACGAGTGTAAGACTAAGCAGAAGCTTCAACTGACTGGTTGTATTGGCAGTGAACTCAAAGAGCAGCAGTGGCAGTAATCCTAATATAAATAGCATCTATATCTACCTTCGGCAAATCAGTTTGGACTACTGGGCGAGCATTACATCACTCAAGTAATATTCATAAGCCAGGCTGATAAGAGTAACGACTATCAAAAATCTACAGATGATCATCATAAGCTACTACTCTAACGGAACTTATTTTAATTATTTTTTCAGAACTTGCTTGGTTTGTAACAATTAAAAGAACTGTCTAATACAGATCTAAGTGATACGCATTATTGTTTCTTCAGTCTGCAATGGATATAAGGCATCAGAAGGCTCTCTTATTTTGGATGTGTACTAAATTATAGGCTTGCTGGAGGAGTGTATTTGACTTTCAAAAGTAGAAAAATAAAATGTTTAACCTAGTCTGCACACAGCTTTACTTGAATAATCCAGCAATTTGTGGATGACTGACATGCACGAGAGAGAAGTTATGTCACTATGTATTGTATGATAATTGCTGAGAAGCTGATTCTGTGAGTGAGGAAAATGGTTTGTGGTGTCTGTGTTTAAAATGTGGGCTAAAGGACTACTAAACATACTGGCAATGAAGCGGTTCTGATCTATCAACAATGACAAACCCAGGCCATTTGACAAAGCATGGACTTGAAATAAGAAAGGAAGCACATTTAAAGCAAGCTATCAAATTGCAATTTATGACCTCTGATTATTTGTGATATGTAATTCACCTTAATTGTAATCTAAGATTGGGTGTGGCCATTTGTTACATTAATGTGCAAGCCTTCTCATTCACTTCCAGTTTCAAAACAGGGTTATCTGTTATAATTTAATTTAAATGTATTAAGATAATCAAATACACTGGTTTGTAGCGCACATAGAATACATTTGTTATTCTTCTAGTTATCTATAGCAGCTAGGGATGTAACGATATTATCAATATCATGATCCGGTGTTTTCCACGCCTCAGAATGAACTCACATAGCGAGCCACACGACTCATACGTTCACAGTGAATGAATGCAGTGAACTTGTTTATTGCATATGCTGTGAGTTTAGCATGTTTTTGGGAACGCAACAGCCACCAGATATGCTTAATTTTTATGCAGTATGAATTGCTGAAAACTAGCAGTTTGAATGCAGTCCAAATTCAAAATATCTCTTTCAAGTGTAGAGATTAGGAAATAAGTATTGTAATTTCCCTAATGTAGTGTAAAGCAAAAATAATGCGCCTTTGAAATATTCATTTTCATTTATTTTACAATGTAATTGTTTTACAATCTATGGATATTACTGTCATTGTTGTTGTTGTTATATTCCAATTTGTTTGGCTTCCTAAAACACCAGTGTGAATGTAATTTAGACTGAGACAATATATCAAAAAATAAAAAGAGGGTCGAGTCCCCTTTAAAGTTCAGGAACAATTTAAATCAATTCAATGGCTTTTTTTTTACTTTAGTTTTCTTCGATAAGGACATGGTTCGGAGCCCTTATTTTTGAACTCTCAAAGTGCATTAGATAGAATAATGTAATAAAAAAAAAAAAAAAAATGTTTTCCAATTCATTAATTTGCTTCATAAATATTGCAGTAGATATCATATCGTAGACTTCATATTGCGATATTATCATATAGTGAGATTTTGATATCGTTACATCCCTAGCAGCTAGTGAATCGAAAGTCTCATACATACAAAGAAGACAGCTTACTTCTGCATAGAAAGTAGGGTGGATGTTTCCAAATCATCATTAGAGACCTGGAAATATTCAGAATAGTTTGTATTCAAATAAAATACAAATCAAATGTGATGTGTCACACATGGACAGTCTCTTTTTTCAATAAATTAAGATACTTATATTTTACTACTCACAAAAAAACAGTGAAAGTATTGTCTTTTTATATTTAATTTAATTTTTTTTGAATATAATGAATTAGGTAATGCTTTACAATAAGGTTCATTAGTTAATATTAGTTAACAACATTAGTAAACATGAACTAAGAATGAACAATACTTCTACAGCATTTATTAATCTTAGATAATGTTAATTTCAGCATTTACTAATGCATTATTAAAATCACAACATTAACAAATATAAATAAACAGTGTAATAAACGCATTGTTCATTGTTTGTTCATGTTAATGTAATGTTAACAAATGACACATTGTACAGTTTTACCATGAATTATTATTATTATAAAAGTTATAAATTACCATATCATTTACAGTAGGCATGTCCCTACATGACCCATCGCATGTGATTATATTTTATATAAATAGCTTAGTTTTTTTATTAATACTGTACATTAGGGTGCTTTATGTTACAATGCAGGTTATTCAGATTTGTTTTAAGACAGTGTTCATTGTCTTATTTTAGTGTTGTGTTTTGTCTTTGTGTGTATGACTGTGTACCTTTTACATTATATAAGTGGCTATGCTTTATGAAGAGGCCATCTATATCATCATAGTGGTTATCAATACATTTTAAGGTAAAGGGTGATTTTGGTAGTTTAAGAAGCTTTGCATATGACATCATTTCGCTTGATTAAATTATTATATTCGGTTAGAAGTTGTAATGCATACCAGCATCACAGCATTGTCACCAAACCAAATGTCTGGCTTTATCCCCAACTTTAACAGGATATTTTTTGTATCTTGCACATCAAGAACCTTAGAAACAATGCAAAAGACATTGCATGCATGTGCTCAACATGTGTAAGTGATATGATGGCAGAAACAGAGCAAGTGAGGAGAGAATGTGTGGGAGAGAAAGAAAGGAGCGAGAGCTCTTCAGAAAATGTATTGGAGATGAGACATGTGTACTCAAGAGGACAGCACTGAGAAGACTTCATCCAGGTCTTCAATTAGTACTGGGCTTCTGGAATTTAAAAAAAGGCAATTAATGTGAGAAAGAAATCTTGGGCAGAATTTCTGAGGCCCATATCCATGGGGGCTGATTTCAGAGTCATTTCATGAATGATATGAAAAGGGCCAGAGCACTGGGGACTGATGCATTAATAAAATCTACGGAATTCGAGCCTCTAGCATAATAATCATGGCCTTGCAGCGAAGCTACAAAACAACGCTATTCAAGTGATGTCTGACATCATCAGACTTCTTTTATTCATACAAAACATGTTTTACAGGTGCACACTTTGGCAATTCACCTTCACAATTTGTGAGGAGAAAGGTTGAGGTGAACCCAAACAATACTATTGCCAGAAAATGAAAGGTATACATGAAATCAAATTCTGTATATCTTTTTTGCCCATCCAAAAGGTAGAAGCAAGATATCTTGAGTTAATTTCCTGTTTATGCTCTTGACGTATATTCTCTGTTTTCTTTCATAATCATGTTGAAGGGATCTGTATAAAAACTCTGCTGGATTTATTTAGCAAGAAGTGGATAAGTAGTATATTGCTGTACATCAAAATTATACAATTAAGCAAAAGACAATTGCATGCATGTGCTCAACATGTGTAAGCATGATATGATCTTAAGGCAGACACGATCTCTAACTGTGAGGACGAGCTCACCCTGTGGGAGAGAAAGAAAGGAGCGAGAGCTCCATTCGCTAGAGCAGTTTCTCAAACCACCACATATTTTGTAGATTCTCTCTCAAGGCCAGACCCAGAGTATCAAGTCTTGCAGATTCTACTAATGAGGACAGGTTTGAGAACCACTGCACTAGAGGGCACCCCATCCTGTACCCTTTACCACTCACCCCGGACTCCATTTCCCATAATCCTCTGCCTCATCATTTAAAAAATTATTTTAAAGGTATATTGCACCTCAAAATTACATTTGCCAATTTGTCATTTACTCTGCATCAACCTGTATAGCTTTCTCCAATGGAACACAGAATTTTATTCATGGTTTGACTTAAAAGCATCATTGTTGTCCCATATCCAACTGTCATATAATTTAAAAATCACACAAAACCGGCCTAAACTGATGTCAGTCACAACTGAAAATCATCCCCTCCCGTGGGCTGAAGATCAGTTTGATTCATAAGTTAATCATTCAAACTGGTTTCGTAAACTAGATCAACTGGATTCATTGAAACAGTTAACTCTAGGGACCATTCTTCAATCAGGTATTGCTACATTGCTGCTCACACACACCAAGAAGAGCTAGGCCTTCAGTAAATAACATCTTTAAAATGTAAGACTGTTCATCGCAAAGACTTCATGACTTCAGAAGACTGACTACAATAAGTATGTATAGGGCTGCATTGGGTTTGGGCTCCCGCGGGACCCAACGCAAATATCGCGGGAGCGGGCGGTTTTACTTTTGCTGTGGGCGGGAGTTGGCGGTCAGAAAATTTATGCAGGAGACCCACGGGGAGTGGTGGGATTTGGCGTGTAATAGAAATGGAGTCAACACACGAAATTGAGAAGCAAATTAAGGGGTGGAGCGGCTGTTTACTTGACAAAAGCAAAGCAAGTCAGACATCTGGAAATATTTTGTATTCTTAATGGTCACTGTAAAAAATGGGAAAGAGTTAAACTTAGTAAGTTGAGGGAGACATAAATGTGTGGTTGGGGTTCAGGAAAGGTTTGAGAACCACTGTAGAGGGCACCCTTACAATTGACATAATCTGCACCTCTGTCCTGAGGCAATCAAACCTAATTTCAAGTGCTATGCACTAAAATAACTGTTTATTTATTTAATAAGTTAAAGTTATTTCATATTGTGCTTTGGCTTATTTAATTAAACTGTTTGTCCAATAACAGTAAAACTGTTTGTTTAGTTAATCATTTGGTGAGTGTGTATAATGCAGTATGTTTAAAAACTGAGTGCCCTAGCTTTGTTTTAAATATTTTAAAATAAAAAAAAATACCCAATGTTTTTGTCACTTGTTGCTTTGGTTTAGCATTACTGCATCTTATTAAAATACAATCATGTTTAAAGCCTGTTATTATGGATGTTAACTTGAACAAATATTTAGTCTGAGTATTTGTGTAAATTTTTCACAGTCTCTTAGAGAAAGTCCACGTGTCAGAAATTCCGGAGGCGGGAGCAGGTGCGGGTTTAAGAAAACAGTCTCTAGTATAATGGACACATTTTTTATGTTTTATTGAAAAGAGCAGATATTCTTCTTTAAAGTTGCACAGAAGAAAGTCGTACAGACTTGAACCGCCAAAAGAACGAGTAATGATAATTAAAGGTATTAAACTGAAGAGGGAGAAAAACCTTGAGAGGAGTCAGACTCCGCTTGGGGAGCTCATCCCCCTCCAGCAATGCACATAGTAGAATGTATGTGCATGCAAGTGAGGCGGTGCTACAGGCAATGCAAATGGGGCAAGCTACACGTTTAATGCCAAGTTAAAACTTGTTCCATGCAAGACACTCTGGACAAATTCTGTGAAATAAATAACTTAAATGGAAGAACAGCACCAGAATTTCCACTTCCAAGATTTCAATTAGAGATCCCCTCTTACCCACTCCCTAGGTAGTGTCGGTCATATTAAGCCATCATATTAATGCGTCATCCAGATTCAGGAAAAATAAACAACCAAAATAACTATGCACACACACACACACAGCACCATGAACAGCTTCAGGTTGTACAGGTGTGTTGTGAAAACATAACCCTTCCATGCCCGCTCCCAGACATCTGGCCCTCAGGATCAGACAAAACAATATCAGTTCACGCAGAGCTTTGTAAACAATTGTTCTGTGCTTTTCTGTTTTGTTTTGATTCTTTTTTAGCAGCTCTGGGCCTACTGTGACATGATAAGATACAATCCAGACAGGATCTGTATTTAGTGCTCTAGTTTTCACATCACATTGCTGGAGGAGTTTAGAGCAGAGGAAGACTTGGCACATATAGCAGCAATCACACTTTCATCTAGGATATCCACAAGGATGCCAAACTTTCTCATCTGCATTTATACATCCAGTTTAGTTTACACATATTTTCTCCAGTTTAAGTATGTATGCTAACGGTCCAACTTACAAGATGAGGCATTGAGGTTTTCCAAGAGTGGGATTTCTGTTCACACTCATGTTTTAAAATATTACTGTAGGTCTTTTAGAAATCTAACTTTGTACATTTCCCTAAATTGTATAAAGACCAACAACAGTGAGAACATATTAAAAATAAATAAAATCACTGAAAAAAATAGTTTAACACTTAATTACATTAAGGAAAACACTAAACACTATATTTTACGGTGTCCTTATTACATGTTTTTACTTACTATTATATACTGAACAAAATTATAAAATGCAACACTTGTTTTTGCCTCCATTTTTCATGAGCTGAACTCAAAGATCTAATATTTAAAGATCTAAAGATACAATATTTACACAATTCTATGTACACAAAAGGCCGATTTCTGTCAAATATTGTTCACAAATCTGTCTAAATCTGTGTTAGTGCACTTCTTTGCCGAGATAATCCATCCACCTCACAGGTGTGGCATATCAAGATGCTGAATAGACAGCATGATTATTGCACAGGTGTGCCTTAGGCTGGCCACAATAAAAGGCCACTCTAAAATGTACAGTTTTACTGTATTGGGGGGTCCGGGGGTCCGGAAACTAGTCAGTATCTGGTGTGACCACCATTTGCCTCACGCAGTGCAACATCTCCTTCGCATGGAGTTGATCAGGTTGTTGATTGTGGCCTGTGGAATGTTGGTCCACTCTCTTCAATGGCTGTGCGAAGTTGCTGGATATTGGCAGGAACTGGAACAGCTGTCGTATACGCCGATCCAGAGCATCCCAAACATGCTCAATGGCTGACATGTCTGGTGAGTAAGCTGGCCATGCAAGAACTGGGATGTTTTCAGCTTCCAGGAATTGTGTACAGATCCTTGCAACATGGGGCCGTGCATTATCATGCTGCAACATGAGGTGATGGTCGTGGATGAATGGCACAACAATGGGCCTCAGGATCTCGTCACGGTATCTCTGGGCATTCAAAATGCCATCAATAAAATACACCTGTGTTCGTTGTCCATAACATATGCCTGCCCATACCATAACCCCACCACCACCATGGGCCACTCGATCCACAACGTTGACATCAGCAAACCACTCACCCACACGACGCCATACACGCTGTCTGCCATCTGCCCTGTACAGTGAAAACCGGGATTCATCCATGAAGAGAACACCTCTCCAAAGTGCCAGATGCCATCGAATGTGAGCATTTGCCCACTCAAGTCCGTTACGACGACAAACTGCAGTCAGGTCGAGACCCCGATGAGGATGACGAGCATGCAGATGAGCTTCCCTGAGACGGTTTCTGACAGTTTGTACAGAAATTCTTTGATTATGCAAACCGATTGTTGCAGCAGCTGTCCGGATGGCTGGTCTCAGACGATCTTGGTTGTGGAGGTCCTGGACTGGTGTGGTTACACATGGTCTGCGGATGTGAGGCCGGTTGGATGTACTGCCAAATTCTCTGAAACGCTGTTGGAGACGGCTTATGGTAGAGAAATGAACATTCAATTCACGGGCAACAGCTCTGGTGGACATTCCTGCAGTCAGCATGCCAATTGCACGCTCCCTTAAAACTTGCGACAACTGTGGCATTGTGCTGTGTGATAAAACTGCACATTTTAGAGTGGCCTTTTATTGTGGCCAGCCTAAGGCACACCTGTGCAATAACCATGCTGTCTAATCAGCATCTTGATATGCCACACCTGTGAGGTGGATGGATTATCTCGGCAAAGGAGAAGTTCTCACTAACACAGATTTAGACAGATTTGTGAACAATATTTGAGAGAAATAGGCCTTTTGTGTACATAGAAAAAGTCTTAGATCTTTGAGTTCAGCTCATGAAAAATGGGGGCAAAAACATTGTTTTAATGGGGCGTTTATAATTTTGTTCAGTGTAATAACAATAAATTATGCATAATTACATGCAAGTTACCCAAAGCCAAACCCTAAGCCTAACCCTAACCATAAAGCAAGTCCATTACTCAGTACTTAAATATATAATTACACTGTAACAATGACACCTTAAAACAAAGTATAACCAACAAAGATTTCCATGTAATTAGTTTAGATCTGTACAACAAGACTAAACTAAAAAGTTCATTTAAAGAAAATTTTGTATTGAACCAATTTAAAAGGGAAAGTTCACCCGAACTTGGCAATGGATTATAGGTAATAGTGCTGTAAATAATGTTCAGTTTCTTGCACAGACTGATCATTTCGACCTCAATATATTGTCATAAGCCAGGTTTTTTTTTTTGTCTTGATATGTTTTTTTTTTATTATTATTATTATTATTATTATATTGCAGCCACTGATTTGCATTTTATGAATCTGGTTTCATTTTAAGGACCATGGCTTCAGCTAAAAATCTTTACTCTTCTACTAAAGAAAATAAAGACAAATAAATGTATTTACTATTGCATTTTTTGGTAGTAGTAGTAGTTTACATTTATGCATTTAGCAGACACTTTTATCCAAAGCAACTTACAGTACATTCAGGTTATACATTTTTTTTGTCTGTATGCGTGTTCCCTGGGAAATGAACCCACAACCTTTGCGCTGCTAATGCAATGCTCTACCACTGAGCCACAGGAACACTGGACATCAGATGAGAAAATAAGAAGGGACTGGTCTCAGTGCTGGCATTAACCAAATTATTGCTCATTGAATGCAGCAACACACATCATGGTCATATTTTTCACAGCCTCCCACAATTATAACTACACAACTCAAAGATAATGCTATACACCTCCATCATAAATGGAACATTAAACACTAACAACACTTAATTTTCAAATTTTCTCTTTAAATGCAGTGCCAAGCATGCTTGGAACTATACACCCATGGCAGAGTTATTTAGGTCTACAAAAATTAATGATGTAGCACCAACAAAACAAATAATGAGTGGGTGATAACCAGCATAATAATTCCGGTGCTAAAATAGAAAGCCACAAGACAAATTCAAGTTCATCAAATTGATACTTTCCATCAACAAAGACTATAGAGTTGAGATGAACCCAAGCAATAACTAAAAAACACAGTGACCAAATTTGAGTCAGTGTGATTCATGAATGATTTATGAATGATTTAAAAGGGTTTTATGAACTAGATCATGTGGATTCACTGAAAAGATTCAACTCAAAAAAATAATTTGTTCATGAACATCATCCATCTTTATAAAGTGGGGTCTATCTGTATAGGTTTTTGAGTAGTATTTCTTTTCACACTCATATTTTTCAACTAAGATGTTTCCCTAAATTAAATACAGGCCAAAAACAGTGAAAAAATATTATTAGACAATAAAGGGTTACCACATGAGACTTTGGCAGGATCAAAAAGCTAATTGAAAATGGATTCACAAGCACCCTAGTCTTTTAACTAATTGAGTTAAGGGGTCAGTTGATCCAAAAATGAAAACTCTGTCATCATTTACTTGCCATCATGTCATGCTAAACTTTCTGTGGAACATAAAAATACATTTTGAGAAACATTATTCAAAATATCTCTGTTTTGCAGAAGAAAGCAAGTAACAATACAAGTTTTGAAAGACATGATAGCATATAAAAGTTGACATTTTTTCATTTTTGAGTAACCTATGCCTTTAATTTATTCAAATAATTCATTATTATTAGCAAAGTCTCTTTTAATATTTAAACTTACATTTGCATTTGTTCGCTATTTGTTCAGTATTCAATTATGAAAAGCTTACCTCATGCTGGAGATGTGGCCATGGTGTTTATACTGGTGAAATTAATTTGAATCCACACCAAATTTTCTCCCTTTTCTTATCATCATTTGATGTCTTTAAATGTATTTTTACTGTAAATGAAAACACCCGCACTACTGAAAAACCTTTCTTACCATTGTATTTTCTTCAGTTTGAGTAGCAAGATAATGTTAATTTCTGACTCATTCCGAATAAATGTGAAAAAAAATAAAAAACAAAAAAGTATAAAAAGATTACTGTGGTAAGATTAATTGTTTTTTTTTTTCTGTTGCCAGTAGGGGTGTGCGATATTGAAAAAAAAAGTTATCTCGATATTTTTGGGGATTTTTTCGATAACGATAATTAGACGATATTTTGCCAAGTGTGTTATTGTGCTGATATCTGAATACCGTGCACAGCTGCAGTTTATGATATTCTTCATATTCTGTGTGCTCAGTTCACATCAGTGATTAATCTTTTAATTTAAGTTTAAATTAGATTTGTACCTTTAATAAAGCAATTTTGTTTCTAAAAGTGTACATATTTTGAGTCAAATTGTTACATTTAACCAGTCAATTAAGATAATACACATTTAGGCTGCTCTCAAACAAATGAAACCAGTATCATCAAAATGAATCTTTGCAGAAGTTGCAGAAGTGTTTAGATGTATTAGGGAGTGCTTTAACCAGTTACAAATACATATTTTTTTTTACATTTTAAACATAAAACATTGAATACTGATTTTTAAAATTATTTAAGAAATAGACTTTAAATGTGAAATTAAACCGCCAGCAGATGGCATCACGTCACTGTTAATAAGTGAGTCGTTGCGACTGAACCGAATCATTTAAACGATTTAATCATTCAGGAATGAATCACTGAGACTCAAAACAGCGCTGTAACGCAGCAAAAACTAATGCAGCAAAAACAGGCAATATGGTGTCTAAAGCGCAAGTCTCTTAATATTAACTTATTGCTTATTGAACTGTTGTATAAAATCAATATCACATTTGTAATCATGCTTATTTTTGAAGAAAAAACGGCACCTTTCGTGTGATTTTAACTATATGAAACGTAAATATATAATTTTCTGCCCCCATATCTTGAATTTTGCGATCATTCTTAATGCATTTTAATCGACTGAATCATGCAGTGAAAGAACACACTCTAAATGCGCACGATGTACTGTTTAACCCGCTTCATCGCCACGTAGGCTAATGTATGCGTGCACTTGGTAGGCGTTTTGTTTGGTTTTTGCAAAATACTCGATATTGTCAAATTGCACATCGTTAAAACAACAATTACGATAATATCGCAGACGATATATATCGCACACCCCTAGTTGACAGCCCTGAGTTGCACTCATCAATATGTTTTTTTTTTCTTATAAACAAGGCATTTACATATGCATGTACGTCACTGTAACGAATGCATCACAATTCAGTAAGAAAAAGCTCTATGTGTTTAAAAAAAACATTGCAGAGACTTTGTGGGAAGCTGAAACAAAGACTATGTTTTTGTATTGCCTGTTAATGTACTGTACATAATACTCAAGTAAAACCCCGAACCAGACAATTCATTTCTCAGCATGTTTGAATCATCAACAGCATATTTGCTCTACAGTATGAACACAAAGAAAAGAGAAGGGAAAGCAAACATTAAAATCATCTCCATATGACACTGACAGGTAGCATGTATCATGCGGCAGTAAAATATATTATGCATCACTCCTGTAAGTAAATTTTAACTTAAAAACACCCTAGATTCTATATTCTCCATATCTATTTTTTATATCTATCTATCTACTGTCTGGCACCAGCAATTATTCCACATTCAAAGTCACTTAAATCCCCTTTCTTCCCCATTCTGATGCTTGGTTTGAACTTCAGCAAGTCGTCTTCACCACATCTAGATGCCTAAATGCATTGAGTTGCTGCCATTTGATTGGCTGATTAGCAATGTGTGTTACCAAGCAATTGAACGGGTGTACTTAATAAAGTGGCCGGTGAGTGTATATTCCACTGATGTATGTGCACTGTCCGCGCGGACACAAAAATATACTTTGGACTTACGTTGGAGCACATTTCAGATGATTAAAAAGTGACTTTTATTCTAGACAATACGATACAAACAGTTCTTGTCTGTCGGATGCAAGAACATCCTATGATGTGACACTGTAAATCCATTATACTAATACGTTCTCATTGAAGATAATTTCATTCTACTACACACACAGCCCACCTTACCCAGCTTAATGTACTCGCTAAATTGAAATAATGCAGAATTATTCTTGTCCAACACCTTGATTGGTTTTAACCGATCATTGTTACAAACGTAATGAATGAGCTTCACTTTTGTGAGCTCAACAGCAGTCCAATATGCAAAGACATTCTTTAAAGAAGCTTAAAGCAATATTTCACTCAAAATAAAAAGTATTATTATATTGGAATATTTAAAGTTGCCATTGTGACCTAGTTAGAATAGGCTTATCTTCATTACAAAACAAAATCATGTTATGTAAATACACCGCAAAAAGCACCACCCCTAATACATGTTTATTTCTAATTAGGGATGTCAAACTTAACACGTGCAGTTTATTAAATAGGGTTAATGTCTTGAAAAAAGTTATACTCCTAATTATCCATAAACGGAAACAAGATCTAACAACTACTGTGATTTATTAATAAATCATATCTGGACGGGACGTTTCACTAAAGACATTTGTACTCTTTGAATGGTGAAATTCAATTATCATCAAAGCTCAAGAATAAAATATCACCTGCGAGTGAAACAAGACCATCAGAGAACAGCAGCCCAACATCAAAAATTACTTTAAAACATAACCTAAGTCCATAAAGTGTATGAAATGTCTGTGCATTTTAAAGCAAGAGGAATACATAATGTGTTTTTTAAAAGCTCTACTGTATCTCTGTCTTGTGTCTTCTTGTAGAATATACTCACAGTCTATTGTAAATGTCATACATGCAAAGTATTTTGTTTTTTTCTTAGTAAAACAAAAAACAAAATGCAGATTAAAGCTGCAATCCTTAAGTTTTGCCTCTTTGTCGCCATCTCTGTTTGAAAACCTAGAATTGCAGCTATGTGCAGAATTATCTTCCTTGCGTAGGGTTGTACTCTGGCATGGCTCCAGCGCAGATGAATCTAATGTTTTGAGGAGTATGTGTAGCTGTCAGTCACCGCACCTGTGTGGATACTGTACTTAGGAATCACAGATTCTAGCCTAAGTCTTGGAATATATGACCCAAATAAGAATTTTCACTGTATATTGCCATGTGAACAAGTTAGTAACAAATCTGCCACGTTTTTCTGACCAACTGAGGAAAAAAGCTTTACAATAAATAGCGCTACCAATGGTGATTTAATCTAAAGATTGGTTAGCTCATATAACATCAAACTGCGCAAATTTTTATTATTGTTATACTTTATTCTCAAATTATTAATGTTATAATTAATGTTATAAAATCTGACAGGAAAGCACGAATTGACAGAACACCGGGACAACTTCTTTATTTTTACAGACGTGATGCAATGACGCAGCAGCATGCTCGAATTTGCCGTGAAAACCTACCCGTACCACTCAAATTAGAAAACACTATTATAAACTAACCGTTGTGAATCGGGATAAAGGCAATAGTTTTGAACAATGGCTGGTTATGTACTTACTCAAATATTGATTTCAGATTGATTCATATTTTAATCAACTGACAATCCAATTTCGAATGCCTCTATTATCGAACCGTTATTAAGCAATTGTGCGTAAACGTAGAACCTGAATTAGGCCTAATTCTTAAGTTTTCCAGTTTTTCCATTCTGTACAGCAAAATCTGTTTACCATTCTGGAGAATTAGATGAACAAGAAACTCTAATGTAATGGCCTTTCAGTGCCCCTGAGGAAATGGAAAATAAATGAAGACCCTAAAGATGCACTTTGACAATCAGTGAGTCATTCAGAGTACGAGCGGCACAGTCTTCATTTCACCTGCAGTCATACAGCCCATTCCCAATGTCATTTTAACCTTAAATATAATCAGAAGAGAAGAAAAACTGGTGCCAAATCCGTGGCAAAAGGTAACAGACACTCAGCAACACAGGCCAGTGATTGGCTAAGGCTTTGTGGAAGTAATCCTCTATCTACTGTAATAAATATATTGCACTGCAGGCTGCTATCACCAGATCCAACTGACTGCACACCCAGAGCCTTGCAGAGCCCCGTCAAATACTGCGGTTTATCAGGAACTTCACACCTTCAGTTCTCAAGTTTCTGTTTGGCTAAAATAAGTTATGATGCTACGCATATATAGTATTAAGTGGATTTGAAAAATTACATGAATAGTACACAACTGTTCAGAAATTTTGAGTCAGTAAAAAAAATAAACAAATTAATACTTTTGTTCAGTAAGGTAATATTGAGTTAAAAATGTTAAGCAGTACAATCATTTTCAACTGATAATAAAAAAGGGTTCTTGACCACCAAATCAGCATACTGTTTTCTGAAGGATCATGTGACACTAAAAACTGGAATAATGGCTTCTGAGAAATCAGCTTTGCAATCACCTGAATTACATTTTAATTTTAAAAGTATGATAATATTTCACAGTATTACCGTTAATGTATTTTTGAATATATATATTTGCAGCCATGATGAGCATAAGAGGCTTCTTTAAAAAAAAGTTTGTAAAATTTAACCCCAAACCGGAATTAGATTTGGTGACTGAGAAATACAATGTCACAAATTTGCTTATGACCTATAAACATCACAATATCATATATTTACTTACATATTTTATACTGATTTTCACATAAATGTTATGTTAAATTTCTATTCTGAGATTTTCAATTTGGCCTCAGGCTTTTGGATCCCACTTATTCTGCTTTATTCATTTAACAATATTTGGAAAACTTCTTGGTTTTATATCTGCTTTTCAATCTGGACAGACACCAAAAATATCAATATAACTAAATGACCAGATCAATATATAGGTGTTCGATAAAATAAATATTTTCCAGGATGAAATAAACAGTCTTGTCAGATTTTGAGCGGATTATGTTTAGTGTTGCATCTCTTCTCTTGTTTCTTGCTTTAACAAGCCAAGTTTTCTGCACAGAATTGTATAAGTTCGAAACCTCCAGCCTCCACAAAAACACATCAAGTAACAGAGGACTGACATCTGATGAGCGCATAAAAGATTCATCGTGTGGAAACAGCAATCGGGTAAAGCCAGTGCTAGATTAGCATGATTTACAGGGGCAGCAGCATCATTCGAGTGACCGTATCATACCGGCCTAATCTCTCGAATGTGCAACGAGCCTGTAGAACAAAGAAATATGTATTAACAGGGCAGGAATCACATATTTCTCATTACACAGCGTTCTTTGGTGACAGGGCTATAAATGTATGTGTGGGAGGAAGCAGGTTGTCAGATGCCTAGAGGGTGGTATGCAGCGACTGTCAGAGAGCAGAGCTGTAATTGTGGAGGAGACTGGCAGGCCCACAGTGGCAAATGGATCAGTTTTGAGATCAGCTAGTCACGCTCTGAGAGACCGACACAAACCGGGTGAAGCATATGGTACATGACTATGTAGGTGGTCGGGGTTGTCTTTGATTGGTCAAGCTTTGTTGTGTTCTTGGAAGGCAACATCTAAGAATACATCCTTGGATGTTAGATATGACATTTCTCCACCATAGCAAAACCAAACAAAAATGTGTTCCCCAAATTCCTCTCCTTATCTTTCATTAGTTAGCCAAATGGATAGTCCTGCCTTAAATCTCATGCTATTGGTTGAATTATTTTGTCGGGTTGATTGGGATGCTCAAAAAAAAGGTCACAGTGTTTGTACTAGCAGTTTACATATGGTTGTCTCTGCATATCATGACAGGATAGGAGGAAGATTTCACACTTCAGATTTAAAGTGTATGCTAAATAAAGCTTGAACACTTGCACACAGCAGATGACAGAAATGTGCAAAATGGCATATTGTGAACCATAACTAAAGCTATAAAAGAACAAAGCATTTAGCTGCAAAGAACAGTGGCTTCGTATTTGTACTGAGAAACCAGGTATAAAAAAAATTAACTGGTCCAATAATACTGCTGCTATTGCTATCTATCTTTCAGTGTGGTAAGGTGTGTGTGATAGGAGTGAAAGGTGACAGCATGATATATTATGTCTTCATTAAAATGAACTTATGGCAATGAAAACTATAATTTTTCTAGAAAGCTGAATTTTTCAGCAGCCATTACTCCAGTCTTGAGCGTCACATGGTCATTCTAATATGCTGATTTAGTGTTTAAGAAACATTTCTTATTATTATTATCAATGTTGAAAACAGTTGTGCTGCTTAATATTTTTATGGAAACAGTTATACATTTTTCAAGATTATTTGATGAATAGAAAGAAAGAACATAATTTAATTGAAAAGACGACTTGTAATATGATAAATGTATTTACTGTCACGTTTGATCAAATCTAATGCATTCCTGCTGACTAAAATGATCAACACACACACACACACACACACACACAACTATTGGTATTAACATTTACTCACCCTTATGTCATTTTGGCCTTCTTTCTTTTATGGAATGCAAAAGGAGATGATTTGGGCTGCATTGACCTTCATTATATCAATCAATAATTTTTTTTTTACAAATAAAGTAAAGTAAAATAAACATTAATAATACTAATAAATCAAATTTTTTTTTCTAAATATGTTCTTTTGAATTCGAAAGAAGAAAGAAAGTAATAGAGGTCTGGAGTGACGAGGGTGTGAAAATGACAAAACGTTAATTTTGGGGTGAACTATTCTTTTAAAAATGTAATAGCAAAAAAAAAAAAAAGTACTTTCTTTTTTTACAGGCCTTTGTTTACCCATTCTACATAGAAGATTAAATTGATTAATCAATTAATCAGAATATCATGTAATTAATTTGATTAATTTACTTATAGCCCTAAAAAGAATATATCAGAGATTAATGGTGCTATATGCATTAATATCTGGGAAGCAACTCACAGCTTATTAGAATGTGGAGTGTGTGTATCCAAATCTGGAGCCAGAGGCAGACGTGCCTGGCCCTCTCTTGGGCTTTCTGGTTGTTTGGCAGCAGTTAAAAGGGAAGATAAAGCCCAAAGAGAATCAAACACTGCTGGTATGCAGTTAAAAGACATGTCCTGATAGCATTCCTTGTCTCTCTCATGTATTACCATTTAAAAGAGAACTCAGAAAATGGACAAAAAAAACTAGAGCATATTTCCTCCAGCAGTGTTACTGAGTGTGGGTTTAGATTTTTCTCCTTTCCCATCAGGCTTTGCTTATTTCATTAGACTTGGGAAGCTTTATTGTATGATAACGATGACCTTTTTGGTTGACTATCATATGGGGACCTTAAAATGTTACCTTAGCAGAAAAGCTGCATAGTGAAACAGTTGTGAAGTAGATCAGCCATTTCAATCTGACAGTGAGCAACAACACTGCAACACGGGGCAGAGTCCATGGTGGTGTAACTCCAAAAATGCTGTATATGACAAAAGCAAAAGATAAACACAATAATCAGTAGTTGCTGATGCTACCAAAGTTGTTGCACTTGTACTGAATTTCCACTGCATAAAAAAAATCCCATAAATTGAATTGGAATGCTTTCTCAAGCCCCCAGAACTCCTAGAAACAGGCCTACTTGGCAATGCAACATCAATATTAACAACTATCACTGGCTTTGACACCCTCATCTCTCATCTGAACAAGATAATTAGCTTCACATTATATTGATCTAATGGCAGTTTTTGCAACATAGCTTTATGCAGATTTTTCAGATTCATAATTTGACGTCTTTTTCATGTCCATTGTTACTTTTAAATATTTAATTATTGATTACTTTTTTTCTTGATTTATTTTTAAAATCACATGATGACAACAATTTGCAGGACCGACAGAAACTCCAGATAAATTCAAACAGCACATAAAAGACTGAGTGGTTTCTTTTAAAGCCAATCAGATTCTTTCTTGGGCAGAATACTATGAAAACTGGACCATACTGTGTTGATACTCAAAACTTTGACTACACAAGACTAAGTTGACCAGACGGTCCTATAAAATTGGGACAGTTTTAATTTTATGGTCCATGTCCCCTGTCCCAGTCATGACACCATTTGTATTTTTGTGGCACCATTTATAATTAATTATTCTTAGCATTAGTTTGATTGAGGTGGGCTATAGTAACCTGACCCATTGCCATATTGGAATAATGTTAAATATTAAATAAAGAACTACATCTACTGATTTCTCCTCAGAATAGCAAAGTTAAATAACCATCAGTCCACATGGCTTGATTTTTTTTATATATCGTGATCATCGGTTCACCCAATTCCCACACATTACATAATTTGTTTTCCTTTCATAATTTATCAGAATTTACAGTTTTGCCATGAGAGACATTATACATGCTCTTGCTTTTCACACCTTTAAGATATCCGCTCACACCCTCTAACAAAATAGCACAAATCGATGCAATCTTTGCAACCATCTTTGCATTCTTCCTCAACACCAGATCACAGAATCCTTACTTTCTCACTGATATACACAACTGCTCCCACAATTTAACACATAAGGTCAGAAGACCTTAGATGACTGACACAGTAAGTATATATCCATTTAAAAGGGTTCCAATACGACTCTTGTCCCAAGCAAATGGTATTCTTCTTAAAGCATTCCTGGAGCTAAACAAAACAGGTAGACTGTTTCAGCACACTTGAAAACACAAAATTTCGAAAATTGTCTGAAAAGTTTTTGCCTATATAAATGAAAGACCATACATTGGAAAAAACAGACATTCATTAAACGAAAAAACTGTTATCTTATGGTGAACTATTCCTTTAAGTTGCCTACTTTCTGGTGCAACCTTTGCATTGAGAGCATGTCTATAAAGCACATTTGACAAATTAAGATGAAAGGATTTGATCTTTCACACTGTGAATCAGATATTTGTTTGGCCTTTATAATTCCTTATCTAATATGAGTGACTTGCATTCAAACTGATAAACAACTGGTTAAAAGCATGTCATGACAAGTCCCTATCCATTTGTCATCTTTTAGAAAGATACATTTTTCGTTATATGGTATTGAAATGTTGTTCTATCCTGCTTGGCCATGCAGAGGAAAGAAAAGGTCAGGCAAAGGCCACCTCGCAAAAATATAAAATAAAATTTGTACTGAAGCTAGCTAACACAAATGTCTCTGTGAATTTCTCATCTCCACAGTAAAACCACTTCAATTCACATTTCCAAGACTTTCAATTTATACACACCTTCCCTGTGTGTCATCCCCATGTATTACCCAGCTAGGCATGACGGCCATGGAGCAGAACAAGAACAACTGATTTCAATTGCCATTATCACCACGGCGAGTCAAAGCCAATAACTTTATTCATACAAAGCTATCATCTTGTCTTTCTAAGATGTTCCAGGAAGATTCCCTAGTAAGGGATCCTTTATCATAATAGCATTTACGTCTGGGGGATGCCCAACTGGAGAGGAATGTTCACTTCCAGATCCCAGCAGAGCAGCTTATAGGAAGCAAGCTTTAACTGCATTAATAGGACTTCTATAGTACTCTACGATGCATAATCATTCTGTTATTTCTACCTGAGGTTAAAAAAACTCAATGTTAGACAAGGGCACTATGGACAAAACAAGATGAGGTGTTCCTGAAAGCTGCCTAAGACATGAAAGTATAGCATGGGCTAGTCAAACGTCAACAAAGTTTAAATTTATTAATGTATATTATGAAATATTAAATTTGATTTTAAATTTCCAAGAAAGAAAAAGTACTTTTGATAATTACACCAGTGTTCAAAAGGATGTTTTTAATAATTAATACTCGGACAAAACAATTTTTTTATCAAAGGTGAAAGTAAAGAATTTTACATGGTTAAAAATATATATATTTTTTTTCTTTTAAAATGTCTATTAATTGAAGAATCCTGGGGCAGAAGGACCATGGCTTCCACACAAATATTAGGCATATATAAAATGCTTTCAACAATGACAATATATGAAAAGTTTCTAACACACCAAATCAGCATTTTTTTTTCTGAAAGATCATGTGACACTGAAGACTACATTAATAAACTACATTTAGTTTATTAGAATAACATGTACATCTAAAATTACATTAATAATAAACTACATTAATAAACTACACTAAAATGTGACAAACGGACCACAAAACCAGTCATAAGTTGCACAGGTATATTTGTAGCAATAGCCAACAATACATTGTATGGGTCAAAATTACAGATTTTTATTACATGCCAAAAAAATTATATGAAGATATTTTCCTACCGTAAATATATAAAAACTTAACTTTTGATTAGTAATATGCATTTATAAGAATTTATTTTGGACAACTTTAAATTTTCTCAATATTTTGATGTTTTTGCACCCTCAGATTCTAGGTTTTCAAATAGTTGTATCTCGGCCAAATATTGTCCTATCCTAACAAACCATACATCAATGGAAAGCTTATTTATTCCTGGTGTTTGGAGGCTTATAAACCTTATGACTGGTTTTGTGTTCCAGGGTCACATATGTATTAAAACAGGCATCCTCAAATCTGGCCCACTCCTGCAGAGTTTCGCTCTAACCCTAATCAAACACACCTGAGCATGCTAATCAGATTCTTCAAGATCATTAGAAAATCACAGCGAGGTGAGCTTGATCAGGGTTGGACCTAAACTCTGCAGCAGATTGGCCCTCCAGGGAAAGATTTGAGGAACCCTGTATTAAAATATACAACTTATTTTAAATTGCAGTAAAAGTTCACAACATTACTGTTTTATTGCATTTTTGATCCAATAAGTGAAGCCTTGGTGAGCAAAGAGACTTCTTAAATATCTTACCAACCACAAATTTATGAGCAAATCACAGAATGCCCATTCTTTTTAAGTTAGTACCTGAACACGCCACTCAAGAGTTATCAAAACAAAGTTGCTCTCATTCAAGTCCATTTGGCACATGTCCCAACTTAATCAAGTCTTTGGTTTGGTCACTCAACGTAGTAAATTTATTGTTAGAGTGCCTTGAGATCCTTTGGGATTTGAAAGGGGTGCATACCCTTATCAAATTTGACCAGTAACTTTCTGGTTAAAAAAAAAAGTTTTGAGAGAACACAACATTGCGTTTACAAAATAAAAAGCAAAAGAGAAATTTATGGCGTGAAAAAAGCCGTTTTGAGAACCTATGTCAAAAACAAGAATACCGGTAACATTTCCACCATTTGAGTTTGGTGTCAATAACAAAGGTACCCGTCACTGTGGGTGTCAAAGTATTTTTTCTATTACATATTACACACATTGGGATTTGAATACAGGTCCACTAACAAGCTTGCCATAGACTAACACAACGTGTCTTATCTTGTAAGAGTGAGCAAAAAAAAAAAACAGGTGCATGGCACCCCTGCGCACAATGATTGACAAGCAGAGAACATTTAAAAAAAGCAAGTTTCCCTTGACTCCCTTTTTTTCTTTCTGTTTACTTGGTCTGTCACAGAGACAGGTGTGATTTCAAATGACACCCATTTCAGTGATATCTGTCAGGTGGTATCGCATTTTATGCATGGTACAGCACCTTTAAAATGGGTTTCTCAGTGCTATTTCGTATTATACAAAATTGTGCCTATTATTTGATAAATTGATCCTGGCATAAAAACAATATAAACGACAGTTAGGAATTTGTAAGACTTCACAAGCCTTTCCGTAACTTCTAATAAGACTTTTTTCCACTCTTTAGCACAATTCAGAGGGTAAAGGTTTTTCAGGTAATGTCTGTAAAAGAACATTTCATGGCTCCTCTTTGATAAAATTCAAACAGCAATTAATTGAAAATACTGTACCATTGTACAGTTGCTCAATCCAGTTCAGCTATTTCAGAGAGTGGCAGCCACGTTTAACAGAATCCACTCCTGAATGTGGCTGTAGTTAAATCTCAGATTGTCTCAACCAGGCTCAGAGGTCTCACAAAGTTCAGAGATTCTCAACATCAAGCATCCTTTGAGCCAAATAAAGTGTCAAATAGCAACCTTACAGCATATAGTTGTGGTCAAAAAAGACATTTGGGACTATTCCTTCATGTAAACCCAAGAGGTCATAATTTGGATGAGAATGAAAGGGACCGTTCGCTCAAAAAGGAAAACTATATCATCATTTACTCACCCTTATGTTATTCAAAACCAAAGACTTTCTTCAGTAGAACATAAAACAACAGTTTTTGTCCTTACAATGACAAAACACTAGACCCTATTAACTTTTGCAAATTTTCATTTTTTCAACTATCCTTTTAAGTTACCACACAACCTTTGTGGTACACGTTTTGTACCACAAAGGTTGTGCGTTTTTCAAAAAACAGTAAGCAATTGGGAATTTTCTCCTACATAGTGGGGGAAAACACCAACATTTCCAGTATAGACCACAATAAACTGATGAATAAATGCAAATTGCATCACGTTCCCATGTAAAACAATCACATTGTGAACAGATCTCGTCTACCATACAAGACTGAAACATCTTGGTTCACTTTCATTAAGAGCCCTGCCTTCTTACCAAATCATTTATAAGGGATGTACAAAAAATCTTTATAGAAACCATAACATTAGCCCATCTATCGCTTTTAGGGCATCTCTAAAAGAGTCTTGTTTGAACCACACATGTAAAAATATGGAATGGCAGCATTTTAATATAATCTGCAAGACTCCGCAGTACACCCCAGAGACTTCAACGTCTCTGTATTTCTCTTAAATGAGGGTGGTGTCAAAAATCACTTACATCTTTCTTCACCCCCTGGAGTGAAATTGGTTTGATCTGCAACAGACAGTGCTGACGTACATGCTGAATAGTAAATGCACCGTATTAAGAGCAAAATCTACCACCTGTGAACCAGACATGAAAGGTCGGTTAAAACGATGGTGATAACTTCCAAGAAACTGAAACGAATAGCACATTTATCTTCACTAACGAGGGCTCATTCAGCAGCAGCTCTCGTATGCAAATGGCTTACGTACGTTTTGCAAATTTTGGATGATCCACAATACATATCAGATATTTAAAACAACCTACAATATAAATGTCATTTAAAGCTTTCAGGTTTCTAGCAGGAGCCACATTGGCTTCCCGCCAGTGTTCTGAACTGATGGGTGATAACCGAGCATTCAAGATTGAGTGACAGACAGGAGTGACTACAGTATCGCTCCCAAGATGTCCAAAACAGTCTCTTTCATGTCCCGAACCATCCCCATCCTCTCCTCCAGACCCTACCGTGCCCGTACTTGTTCCTGTCAGTCAAGTGGCAGTAAATAAAGAGCAGGTTATGAGAGTCTTCCTCCCTGCAACCCATCCATCAGCCAGTCTCTTAATACCTACAGCTGTCACCCATTCTGAGAGGAACTGCCGTGTGATGTATTTCACCACGGTGGAGAAAATTAGCTGCTCTGGATATGTTTTGCTGTCTAAACTTAGCATTCCTTCGTGCCTTCAGGAAAAAGCGGGGAGGACTGTCAATGAGATGAATTACCATTCAGCTGTGGTGGGGATTTTGTTGTCGGGTCTCTTGCACCCAGAGATTAAGGCGGCAGCATAATGCGTTTTCTCTACGGTTCACTCGCAAACAAAAGGCAAGGAATATGCTTGTGTGTTTTCTTTAATTACTATACGGCGTCCTGTTTGATGGCCGGGTGAATGGATATCTTGGATCATGAAGTTGTGAAGACCAAGATGAGGAGATATTAACAGAACACGGACGCCAAATTTTTTTGACCAAAATTTGAATTTAGAAAAAGTTAAGAATATTACAGTGACCAGGAGGGAACATGTTCGGTTCACTTAGTTTTGTTGTGGCCGACATATTAATTTGTGGGAACGCGATATGCCGTGGCCACGACATATCGCGTTCCCACTAATTAATATGTCAAATGAATATGTCGGCCACAACAAAACTAAGTGAACCGAATATGTCCCCTCCTGGTCACGATAATATTCTTAAATTATTCCAATTTTGGTCAAATTTAGTTGAGGTAACGACATCTTTATGTCGTGGCTAGTGATATGAATTTGTGGCCTCGCGATGCTATGTTGAGAGGAACAAAATGTACATATTTTTCTCGTGGCCACAAGTTTAATACGTAAAAAAACCTGCATAACCAAAGCAGCCTGGGATTATCAGAGATGGATATATAAATATGTCATTTTGAATTAAGAAATTATTGCATTAATTACTAAAGAAAATATTATATTAACTTATATCAACCATAGGCCTAGGCTACCAGACTGTATTGTGCGCAATTTAGACCGCATTTGAATGAAGTTTACTTAGAATAAATATTACATTAAGTACATAAAACAAAATAGGCCAACAAGAAAACATTTGTATCCATCCAACAGTCTTGTAAGTCCATTAATTGATCATCTTTTTCCATGATATTTGTATATTATTATTATTATCATCATCATTATTATTATTGGTTATATTTTTATATTCGTTTTCTCCCTTCATTTACTTAACGTTCTGAATAGTTTAGTAAATAATAGCCTACTGTAAATGCTCAACATGCTTTGATTAAGCTGACTGGAATTTTTACTGGAATGCAGTTTAAAGGTTGAATTTAAAATATTTCCTTTTATCTTGGCTAATGAATAGACTATAATTATTAATACTATAGTGTTTAATTGAGGAATGAATCATTCCTACCTGGTCTTATGGCATTTACGTTCCTGGGTGCACTTTTTAACGAGACTTTTAACGATTTCTGCAGTTTGCAAAAGAAACAAACACTAGAGGCAGTAAAACTCCGACACTTTTTACTCCTTTTCACACAAATTTACAGAGTTTTGATTAATAAAGCATAATTTGTGCACAACTACTTGAAGAATATCATGTTACGACTTCAAAACAATATTAAAAAGCTGAGAGATTTGAAAACTGATACTTTTGAACATTAGCTGCGCACATATCCAGCCTCGTATCTATGGGTTTTCATAGACAGTAAGTTTGTTTGGTAGCTCACGGAGTACGGAGACATACAGTGGGTACGAAAAGTATTCAGACACACAGTTATATTGCAGCCATTTGCTAAAATCATTTAGAGTTCCCCTTAATTTTTCACACAGCACCCCATTTGTTACAGAAAAAACAGAATTGTTGACATTTTTGCAGATTTATTAAAAAAGAAAAACTGAAATCATCAAGTTAAGTATTCAGACCCTTTGCTCAGTTTTTATTTAGTAGAAGCACCCTTTGATTTAATACAGCCATGAGTCTTTTTGGGAAAGATGCAACAAGTTTTTCACACCTGGATTTGGGGATCCTCTGCCATATTGACCTCCTTGCAGAAAAAAACCTCTCCAGTTCTGTCAGGTTGGATGGTAAACGTTGGTGGACAGCCATTTTTAGGTCTCTCCAGAGATGCTCAATTGGGTTTAAGTCAGGGCTTGGCTGGGCCATTCAAGAACAGTCACGGAGTTGTTGTGAAGCCACTCCTTCGTTATTTTAGCTGTGTGCTTAGGGTCATTGTCTTGTTGGAGGTAAACCTTCGGCCCACCAAGTCTGAGGTCCTTGCTCAGCACTATTTAGGAGAAGGTTTTCGTCCAGGATATCCCTGTACTTGGCCGCACCCTTTTGATCTTTCCCTCGATTGCATACCAGTCGTCCTGTCCCTGCAGCTGAAAACACCCCCCACAGATGATGCTGCCACCACCATGCTTCACTGTTGGGGACTTTTGGACAGGTGATGAGCAAGTGCCTGGTTTTCTCCATGCAACAAGTTTTTCACACCTGCTTAGAATTAAGGCCAAAAAGTTATATCTTGGTCTCATCAGACCAGAGAATCTTATTTGTCACCATCTTGGAGTCCTTCAGGTGTTTTTTAGCAAACTCCATGCGGGCTTTCATGTGTCTTGCACTGAGGCAGGCTTCCGTCGGGCCACTCTGCCATAAAGCCCCGAGATGGTGGAGGCTGCAGTGATGGTTGACTTTCTACAACTTTCTCCCATCTCCGAATGCATCTCTGGAGCTCAGCCACAGTGATCTTTGGGTTCTTCTTTATCTCTCTCACCAAGGCTCTTCTCCCCCATAGTCTCAGTTTGGCCGGACGGCCAGCTCTAGGAAGGGTTCTGGTCGTCCCAAACGTCTTCCATTTAAGGATTATGGAGGCCACTTGGTGGACAGCCTCTTTTTAGGAACCTTAATGTGCAGCAGAATTTTTTTTGTAACCTTGGCCAGAGATCTGTGCCTTGCCACAATTCTTTAAGTCAGGGCTCTGAGCTGGCCATTCAAGAACAGTCACGGCAGTTCCTTGACCTCATGATTCCATTTGCTCTGACTCCTTCGTTATTTTAGCACTGTGTGCTTAGCTGTAAGGGTCTTATATAGACAGTGTGTGCTTTCCTAAGGTAAGTCCAATCAGTATAATCAAACACAGCTGGACTCAAATGAAGGTGTAGAAACCAGTCTCAAGGATGATCAGAAGAAATGGACCTGAGCACCTGAGTTAAATATATGAGTGTCACAGCAAAGGATATCCCTGAATGGCGCACTTAGGACCATGTGATATCCCTTCGAGTTTTTCTTTTTTAATAAATCTGTCGTCCTGTCCCTGCAGCTGAAAATGTCACCCCCACAGCATTCTGATGCTGCCACCACCATGCTTCACTGTTGGGACTGTATTGGACAGGTGATGAGCAGTGCCTGGTTTTCTCCACACATGACCGCTTAGAATTAAGGCCAAAAAGTTATATCTTGGTCTCATCCCGTGTAGACCAGTACTTTATTTGTCACCATCTATGGAGTCCTTCAGGTGTTTTTTAGCAAATGGCACGGTCCATGCGGGCTCAACAAATTTTTTTATGTGTCTTGCACTGAGTTTTGCATTTTTTAACACTATTTAAAAAGGTTTAGGATTGATTAACTTTTAACAACTGAATTTCTCTCTGGATATTCATGCCCCATTCATGCAGTGGGCCACAAGTAAAATGTCGTTCCTCAAACATAGGAAGATGTGGTCTTTGGGTTCTTCTTTACGAGAAATGGATGGTGTTCTCCTCTCAACATAGGATCTCGAGGCCACGACTTCACATCGGTGGCCACAACAGCATTACCTCAACAAATTATCTCATGGCCAAAACATAATATAATGTTTCTACGAGTTAATATGACGTTCCCACAAAATAATATCTCATGGCCAGAGGTGGAAAGAGTACAAAAATATTCTACTCAAGTCCCAAAAGTACATCATTCCATTTAAGGACTGAAATTTTACTTAAGTACAAGTAAAAGGCCACTGTGCAGTCTAACAATATACTCAAGTAAAAGTAAAAAGTAGCTCATTTAAAATTTACTCAGAGTAAAAATTACTTAGTTACATTTTAACAATGGGAGGGCCTTCAGGAAAAAATGGGATAGACCAAAGGTGTCAAACTCAGTACCTGGAGGGCTCTGACATGCACCTACACAGTGAGCTGTAAGGTCTTATATAGACAGGTGTGTGGCTTTCCCTAATTAAACACATCTGATCCAGCTAAACTAATCATTTAGGCTTATTTGAAACACTACATGGTGTGTGTATTGGAGCAGGGTTGGACTCACTAATGAAGGTGTAGAACCATGGCCTCCAGGAACTGATCAGTTTGACACCCTGGATATGGGCCTATACATCTCAAACTAGGTGTTTTTAATTAAATAATCTGAATACTAGGACCATGTGATATTTCAGTGTTTCAAAATTTTTTAATAAATCATCTTTGCAAACAAACAATTCTGCAATATGCAGAAGCTTCATCTGAAGTGGCATAGATGTATTTACACACTGACATGAATGCATTTAGCCTGCAGTTACAAATGCAGAAATAATGTTTAGATAAATAAGACATAAAATGTTGACCCTGAACCACAAATAAGTTTTTTATATCCATAAGGGTCCATTTTCAAAATTAAGTTTTGATATATTATTTACAACACGATAGAGCATTACAATTTTAGGATACTGTGTTTTTCTAATAAGCTAATGGTTCCTCAACATAGGAGATGTCCATGTGTCACAAATGAGGGATGGTGTTCAAATGAAATTCAAATGCGCCACAACATATGGTGAAAAATTTAAGGGGGTCTAATAATTAATGTTTCTACAAGTCACAAATAAGTGAGTCATTGCATGGCAGAATCATTTAAACGTTAATTCAAGGAAAGAGTGTAAAGTACTCAGAAATTTTACAAGTACAAGTGTGTCTAAACAATATACTCAAGTGGCGTTAAATAGGGAGAATATAGACTAAAACGTAAGTCTCAGTTAATGTAATACGCTTTTGGCTTAATTATTTTTGTTGTCGAAATAAAAAAACACACCTGGCTATAAGGAAGTAAATGGTGTTTTTAAGTCTTAATTATTATTTGACCAGGCAAATTAAATATACATATTTTTAAATGCAGATTTTTTTGAAACGCAGAAGCTATTGAAATATAAATTTTCTGCTTCTATATCTTCAATTTTGTGATCAGTTCTAAACGCATTTTAAAATATGACAACCACAAAAACATTAGACTGAATCACGCAGTGAAAAAACGCACTCCAAATGCACGCGGATTAGTCTAATCTACTAGATTTCACGGCACACTGTTTAGAGTGATTTGTTTGGTTTTTGGCAAAATACTGATAATGTCAAATCGCACATCGTTAAAACAACAATTACTATATTATCGCAGACAATATTGCACACCCTGCACCACTGTCTTTTTGGCTCATTTGTGCAAAACCTTTTGTTAAACTGTCCACAAGTTTCATTTTAACCACCAATGCAACGATGCAAGTATTTACCTTACGTTACCTCAACATGCTTGCGAAGGTTGATGTCGAGATTTTATAAGCTGCTGTTCGGTCTCCCGAGGCAAACACAGCTTACACTGCATAATAGAGCATAATGGCCATGGGGTTCACTTCATTTCCTTCGAGTTCAACATAGCAGAGCTATTGCTGCACCACTAACGTAGGGTCTGCATTTGTGCAAAACGCCCGTCTAGTTTCTTTAAAGCTTCATTTTAACTGCATTTGCGTGTTACCTCTGCCACAAACTCATAATATAATGTAAAATTACTTCACTTAAAAAAGTTAATATGACGTTCGTTACCACAAATTAATATGTCATGGTCATGACAAAACTAAGTGAACCGAACATGTCTCCTCCACCAGTCACCGTAGAATATATAACTGTAAAGCATTGAAGCAGTAAATCATTGCAAAAAATTTTTTTTTGAGTAACTATAAACTTCAGCTAATTTTACAGTAAACCCCAGAGGTTGATTTTTATTTGCCAGATATTATTTTTGGTTTATTTTGGTTATATGAAGGTCACATGTCTTGGACTGTTTAAAGACTTCTTACGTGGTCTTGAATGGCTTTGAGGACTCTATTTGGTCCTTCCAAAACAGTTAGCATGATGATTTTGGATTTACAGTTACACTGCTGGTATGGATGACAAAAAGATTCTTATTTATGCTACTGTACCCTATTCACAGACATATTTTTGTCACATGATTAATCTATTCTACAATGCCTTTTCCAATAATAGACCAAGACAAAGCAAGTAGTATATTCAGCTGATGATGTGATTTCAACATACTGTAGCAGACACCATGAGGGCATTCCACCTCATGTAGAACAAAACATTTTGTTCAACAGCTTTTTCTAGTACACAGAAATGACTGGAATTGTCATCTCATGTGAATATGCATCATTTCCTGTCTAAAATATGCCTACATCCTTATTCTCTGAATAATGAAGAACTTTACCTATTATATTCTTGTTTGGGAATTAAGAAATACTGTGGAAGTTCAAACATTTTAGCAAATACCTAAAGCATTGTACATTAAATAAGCTTCTTTAATGTTCTGAATCCCCTTTACTTCCTGCAGCACTTAATGTGTGCAAGAACAACTATTCATCAGTCAGAGGAGCGGAGACGCTGCTCATTTATTCATACATAGGGATTATTAGGAGGCCAGTATCAAACAGACCACAGTAAAAATGGGGCCAGGATAGCTGGGGCAACACCATTACCCTTTGAAAGCAGTTCCTGCTACATAATGATCACATATCTCAGCTGATGTTCTGTGGCATTGTATGTTATTAACATGTTTTCAAATGGCTGAAACTAACTACATGTTATATATGAAGGTCAAACTAAAATTGTTTTACCTTTGTCCCAGACTTGCAACATATAACTATTAAAATCCATTATAAAAAAAACAAAGTGTGAAATAAACCCATGTGTGAATTTAGCAAGAGGCTTAATTTACTAAAAGAAATGAACTAAACTTCAAAACGAACTTTAAAACTACCCTATGTTCTGAAAAAAAAGATAGTGGAAGAAATGAGCATTCAATTATAAATTTCACAATATTAATGTTATTATTGTATTTCTGATCAAATAAATGCAGCCTTGTTGAGCATAAGTGACTTATTTCAAAATAATTTTCAAAAAATCTTAATGACTCTGAAAAAAAATCTGAATTTTCATGTAGACCAGATCCTTGCTGATTCCTATCTCGATTATACCTATTCAAATGGTGTTTGACCTTGAACTTCATCTTTGACTTCAGCTCTAAAACCTCATCAGAATGCAGATGAATATGTCATATAATACCCAAGATAGTACAATAGAGGTAATGATGGGTGCCCAACATTTATTTTCTGTTGACAAATCCAGCCAAAAGTTAAGGAGATTGGGCCCTTTAGTAACCGATGATGTATCTGCTGAACAGAGGTTGTGCTAGACTTTAACATTTTCCGTCATTTTGACGGACAGGGTCGTAAAAATTCCGTCATAATCTATTATTACCCGTCATTTAAATTTTTATATTTTAGTTATAATAACACATTTAATTGCTTCCATTTTTGTTCTCATTTTAATTTTTAATAATGAACCTACAACAGGATGAGCATATAGGTTTATGGATTTATTTATGATGAGAACAGATGAACAGAATGTGCGTCACTTTTCATGTTCAACACCACAGTGACAGCGGAGGCCACGATAAACAAAATATACTAGGGCTGGGTAAAAAAATTAAATTATTTCTCGATTTTAATAGATTCTCATTTTTATATACCAATATCGATTATTAAATCCCAACAGATGCTGTTTTCAGTTGATGAATGAACCTGTACAGAGAGTGCACCTTCCATCCAATAAATCGCGTTGTTACTTTTGATATGAAAAAGCCTCAGATTTCAAATTCTGTACATTTTATTAGGAAATTCAAGCAATAAATACCATTTTGGCGCTCTTTAATGTGGTCTGATAGATCGGTGTAGCTTAAACTGGGTACTCGCCTCAAACGCATAGCAAAATACTTGTAAGACTTTTACTTTTGTTCTGGAGATGATCTCGCGCTCTGCTGCCTCACTGGAGCACACTCGTCACCAGCTGGACAGGGGTGGTAATTACAGTTGTAAATAACAATAGATCACTCTCGGTGCAATCTGTAAAAATGACAGACGGCCTTCAAATTTTTCCGTCACTGCTAAAAAAATTCTGTCAATGATGGAACATTTTCGGTTAACGCAACCTCTGGTGCTGAAGGAAATCCATGTCTGTGTACCTAACTGACATCAGTACATCAACACTTGCTTTTCCTGACAGAGTAGTTGTAGTAGACAATGTCTTGGTTCTTAAAAAGTCCACAAGCTTTGTGCCTTGAAATGATAGAAACATTTGTTTTTTCAACCAATGGTGCACATACACTCACTGGCTACTTTATTAGGTACACCTTGCTAGTACAGGGTTGGACCCCTTTTGCCTTCAGAACTGCCTTTATTCTTCGTGGCATAGATTTAACTAGGTGTTGGAAACATTCCTCAGAGATTTTGGTCCATATTGACATGATAGCATTTAGCAACATGCAGTTGCGACATCCATGATGCCCGTTCCACCACATCCCAAAGGTGCTCTATTGAATTGAGATCTGGTGACTGTGGAGGCCATTTGAGTAAAGTGAACTCCTTGTCATGTTCAAGAAACCAGTCTGAGATGATTTGAGCTTTGTGACATGGTGCATTATCCTGCTGGAAGTAGCCATCAGAAGATGGGTACACTGTAGTCATAAAAGGATGGACATGGTCAGCAACAATACTCAGGTAAGCTGTGTTTAAACAATGCTTAATTGGTACTAAGGGGCCCAAAGTGTGCCAAGAAAATATCCCCCACACCATTACACCACCACCAGCAGCCTGAACCGTTGAGACAAGGCAGGATGGATCCATGCTTTCATGTTCTTTACACCAAATTCTGACCCTACCATCTGAATGTCGCAGCAGAAATCGAGACCCATCAGACCAGGCAACGTTACAATCTTCTATTGTCAAATTTTGGTGAGCCTGTGCGAATTGTAGCCTCCGTTTCTTGTTCTTAGCTGACAGGAGCGGCACCCGGTGTGGTCTTCTGCTGCTGTAGCCCATCTGCTTCAGGGTTCGACATGTTGTGTGTTCCGAGTTGGTTTTCTGCATACCTTGGTTGTAACGAGTGGTTATTTGAGTTCCTTTCTATCATCTCTAACCAGTTTGCCCATTCTCCTCTGACCTCTTACATCAACAAGGCATTTTCGTCCACACAACTGCCACTCACAGGATATTTTCTATTTTTCGGACCATTTTCTGTAAACCCTAGATGGTTGTGCATGAAAATCCCAGTAGATCTGCAGTTTTTTAAATACTCAGATCCAGCCCGTCTGGCACCAACAACCATTCCACGTTCAAAGTCACTTAAATCCCCTTTCTTCCCCATTCTGATGATCGGTTTGAACTTCAGCAAGTCATCTTCACCACCTCTAGATGCCTAAATGCATTGGAGTTGCTGCCATGTGATTGGCTGATTAGCAATTTGTGTTACCAAGCAATTGAACAGGTGTACCTAATAAAGTGGCCGGTGAGTGTAGGTTCTCCTATCAAACTTTCTCCTATCAGACTGCCGTATATCACAGTCATTTTCCTGTGGTGTCAACATTCACGAATGAAACACTGTATCAGCTATAAAATCTGTGTTGATAAGGACTGACTCAGACAGATTTATATGAAAATGTGCAGATTTTCTTCAGTAATTCACATAGAAAGATGCTTAGCACGACTTCCTCCATCTGCACCCCTTATTTTTCTGGCAATGCACAGAATTTGTTTTGGCTGCCTTGAAAGTTGTGACAATTGCAGATTTGACACGGGCCATGTGCATGATATGTGATGCAAGAGAGGGTTCATAAGCACTGTGAGATGCACAAAACCATTTATGATACTATGCATGGAACTTATTGCTGCATAAAACAATTTCATATGTCATCTAATAATTTTAAAAGCACATGAACCGAAATTAAATAGTTATCAATGCAGTCCAATGTATTTCTAGTAGCTACACATCCTCTGTTTTAGATGTAGCTCAACTAGAGCTCCAAAGACCATTTTTCTCTATCCTTAATTACTTTTCAACCAGTGGGTGTCAATCCGTAAACAGCTTGTAAGTGCTTGATATGCAGGATCTACCTGCCTATTAACATCCTTCATTGATTTTGTGTAGCTTAACCACAGCTTACATTAAAGCTTTTGGTGACTCTCCAACATTACATACAGAGATAGATAGATGTGTGATATAGGACTATACAGACAGCGCTTTAACATGCTTACTGTCAGCAAAAGTTCAAAGGTCAACAATAAATCAGTGATAAATCAGCTTCTTTACATGGCACACCATGTAAATATAAATGTCACAATGTTTAGATTTATACTTAAACTTGTACAGCATGTAAGATATATTATATACAAACCTCAAAAACAACACAAAGATGGGTCACTGGGCACAAAACCAAGCTTCTGCTATGGCCATTCCAGTCCTCTGACCTGAACCCGTTAGAAAATGAGTGGAGTGAACTGAAGAGAAGCACCAACATGGAGCCAGGAATCTGAAGGGTCTTGAGTGATTCTGGATGAAGGAATGGACTCTGATCCCTTGTCAGGTGTTTTCTAACCTCATCAGGCATTGTAGCATTGACAAAATGTAGAGCTGTTAAACTGGAAAATGGAGGTTTCAAAAAAAATTAAAAGGGTGCCGTTAATTGTAATCAAAAGGATTAACAATGCAGATTTAATTTCACAGCCTTCTTAGATCATATTTACCAACAGTGTCAATATTTTTGACCATGACTGTGTGTGTGTATGTGTATGTGTGTATAAAACACTAACAAAGACAAAAACAATTAGAAATTGTAAATGTTTTACACTACTATGCTCGCGAAGGCTGCATTTATTTGACCAACCATTCATTCAACCAGAGGTGGAAAGAGTACAAAAATATTCTACTCAAGTAAAAGTACCATTACATTACTGAAATTTTACTTAAGTACAAGTAAAAGTACCAGTCTAAAAATCTACTAAAGTAAAAGTAAAAAGTAGCTCATTTAAAATTTACTCAGAGTAAAAATTACATTTTAACAGTGGGAGGGACGAAAAAATGAAATAGGCCAAAGGTGTCAAACTCAGTACCTGGAGGGCCACAGCCCTACACAGTGTATATATAACCCTAATTAAACACATCTGATCCAGCTAAACTAATCATTTAGGCTTATTTGAAAACTACATGGTGTGTGTATTGGAGCAGGGTTGGAACTAAACTCTTTAGGGCTGTGGCCCTCCAGGAACTGAGTTTGACACACCTGGGATATGGGCCTATAAATCTCAAACTAGGTGTTTTTAATTAAAGGAATCGGTTAATTAGAATAATAAGACATTTGGGCTGTTACCAGGCAAATTAAATCAGTATCAACAAAATTAATCTTTGCAATGCAGAGGAAACGCAGAAGCTTCATCTGAAGTGGCATAGATGTATTTACACACTGACATGAATGCATTTAGCCTGCAGTTACAAATGCAAAAATAATGTTTAGATAAATAAGACATAAAATATGACCCTGAACCACAAAACCATAAGGGTCAATTTTCCTAAATTGCGATTTATACATCATCTGAAAGCTGAATAAATCATATTTCCATTGATGTATGGTTTGTTATGATAGGACAATATTTGAAAATCTGGAATCTGAGGGTGCAAAAAATCCAAATATTGAGAAAATCTCCTTTAAAGTTGTTCAAATTAAGCTCTTAGTTTTGATATATTTACAGTAGGAAATTTACAAAATATCTTAATGGAACATGATCTTTACTTAATATGCTAATGATTTTTGGCATAAAAGAAAAATGTATAATTTTAACCCATACAATGTATTGTTGGCTATTGCTACAAATACCCCAGCGACTTAAGACTGGTTTTGTGCTCCATGCCAGGGTCACAAATGTTAAATAGTCATTTGAAAATCAAAAGATATTTTAAATGTTAAATTAGAACCACCAGTAGGTGTCAGCAAGTCACTCATAAGTGAATCATTGCGATTGAACAGAATCATTTAAACGGTTAATTCATTCAAGAACAAAACACCGTCATTGCTCAGAGTCAGAGACGCAAAACTGTGTTTGGCTGTTTTGGAATTATTTTTGTTGTCGAAATAGAGCAAAAACAGGCAATATGGTGTCTAAAAACGTAAGTCTCTTAATTAACTTCTTGTTTTTTGAACTGTTGTAAAAATAAAAACTACAGGCCTATGTAATCATGGTGATTTTTTGAGAAAAACTGGCAATCTTCATGTGATGTTGACTTACTATATTAAATTATATAAATATATACATTTTCTGCTTCTATATCTTCATTTTGTGATCATTCTAAACGCATTTTAACAGACTGAATCACGCAGTGAAAGAAAGCACTCCAAATGCACGCAGTCTAATCTACTAGATTTCACGGCACACTGTTTAGAGTGTTTTGTTTGGTTTTTGGCAAAATACTGATAATGTCAAATCGCACATCGTTAAAACAACAATTACTATATTATCGCAGACAATATTGCACACCCTGCACCACTGTCTTTTTGGCTCATTTGTGCAAAACCTTTTGTTAAACTGTTAAAGCTTCATTTTAACCACCAATGCAACGATGCAAGTATTTACCTTACGTTACCTCTACATGCTTGCGAAGGGTTGATGTCGAGATTTTATAAGCTGCTAGTTCGGTCTCCCGAGGCAAACACAGCTTACACTGCATAATAGAGCATAAATATGGCCAGGGGTTCACTTCATTTCCTTCGAGTTCAACTTCAGCAGAGTACGACGGGGTTTGGTTTTCAGCTGGGTCTGCACCAATAACGCCTGTCTTGTCCGTCTGCATCTTTCTTGTGATTTTTAGCGCCAGTTTCTTCTTCTGCCCATTATTTACTGCAGTTGTTTCTACGGAGCGATTTTCACACAAAATATACTTAAGTAAAAGTAAAATTACAGATTAAAAAAATTACTTAAAAAAGTACAAGTACACAAAAAAGCTACTCAATTACAGTAACGCGAGTAAATGTAATTTGTTACTTTCCACCTCTGCATTCAACCACAAAATAATAAAATAATGTGAAATATTACAATTTAAAATCTGTTTTCTATTTTAAAATATATTGTAAAAATGTTTTCATTTGGTGGCAAGGCTGAATTTTCAGCATCCATTACTCCAGGCTTAAGTGTCACATTTTTGATCAATTGAACGAGTCCTTACTGAATAAAAGTAACAATGTGTCAAAAAATATGCTACTGCTGCTACTACTAATATAATAAATCTAAAACATGTTTTAAAAATTGTGCCATAGATATACTAGTACAGCCTATAACATGATGCCAACCTCTTCTAATCGGAATTGGATATGATGTATGACAGGGTGTAAATCACTAGAATTTCTTATTTTCTCTGTCTTTTACAACAAAATCAGCTGCAGAGTGCAGCATCAAAGCCATGCTAAGAACACTGGTGAAAGTTGAATGTGTTGTAGCTCATCAGCCAGCAGCGGTCAGGGGCACCATCCATTCAACTGCCCCACAGGCACACCCAGATCACACTGATGCAACATACAGTACAACTTCTCAGAAACACGAATGCTGGGGCTCATAGATAACAGGCACTTTAGTGTTCTGGGCACAGAGCATTAAACAATCATCAAAATACAGCTGCACCTTCCCTAACACGAAGTCCTTCCCACACCTCTGGTGAATAAACAGGAACCAGACTGCCAATCCAACACCCCTCTCAGCAGCTCAAGATGGTGTGCATCTAAGCCCAGCGTGATATGCCACAGGATGTGACTCTGACTCGGAGACAAAGGTTTAAAACTTTTCACCAGCTTTATCTATTTTAAAATCCTTCTTTTTCCCTCCCTCATAACATTGAACAGTGTAATCCTCTAAAAAAAGGATCAAAGAGCATATAAAACCATAAACATAAATAAGGTATCATAAACTATAAGCTTGGACATGTTATGTAGGTTGATGGCCCTTTGCTGACCCTAACAGATCCTCATCACACCACTAACTCCACAAAGAGGTTTATAGTTTATAGAGAGAGAGACAGAAAGAGCAATCGGTGAAAAATAAATTTAATCTGCAGATAATGGGTCGTATTCACTACCTGTGGGTATGCACATAGCTGTATTACTGCATTAAACTGTCCGAAAGCGACGGTAAGGGCTTTTATTATTTCACAAATAATTTATATTCCAAATAAGTGCTGTTCTTTTGTACTTTCTATTTAAAGAATCCTAAAAAAATGCATCTTAATCTTTCAGAAACAAAATCATGTGCATATGCACCTGAATCTGGTGTAGAATGTTTTCTGTGCACATATTTCAACTTGAGCAGAATTAGTATATAAGACCCAGTGTCTTTGAAATCTGTAGAAATGTGACACTAAAAATAAATGTGGCAAACATTCATAGATTTTTAAATCAGTATTTTATCTGATTCAAATATCTATGACACAAATTGATTGCTTCAAAGTTTAATAATACGACCAAGTATGGTGACCCATACTCTGAATTTGTGCTCTGCATTTACACACACAGCAGTGAACACACACATACACCGTGAACACACACCTGGAGCAGTGGGCAGCCATTTATGCTGCGGCGCCCGGGGAGCAGTTGGGAGGTCGCCTTGCTCAAGGGCACCTCAGTCGTGGTATTGAGGGTGTAGAGAGCGCTGCACATTCACTTCCCCCACCTACAATTCCTGCCGGCCCGAGACTCGAACTCACAACCTTTTGATTACGAGTCCGACTCTCTAACCATTAGGCCATGACTTCCCCTAAGTCAGAACATCTTCATTAGCAGAACAATTGACAATGAAATCTGCTCAAGCATCAGGAATTACTTGGACAGATTCTTGAGTTTGTAAACCTTTCTGAAGAATCCTTCATCTGAACATATGAAAAATACAACCAAAGCCAGAGGAATCCTTCATGCATTTCAACCTGTTCGGCATTTCAATTTCTGCAGTTAACTCTTATTCTCTTTGTTTCAAGAGCTCTAATCATGCTGTAAGTACAGGTAGTAGTGTGATCAAACACTGATTTTTAATGTCATGTTGTATCCATGCAGCTTTACTTCCAGGTAAGCAAAGGGAATAATTAATATTCAACAATCCCAACAAGAACTAATTAATCAATGTCAGAATCTATCTAGTGATTTGGTTCATGCCTGTGGTTTCTGTAAAAACACTTTTGAAATGAAAGGAATAATTAACCCAAAGATGAAATTAGCTTAATATGTGCACACCCTTTGGCCATCCAATTTGTAGATGAAATAGCTTCTTCATAATCCATAACAACACTTCCTCCAGTGAAAAAAAAAATCCCCTATTGTCCTCTCACTTCAAAGTTTCTTTTGAACAACGCATATTTCACTCCTGATTGATACAAGATGTCTTTTTCAATCGAGAAAGCGTGGATAGAGGACTCATATTTTAGCCAGAAGAAACAATTTGAAGTTAATATAAAATAGTTTGTGCTTACAGCCTTGTGGGTAGTGCGCCGACATTTAATGGTGTTAAGTTTTGGGCATTCCAAGTTCGAATCCCAGGCTCGAGGACCTTTCCTGATACCACTCCCTCTCTTTCCCACTTCGCTTCCTGTCTAATCTACACTGTCCTATCATAATAAAAGCAAAATGCCCAAAATAATAAATCCTGTCATTAATTACTTACCATACCCATACGAGCTTAGTTCATCTTCGGAAATAAAATTAAGATACTTTTTATGAAATCCGAGAGCTTTCTGACCCTGCATAGACAGCAACACAACTACCACATTCAAGGCCCATGAAGGAAGTAAGGACATTGTTAAAATAGTCCATGTGACATTTCTGCTACCACATGGGATTAATCAATGCATGCTGATGAACTTGTATCAGTTTATAGTTATGTGGTACGAAAGTGTTCAACCCGTTCTTTTTCATCAGTAGTATTATTTGTGATTTGAATTTTGTGAACGAGAGTTCCTCTTTTGCCATGATATAAACCGGACTTAATCTTGTTGTCACGTTTTACAAGAAAAGATAACAGTCTGTTTTGCTTACATCTAGATACCGTTCAATTTTTAAGACTAAAACAAAAGATGTATGTATTGTCATTCTTAAAGTGGTCTTATGCTTTTTTCATTATTATCAGATCATTATTTGGTGTAACAGAATATGTTGACATGATTTAACGTTCAAAAAACACATTATTTTTCAAATACTGTACATTATTGTAGGTCCTCTATGCCCTGCCTCTCTCAAACGCTTAATTTTCTTCAAAGTCCCTCCTTCCGATAAGCACAGTTTGCTCTGATTGGCCAACTGGCACAGTGCATTGTGATTGGCCGAACACCACAAGCACTCATCAGAAATGTAACACCCCTTTCCATAATCGCAAGCTTCGGCTTTAAATACAGTTAATAATGTCCTTAGTTTTACCATCAGTTCAAGCCCGAGAGGGGAATAGAGTTGGGTGAGAGACACAGTGAGGAAGCTCGTATATATTTTTACACAAGCCGCGATGAAGATAGCTGATGTACTGTGATGTGATGTGACCCTCTCTCTCTCACAGACACTGGCGCACGCGCATGCACACATACACACACACACAAACCACGCAAAAACTCTGCATTTAAACCGTCAATAGCAAATACTTAAACTACTAACAAAACATACAGTCGCTGATTCAGAAGCGACAGATTGTCATAGCCAAGTCAGAATTACCTTCTCTCCTAGGTTCACGAAAAAGTCGTCCATAAAATGCATTGCTGTTCTGTTGCAAGTAATCTTAATGATTCCTAAATGCATCTACTTTTGGAAGGCCAAATAAAGTGCTTTTGCTTTCGCATAGAAACACACAGCGTCTCCCTGTCATGGCGGTGGTTACCGAAACCACGCCTTCTTTCTTTGCGTGAACATTTGGGAGGCATTACGCAAATATTTCCACATCGTGACGTAGGAATTTGTGTTTGAATGAGCCGTTTTAGGGGTCTAGCAGAGTCTTAACTTTGATAAAGAATATCTCTTTGGGTTTGAGACTTTTGTCTTTGCAGCTTTAGGGATCTTATCTATGCACGAACAGATTGTAACACTCCAAAGAGAAAGGAAAACTTGAAATCGCATCATATGACCCCTTTAATTAAAAAGCACAACAACAATAAAACAGTAGGCTACAATGACAAACTAGCTTACAGAACATTTATTAACAAAAATGAGTAAGATGAGACGTTTTCATTTTGAAAATAAAAATAAAAGTAAAACTAAACTGGCTGTGGTGACAGTGCTTGCATGTTTTTTCCACAAGAATAAAATAAAAATGTTCACCTTCTCTTGTTTAAGAAGCGGTCTTTTACTTTACTTTAGCTTGAAAAGCAAATCCTCCATCTGACATCGTTTCCTCAATATTTGCATCATTTTTGCAGCGTGCTGCATACACCTTCGCACTCGTGCTGATGTGGCGAGTATAAACTAGGCTCTACATCTGGCAAACTTGGGGCGAACTATTCCTTAAAATAAAATGCTTATTTAATTACACATATTTAATAGGACCCAAATGATTGACAAAATGTAATTTTACGTCACAAAGCAATAACTGTTCTCTAATTAGAACTAATGTAGAATACATGTGCTTAACATGAGTGTAGGGAATGCAACTTGTGAACACTGATAAAAAGCTGTTGTAAAATGATTACCTGGAACAAAGCTCCCCTGAACAACTTCTTTGTAAGCCCACCATCCATCGTGGATTTTGGGTAGATTTGGCTGAGCTGTGAGGAAAGAAGAGGAAAATTGGAGTGATTTAGCATTAATTATAGAACAAACATTTTTACTGAATGACATTCACTGTTTTCGCTGTCATTCTCCTTTCAAAAATAATTTCTGGCAAACAGCCCTGCAAGAGAAGCACAAAACAAACAACTGGAATTAAAAGCCTCCACTTTTGTTCCGCAAACATTAGAATGGAGATGCATTTTCTGTGAACCCGACAAGAGATCCGATTGAACCAGGGCTGTAGTTTATAATTCAAGTGACCAAGTAAAGATCCCGCTGCTAAAAGGAGGTCACGGCCTGAAATTACAAAGCAAGATTTTAGGATATTGCATTTTTACACCTAAACTTTCTCGTCCTTCCTGCCACTGAAAAACATGACTTTGAGGCCAGAGGTGGCAAGGCTGCCTTTTAATGGAACTGGAAGAGGGTTAATCCTTCCATCAAGGACAAGAACTAATGCAGGAGAGTGGTTCAATTTCACAAAAAAGGAGGTGGCTGGAGAGGTGAAAATGCTTCCTCAAAAAAAAATCAAACACCACACAGTGAAGCTAACGATTTCAATAAGTACTACTTTATCTGAACATGATGCTGTTGAAATACTAAAACTGAAGTTGACCACAATGCTAAAGCTGCTTGATTACAGATCCCTATGAATGAGGACAACTTCTGGATGTTGACAGACTTGTCATACTGTACTAATCATTCTGAATAGTGATTTTGAATTGCTTTGGGGTTAGTTCTCAAATTTGTCTTCCAAAACATAATATATACATAATGGTATTTGATTTACAGTGACACCTACTGGAGAGGATCCAGCATCATACAAGTAAAAATCTGAATTTTTCACTCATCTTGTATTGTTTTGGGCAAAATAAAACAAACAAATAAAACTGTAAAAGCATAATTAATATGTATTGCAGACATTAAAGGGATAGTTCACTTAATTTAAATTCTGTCATCATTTACTTAACCTTTCTTCTGCTACACACAAAAGATCATATTTTGCAGAACTTTGATTAGTTTTTTTCACAAATACACTGACTATAAACTAGGGTTTGAGTAAAGTTAAAGGATTCCGGTTTTACACTCTGCAAATAGTTAATTAAACAATGTATGATCATTACAGTAGTAAATGTTTGAATATGTCAAGGCCTACAAAACTACAGAATTGTATATCTCATCACCAAATGATGAACATCACAAATCTTTCTCCCTCTCCTAGTCTCAGGTATCCTGTCAGGATCTATCTTCAAGCAGAAGTTAGTATGAAGTGAGAGGCAATAATTCATTAGCCATGTTCTCCTGAGGGACACTGGCGTAATAATACAGGAGAGCTTTAGTGGAAGCTTCAGGACAAGCATCACACACTGCATCACACCATCTCTCTTCCTATCAGTGGGGAAACAAAGCTCCCAACCCTGCAGCTCAAAGCTGCCGTCATTAGCGGGACAGAGACAGGATAGAAAAACATAACACCAATTGATCATTTCTGAAAGCATAAGACTCAAGCACTCCAGACTTTATGCGACAAAAGCTTTCCATAGAACATCCAAGTGTAATGTTTTTATGCCCATTGTGATTAAAATAAGAGTTCTGATGGCTTTTATGTAAGTGTGTATACGGATGTAAGCTTACAGGGACCAAAGGAACTGTTGTGATTGAATGTAATTCGTTGCACTCAGATCTTATGTGTGTCCCAGTTGAATGTGCAGGGCTGCATGAAAATGAGACATCACATATTTCATTATGACAGCAGTTTGAGCAAAGCAGCTAAGTTCTATTCCACTTCCCACACAGCTTGACGATGCCCCAATAACATATTTACTGGCTTCAGCAGAAAGAAATTCTTCAAATCTATAAAGTGAAAACGAAGTCGGAGGTCATAGACATCTAAAGCTGTTAATTTCACAAGGTTCTGTCCGAAAGACTTCAAGTAATTGGCGGCGTGCTGGAGGTCCACAGTCAGGATGTGTGTGGCGACATCTGCATCGCTTTGCTTCCTGTCAAAACTAATCAAAGGGAGTGAAAATAATTACTAAATAGACAATGGCCCCATGTTCGATGCATAATCGGCAGATTAAGTCTGAACTGCCTCTAAGGGACGGTATCAACTCCGATCCAACAGGGTTTACCACTTTAATAATGGCATTCAAATGATTGGCTTAATAATATCATTCAAATGATTGAATGCTGCTGGCATTGCCTTTTCAGCATTTTACAAATGGTGCCGCTTCCCAGCAGCCGTCTTGGTCATGCATTATTCAAAGTTGGGTAATCAAATGAATAGATGAGGGTGGTTGCAGCACAGAGGTAACAAACCTATTGGATGTCTGCAGAGTTAGTGTCAATAGATCAAGAAGTAATTAACACTAATTTTCTGATCCCTGTTCCCAACGGAGGGACCCCCCTGCTTGGTAAAGGATTTTCAAAGAGGCACTTCACAACAGCTAAACATAAAAGGCACAGAGGCAAATTTGTCTACATTTGTCTCTACTGGAGGTTAGAGATGTGCGTGAGTAATTAGGTAGGCGAGTACTCATTCTGTACTAACTACTGTAGTTCACTAACACCATTTAAACGGATGGGTTTTTCTTTACACATTTGCTGGTTAAACTTTATTTTCATAGTCCCCCTTAGACATTCTACTAACTATATGTCAACTAATTCTCATTAATTTGCAACTACATGTCTACTAACTCTCAGAGTAGACTGTTAGGTTAGGGTTAGTAGAATAAGTTGACATATACTTGCAAAGTTTTTCATAGTCAGTATGTTGTGTGGACCCATCAAAATAAAGTGTTAGAAGATATTAAACAGACAGTCTACTAATACTCTAATGACTGCTAGTTGACATGCAGTTGCAAAGATACTTACTGTTAGTAGAATGTCTAAAGTGGACTATCAAAATAAACTATTACCCATTTGCCTGCTGTAGGCATCAATTAAATGTACTTTCACATTGAATCTCTTTCCTAGATCTCAAAGTCCACATTCATCTGGATAAATATTTAAAAAAACTGCATCTTTTGCGAAAGTACGTCAATTTGCAAACGAAGATATTCGTAAATGATGACACATTTAGTAATGCGACAATATATATCTATGGTTGTAGCGCATTGTTGTGCCTGCTATTCATTCATAATAATGTTGCTAAAGATATATGTTACTTTGTACAATCTTTAGATTACATTCTGCAAAGATTGTATTGATCACACGATAGATGCTTTTAAGACCATACACTGAATGTTCATTTTGAGTGCCACCTGGATGAACAAGTGAATAGTGGAATATTTTGTTAATAAAATGATCATGTCAGAAGAATAGAGTGAGAATTTTATTCTGTCTGGTGAGCATTTATGACATTTTAAGCTTGCACAGCAAGGTGATTTAAGTGTTTTCAGAAATGTCAGTGTGGACGAGCAACTTTAGGAAAACAAAAATGCCATTTTCAAATATATACAGATTAATAGTTCAAGTGGAGCAATATTTTAATTATTGGTATATTTGGTTTCTGCAGAAGTCCTGTGATTTGACCAGAGGTTACTGGTGCGGAGTATAATAAGTATTGAGCAAATGACCATTAATTTGTGTGTTAGAGTACAGACCAACAAAGTTGCTCAAAATACAAATCCATAGAGATTGGATGAGAAGCAACATAATTCAAACAAATAGTCTTTTAGCACCTATTTGGTGTTGGATAAGTTCTGTTTATGTTAAGACACGAGTGATGCTCATTATTATTAGCATCTATCCGGCATGATGGACTCTTTGTTGTGTATATTAGAGACCACAGAATCTATAACATTCACACAGCTGCAGAGAGAACTGGACCTGTGGGAGCACATGCAATTGTGCCCCTGATACACATGAAAATAAGGCACTACCATTTGAGCGCAAGGTTTGCATTTTTCCTGCCACATTTAATTTCCCTTAGTTACAACATATTTAGAAACACAAGCTGACAGACATCCAAGTCTTAAAATACAGTTTAATAAGGACACCATAAGGATGCCCCTGAGTTTATTTTACAGTTGTGTTTTTCACCAGTTTACCCTGCTGTGTAATGTTTCTTGACTAAATGATGCTTTACACAGAGTATAAAATGGACAACTGTACTGTATTTAAGATGATTGTAGGCAACTGTTCTGTTGATCTTTACTCCTTAGTATGTTTTTTTTTTTTACTATTTCAAGTATTGAAGCTAATCTGTGTAATATTTCACAAATCCATCTTCCAAACTGTATCTTTGCTTTACCTCAAATCACTATGGTAAGCCTATAATAATGGCTTAATATCCATTAATAAAGAAAATATAAGTCAGGCTACTACTGGCTTGGCCTTTCAGAAATACATTTACTTTGCATAGCATCCAATTTGCTGTGCATTGAAAAAAAAACGTTCACAAAACAGTGTTTAGGCCGGTAATAATCTCTAAACCAGTAATAACTTGTCTATTTGCCTTACCCGCAAATTTATAACAGTTTCCACCATTTTAGCAATCGTTTTGTCTAATGTCAGCATTGCCAAACTTTTGTAACATTTTAAAACAATTGATTTCCACAACATTCAAAACAAAACAACAGCAGCATATAAGGTACTTACCTGCTCGCAAAACATTTTTCAGATAATGCAATTTTGGTTGTGTTTTGAGGTCATTCGTTATATTCAAACTGATAAGGGCACAGTAGTGCACCAAAATCCAGAAGATTACAAAAATATATAATTTTTTTTAGAATGACATGTCACGTGAGATGTAGTAAAATACGCAAGCCATGAGTGCAATGCTCAAAAGACATCAAGATATTTAGCTAAATATTTCCTTTTGTGTTCCACAGAAGACAGTTATAGCATTTTGCAACATCATGAGGGTGAGTAAATTAAGGATGAACTATTCCTTTACACATACACAGCTTTAGACTCTCACATTTGCTACAGTCCAATTATTGTTCTATATATATATATATATGTCACCTTATTTTGGTAATTTGCAAGGTTTCTGACACTTATTCACATATTGTGAATTGATTCATTAAGCTCCTGATTCAACTCATAGAAATGCTGGGTTATTTTTTTTAACCCAAGTGTTCAGCCAGTTTTTAAATGTTTACCCTGGTGCTGGATAGTTTTTCTGTAACTCATCTGCTTGGCCATTTTTATTGTCAGTAGAAATGAAACCCCCAAGTGATAAAGTACCTACACATGGCACTTCCAAAAGTCTCAGAGAAACTAGTTGATGCTGTAAATAAACACTTCATCAGAAACTAATTGTCAGAGGCGACCATTAGTATTCATCATGAAACCGAGGCAGTCCCGGGGCTCATCCATGCAGGGTGAAAAGAGAAAGCGCGTAAATGCCGCCCATAAATGAAACTTGACCTTGCCAACAGCTGTGCTTACTGACTTATGAGATAATTGTCTTTCACCTGGCCCGTTTGTGGCACCACATTATGGATCCAGCTGCATCAGTGTAATGTTACAGGGCTCGTCCCCGGTGGACTCTTTCAATCAAGCCCAAGCATCCTGAACCGTTTATCAATATAAAACAGCCAGGCAAAATGCTGTGTGTAATCACCCTTGATACGTTTCATCATTCCTCTGTGCCACTGAACGGACCTCTGAACCAGCTTCTTCAAAGCCATGGCATAATCGTTTTAGAGGTAATATAAGGACTCATCAATAGCAACGATATTTTGTACATTCGAATTAGGACTGCAACTAAAGATTATTTTGATGATTAATCTATGGATTTTTTAAATCTATGGAGTTTTGAAAGTTAATCTATCAATTATTTATTCAATTTATCCTTTAGTTAAATTTAATGAATTAATAAATAATAACCCTAGATTCTCCCATTAAACGTTTCAACATTTTCTCATAAAAAATTCTTACTTTAAAACATAAAAAAAAAAAATCTTAAAAAAATTTGTTTTGTTTTAATTTTTATTTGTTAACACGGCAGACAACCTAGCTGTCCAGTGCGTGTGTGTGTGTGTGGGGGGGGATGCATGAACGCAACTGTATTAAGCAATGTTGCCTTACTAGCCATAAGCATTTGGGAGCATCTAGGAGTCTTGTTTTGTCTGAGTTATGAAAAGGGATTGGAGATACACTTTTTCAACACATTCCACGCAAATGTGTATTTACAAAATCAATGTCATGTCACAGCTGTTATTGATCCACAGTTGATATAGAAGTTCAGGCAGTTTCCAGCATTTTAGGGTTTTAAAACCTTTAACCCCTTACCCACTCCCCTTTTTCAAAATAGACTTGAAAGTACACTATTTAAAGTTAAATTGTTATAATTCATGAATGCTTTTGAATACAGACCTAAGGTTGGTCTCTTTTTAAAGACAATCTCAGAAGTTAAATTAAAAAAATGAAATAAAATAAAACAGTTGTATAAGTTAAAATTTACTGTAAATAAAATGAACTGTACTATTTTAATTTATATTTTTAAATAAAAATGAATCCAAATTTGGCATAAAATTAAAGCCATATGTCTAAATAAGTTGTGTTCCAAATTTGAAGTTGATATAAAAAAAATAGCGGTTCCACTAAACATGCAATTTTGTTTATTAAATTTTTTTTAATTTTTTATAAAAATGTACACAATTAAACACTCACGGGCCTACATCATGCATGACATTTCCAACATGACTACATAATGCATGAGGTCAAGCTAACGTAAGAGGTTAAAAAGTATATAATTTTTATTTTTAAATGACCCATTGTTTCGCTAGATCATTCCTCAAATTGTGTATTTGAAGCTGTCTGAAACTGTAATTTGGACCTTCAACCTGTTGGCCGGCATTTATGTCCACTATATAGAGAAAAACCCTGGAATGTTTTCTTCAAAAACCTTAATTTCTTTTCAACTGAAGAAAGAAAGACATGAACATCTTGGTTGACATTAGAGTGAGTAAATTATCAGGAATGTTTTAAAAAGAAGCGATGTATGAACCGTATGCTGTCTGAACAGTATAGAGTAAGCTAAAGGTCTTTGATCCGATTTCTTTAAGACTGCATATTCCCCTATAATTGTCAAAACTTTATGTTAATTTTATTGACTAAAAATGCGTTGTTCACAATGACAATTTCGTTCAGAATCAATTAGACTCGATTTCCTTCTCAATACATTGCATTACTCTGTTGAAGCCCAGCGTCCATTGACACCTCCCACTAAGGGGGAGGAGCCCGCCCACGGACGCTCAAATGGAGGAGTGGGCTGGCCCGGACTCGAGCGTCTGCGTGAATTGGAGGGTACCACTTTTATGTCCTATCGTTTTTTGGGGTCGACAGCTGTATTTATTGTTTTTTTTTAGCTTGTTTGCTATACACATTGTCAATATCAGCTTTTAGGACAAGGAGGCGGCAGCTTTCAATGCAAAGAGATTGGTGTGGGCGTGGTCTTCAGATTATGACGCGTATCACTCTGTGTCTCCATTTCCAACTCAGTCCCAATTTTGCATGTGTAGTCTTGTGCAACCTCAACACAATTTCATTCATTGTTTTGATTGAGTTAAATATATATATATATTAGATCATGTTCATGATGTCTGATAGCCAGCTAGCAAACTGCACACGATGATAGTCGACCTGATTTTGGCAAAGCCATTAGAAAGTCTTCCTTAAGGAGAAACAGAATTAAACAGCATCAATTTTGTGCAAAAGATAGGGAAAAGTAACAGGTCTTTTCAGCTCTCCTGGTATGACAAAGTTAGCTGGCTGACTGGAAGTGCTGTGATGTTGCTGGCCATGTCTCTTGATGAAACCATCTCATGTGTGTTGTTTGGTCAAAATTGGGGTTTGGAGATCTGTTTTGACAGGGCATCATGAAAATAGCAATGAACATGTGTCATGTGCAAGATTAAGTTGCTGGGCAGGATCCTGCAATCAATAAGGTGCTCGCATTCAAGTGGCTAAACAAATGAAACTGTTAAACAAAACAGTGAGCTCTACACAATCCCGGCCAGGAGCTGTCATCTAGGGGACATGATGAGAGTAGTGAATCATCTTACAGAGAGTTCACAAAACATTAGCTAAATATGACTCTGTCCTGTCCACACAATTCGAGTCCTCAACTGTTATGTCACACACTATTCAAAATGACTTGATCTCTGCTCTTGCAACCACCATTTCTGATCAGATCAGAGATGAAATTCAGGATGCTCCCTTTTTTGGATGCAGGTGGATGAAACCATGTATATCCTGTGCCCACTCTCTGTCATTGTTCGCTATGTGGATAGTGCAGGTAAAATTCAGGAGCGCTTCATTGGTTTGTTTGATGTTCTGGGGGGCCTCAGTCCGTTTTTGATGTTTTAAATGAGAACATGCAGGGCTACAATTTTAAGGATAGTTGTGGCACAGACCTATGATGGGGCTTGTCATGGCTTCAGCTCTCAATGGTCTGCAAAAGTGAAAGCAGCCCCCAGTCAATGTTTGTACTATGCACACAGACTGAATCTGGTGCTGTCACCAAATGCTTGCCTGAGTGCATTTTTTTTGCATCACTCTCTGGGTTTGCACATTTTTCTCAAAATCCACAAAGAGGACGTCTTTTCTGGAGTCTGCAGGTGCTCAAGGTTGCCCAGAAACGCTCCTACTCGATGGAATTTCACAACGGATAGTGAGCACTGTGGCATTATGATGGCCTCCTGCAGACATTTGATAACATCATTGACGACACATGGATGATGATACACTGGATTGTGCAAAGGCTAGGAAACTGGAAGAGTTTGTGTTCATGTTGTACAATATATAACAAATTTCTCTGAGACTGATGTGGTCTTTGATTTGTCCAGCAGAGAGCGATGGATGTTCTTTACTGCACTGAAAAGAATTGAGTCTCTTCTTGCATTTGTCAAAGAGAAGAGGTCCTTTCCAAGCTGTTTATGCCAAAGCAGCAGATCTCACATCAAACCCAAGAGATGAGCCATGAGAAAGCGCCGTCTGACCCAGCAGGATCCCAAGAGCGCTACAAAAAATCTGTACATGGCCATCCTTGGAGCAGATTCCTCGACGTTTTCTTCAAATTTGGAAAGTATGCCTTAGAATTAGTCTCCAGGCATTTGACGTCCACATATAGAGACAAGAATTTCCTGGAAAAGTGAAAAGTTATGGCCATCACTTTGATTCAGGGAGACTGAGGTCTGAACTTCAAGTCCTGTATTCAGATCATTGCAGAGTAACAGGGGAAAGCTGTGTGAACTTGGTGTTCCTTAAAGACATGGAGTTGGACAGTGCAATGCCTCAGCTTTACATGTTCTCATTAGTGGCAACAATTGAGCTAAATCGCAGGTGTAGAAATGTTTAAAGCGGCTCAAGTCCTAACCCGTAACACAATGGGCCAAGGCCGTTTAAGCAGCCTAGCTCTGCTGGCCATTGAGAGGACACTGTATCACTGGAAAAGACGCCTAGTAACGACAGGGTTACTTTTCTTGAAAAGGAACCAGAATTTACATAGACAATTTTTTATGATTTAGGCCGAAAATGAGCTAAAAGATCAGCAACTGTCTTTGATATACCTCAAGCAAAATCAAAGAACAAAATCAGGCCAAATATAAGTTAATTTCAGGAGATCAAAAAACCTTGCCAAATCAAACTTTCTTGAAAAAGGTGTCCTCAGGGCCTCCGCCTTCTTTGACGTGGAAATCTTCTCTGGTTCATTTCTTCTGTTCAGTCTGTCGAGTCACACGTCCACGAGTGAAAATACAAATACACTGGATGGCTGCTTTATATAGTAGAAAGTTGTAATTCTAATTGAAAGCGACACAGAGTATGCTTCATTGTAAAACATTCTTGCTTTAAGGGAATCAGTTGTATAAATACACATAACGTGACTTGACTGGAGTGCTGAATTACACAGCTGGTGCAATAATATCAACATCAGTAAGATCAGATGCTTTCTTAACCACCGTTTTCTCATTTTTGTTATATATTTATTTTGTTATCAAGAGGAAAGCATGTAGCACACATTTACATGTTCATCTAAACACAGCTTCCAGCAGCATTGGTTTCGTCCTGACCCCACCCAGATCGCCAACAGTTTACGGTATTCTGGACTTCTTTTTACTCTTAATGAAACAACGATTTTTTTTTTGCAATGAGTATATCGGGGCCTTAATGGTCTGTAACAAAAGATTTAATACTGGAGCGTGTTGTTAGCTCTGATTGCCTTACCGCGACCCAAGCAGCACCACAGTCTTAAAAAGTTATTCTACTATAAATAAATTATATGATAGGTGGCATGGTAGGAAACACACACCCACTGCCTTGACCAGCAAAACAACATGAAGAACTTAGCAATTCCCTCGAGAAACGCATCGAGGCAAATGTGAAAATGGACGTTTTACTAGCAGATATAAACTTTATCAGTATTACAGGAGCATTTGCAGCGATTCTCCTCAGAGACTCGCACACTTTTATCAACAAGAACACAATCTGCATCTGTATTATGCATTCAGGTTCACTTAGAACAATTCATTTGGCAATTTCCATAATATCTAAATGTTTTGAACTGTGACACAAACCCCTCATCCCGGAAGGGAAACAGATAAACAACCAAATACGTAAGGAGGATGTTGACAGTCTTGCAATTCTCGCTCTCTTCTCTCTCTCTAGGTCGACATGCACAGATGCAAACTCACTCACAGACACATCTGCAAGGGATTATCAGATTAGTCGGCTGAGACAGTGTTGCCCAGTGTGGGTGTGCAGGATCACCCAGCCACAGCGAAAGCATCTCTACTATAGATATCATTGCTTAATGTTCCAGCCTTCAGCTGTGGCATTGCCCAAACATTAAAAACACCTTCTCGGTGTCACACGCATGGCAGTAGCAAGGCCTCCCTTGCAAAGAGAGCCAAGATCGCTGTCAGGCTGTGGCGAGCGTCGCTTGTTGAGCTAAGAGTGGCCAGGTGCACATTGTGGATGATGTGCCACGGGGCACCTGAGAGCTAGTGAAAACATGTCATGGTGTTGCGCTGCTCTGTGGGTTTGTGACAAGATTCATGGCTGGGTTTTTACAAATGGCTATGCTCGTTGTATGTGACAGTCAATAGCGTTAGCTACACCCACCCATCAGGGAAGACCTAGCTAAACACAGCTGCTCCTGACCCATGTTGTTTTAGTAGGTTTTCAGCCTTTCGGATATGGCTTGGGTCTAGTTTTAATGATTCAAATGACATGCTTCTTCAGGCTAATTAAATATTCACACTAAAAACATTACAAGCATGTTTATTTTAATAAAATAAATTTCTCCAATTGTATCTTATCTGTATTTATCACATTTTCCCCAACTGAATCTATAAAATACATTTTCTGCAAGGGACAAATTATTCATTTTATGCATTAATTAGAAAATTCTATTTAAAATCATGCACATATAATACATTGTGCTCACAACAACAAGAACCATGCAAATTAGGAATTTATAAATTACAACATTTAGCCACCATATATGAAAGTGCATACAACCTCTTAATAATGCCACCGTAAATGCCTCACTCTCAATAAATAAGAGGTGCTCTTTAAAAGAACTGGACACAGCATTCAGCTCTGTTTAATCGAGTTCTTGATAACTTTTTTTTCTCAATTTCAAAAGGGTTAAAATGTGAATGATTGCTAAGAACTATGAACAGCATTTGTATATGCTGCTAACAAAAAAAAAGATATATACACAGAAGTCCAGATGCTTTAGACTAGATTTTAACACACAAATTCTTCCAATTACCTCGAAGAATGCAGATTCCTGTGTTTTCTTAAGCAAAGACTGTAGCAGAACTGTAACCTCTGGTTTGTCGAAATTGAGATTTTTTGGATTCTTGGTCCTACTCAAACAAACCTGAAAAACAATCAAGTCTGTTTATCATAACAGTGGCACAATGTTTTTGTGCACACCAAACTGATTGACTAGACTGAGAAATTTGACAACAACAGTAGGCCCTTGCAGCTCTGATATGGAAATTTTACTATAACTTGCAACATTGCTCACTGTTTTGGAATATTATCTTAGGCAAAGTGTCTGTCTGGCTACTAAATAACTTCCTGGACTTTAACTGAAGGATGTCAGAGCTTAATGAAGAGCTAAATTAAAGAGTCTAAATTACATTTTATAACATAATACCAATGCAATGAGGTTTCAAATCCACCATAGAAATGACTATTGGCAGAAAAATTTGTTTAAAACAGTTACATTTAAAAACATTATAAATTTTATTTTCTGAATCTAATGATCCTGTTCTCAAGCATGATTTCTGAACATCTTGAGCTTGAATAATAGATAATTTGATGTCTGCAAGAGTCACATGATCAATGTAAAAAAGGTGTGTTTGACTTGAAGCTGCGCTGCGCAGAATGATCAGTCTAAGATATCAAAGTATCGCGAGAGCGATTCAAAAGCATAAAGATCCGTCTGCTCTCTTATCGCTCTCGCGGTACTTTGATGTCATTCTGCGCAGCGACGCTTCATGTCAAACACACCTATTCTTTGATTATTGATATCATATGATTTGCATTTATCATCATTAGACTTTTGCACCTCACTGTACATCCTAATAAGGGGGATCATTCAGTGTATCAGGGATAAAGAACCAGAAAGTGCACAAATACATCAGTCCCGATAAGAATCTCATAACTGATTGAACTGTAATTAATTTTGCATCAACTTCTAACGCAGTCCATCTAAAAATGCAGTATTTGTGCACACTGACACAAGGCGATCTCTGTTCTGCTGGATCCAGAGCAGCATCAAAGCAAATGTTAACTGCCATAACTAAACAAATTCTCATGCTCTGCAAATGTCAGCTGAAATCTATGATGTTCCGGTAAGAATGCCAGGAAACTAAAGAGCTAAGGAAGATGGCACTTGTTATGCTCCAATTATGACTGTAGTGGGGACAAAATAGAATCTTTGATCTTTGTGAACATGTCCCAACAGACAACAAACTGAGAGCATCCTTGTTATATACCAAAGACAGAGAGATCCATTTTACCTTCTATGTTTAAAAAAATATATAATTTGTTTAAACAGTAAATTGAGTGTTTTTGCTGACAAAAGAAACTTAATCAAGTAAACTGGGGGAAGCAGAGTTGAAAGCACATCAGAGGCCTTTGCTATTGGGTGATGGCAGTGGAAAATTGGAAATGTGCTTGAAAATGAAACATGATTTACCATAGCCACACCAGTAAATATCTGAAAGTCAATGTAAAATAAAAAAAATAGCAAAATGCTAAATTTCTCCTATTTATTTAAATTCACATTCATTTTTAATGCTCTTATTTTGAATGATTCATTGTGCATGTTATTCTGAAGAGAAAAGGGGGGAAAAAAGGCTGCCATCACAATCATTAATCACATTTTTTAAAACTCGCTCTTCCCCAGAAACATCCTTTTCTGTTGACGACACATAGGCTGAGCTACTGGGCAACGTTAACTGAATGCCAAAAAGCAAACCCACGTTCAGTGTGGCTCTGCTTTGATACGCAATGCCCACTTTTTATAATCCAATAAATTGCCAATAGATAACATTTCTGAAAAAGCCCCGTCTTTCTGAATTACACATTAACATTGACTGGTCAATGAAAAGGAGACAAAAAAATGGCACTAATCTTACAGACGTAAAGGACCTACTAAACATAATCATCATGCTTTATCTTTAGAGAGGATGCTTTATAGGAACCAGAATGAAGTTTTGAGATCAGTATATGCATGAGGAAATCATTTGATCCTTGAATTAGTATTCTGAATCACACAATATGTACCCAGACTAGTATTTTCCATATTTAACCAAGTAAAAACAAACCACTCACACATACTAAATTGTGCTCATCTGTAATGTCACTTTAAAAAAAGGTGTTTATACTAATATTTCAAAGCAACCTGAATTCCCATATTAGTAACCATAGGTAAAATGATGGTGAACATTTGCATGAAGCTACTAAAAAGGAAAGCTCTCAGAGGCCATAAACACTGGTCAAGGACGTTTACGTTGCCTGTCCCACGCATCATGAGAAAGACGGATGTGTTGCGCGCTGCGTTGCCATCAATGTCCAATTCTAGCGTGGGCGAAGCTGCTGAACGCGTTCCATAAACCTCTCACGAGGAGCTTTAAAGTTACACCAGAGCGGACTTGATTTGTTTAGTCATTTAATAATAATCGTGATTCTTATTTGGACAGCTTGTGGCAGTCATTCAGACGTATACCCACTCAATAAGTTATTTCCGTGGCTGTTTTGGTTTTTTAACACTATAATGTCTGAGAGAGAGCAACCTTTATTCGACATTACACGATCATTTGGCTCCGCAGTAGATTGACTAAAGTGATAGTAAGAGATAATGGAGACAGAGCAGACCAGTGAGGGATACGTTCTGTAATTCGGGGTTCCATTGCTTCTACGTTTGGTCTGTCCAGTGATGACCCCCTCCAAAAATCACTATTTATGTTGATATTAGCGGTGGGGGGGAAAAAAAAATTATGACTTATGGGCTAACTATGATAATTAATGTACTTTAATTTTAATGTAATTTAATTTACGCATAACTTAGGCTACTGTATGTCTAGCCTATTTACAACACAGGATATGGCTATACCCGACTGAGTTTGCTAGTATTTGATGGCAAACCATCAATACAATACTATTTTAAGCAAATATTAAGCAAAATACATTGTTTTACTTAAATTATTCGAAATAATAAAAAGGAACAGTAATTCACATAACATGACGTGGGTCGTTTCGCTGCAGACAGCAAAGATACGCGATTTTTTTATAGCCTATAATAAAAAACTGGATTAATGCAGAATTCTGCGCCTTCCGAAATAATATCATTTTTATAATAGGGACAAAGTACGTAAATTATTTATAATACATGTTTATTTTATGGTGTTAACACAACTTAAGCTATTATAAAACGAATATTAAGCACTTGCTGTCAAAATAATCATGTACAATCTTACCTGAAGTGCAAACGATGAGATTGGCTTGAAGGATAATAAATATTTCCCAGATTATATCCATGTTTTGTCTTCATTCCAAGTCCATTGCGCTCAGAAAACGGGGATCAGTTGCAGATGAGTACACCCAGTCTCTTTCCCACAGGACACCTTCCACAAGATCCTCTCCAAATCACACACATAGCACATTTATCTCGATCACATAACGCCACATTTCAAGCAGGCTGAAATGCAAACAAGACTATGCTCCGATTTGAAGGGGGATCTGGACTGATATCCTCGGTGCCAAACACTTTAAGAAATGTTTCGTTGCGTCCCGCAAGCTTCCATAAAATGACTTAGGCGTACTTTCCCGTTCCAGAAGCGCTTGTGTTATGCCACGAAGATGCTGGACTCCGCCGAACTGACCCTGCGAAAAGAGAGAGTACAACTGTGATTTGACGTGTCCTCGGAGCTCTGCGCGAGAGTAACAGTTTTTACTCATCCAGGTTTAACGGGAAAGTCACGGGACCGCGCACTTGCTGTAAGGGGGCGTGCTTCCCTCGTTCACGGCATGCCGTTACATTTAACAGCGCACACGAGCACGGATTCGTTTTTCCACCTGCTTTCACAAAGTGTCACTAATGAAAGTAAAGGTGTAAATGTTTAACCTGAGGTGTTTAAAACACTAACGGTTGTTGACCGCTCCTAACAGTGCCTAACAAACAAGTTAAACGGTGAGTTATGAAATACTGCAGCGGAAACGTCTGTAAACAAACCACGATAACACTGGAGATAAGGCAGTTTGCGCTTACCTGTTACTTTTGGTATCCTGTGACAGTTCAGAAACCTAAAAAAAACAACAAACAAATCCCAAATCCACTGGTTTCTGAAAGAAACAGCTATTCAGATGTCCTGAGTTCCCCGAGCGCTGCGGGTGCACGGAGCCGCGGACCACTAAAACAGAATGCGCGCTCCCGCTATTAATTGCGTGATCACGTTACCTAGGCACAGGTGGATGGAGCGCTAGAGAGAGAGAGAGAGAGAGAGAGAGAGAGAGAGAGAGAGAGAGAGATGGGCGGAGACATTAGAGATACGCGGGTTGCCAAGAAACAAGAACCCGCATTTTATCCAAATTGGTTGCGTGCATTTGGGCATTTCTCATGATAAGTAGTAGCTATACATATTTCCTAAATATTTCAGACCGTTACCACAACAGCTGCAATATTTTCTTGTTTATTTGCTACAGAATGCGTTAAGTGAGCCCATGTATGCATACATGTTGTATAGATAGTCAATGTGTAGTCACATATTTTTGTCTCAGTTGTAAAGTTACTAGGACTTACTATATGAAGTTACTATATGAAGCATGTTGAAGCATTATCTTGTAGTAGCTATTGATATGAACTCTTTTAGGGTCACTAATTTATGAGTGACAGTCATATTGATTGTTATTAATGCTACTGTGGAATGATCTGATTTTTATAAATCCCAAATTACATTGGATAACATTCCAAATGTTAATTCTACATATAATAGAAGCATGCATTAACAAACACATATATAAAGTAAGGTTGTTTTGCTTATGGAAATTGCTTAAGCTGCAATTTAATATGATGTTTGATGTCATGCAAAAATTTAGAAATCCACAGCCTTTTAGGTGGCAAAATCCCTTCAGTTGCTAGTCTTCAATCAATCAATCAATCAATCAATCAATCAATCAATCAATCAATCAATCAATCAATCAATCAATCAATCAATCAATCAATCAATCAATCAATCAATCAATCAATCAATCAATCAATCAATCAATCAATCAATCAATCAATCAATCCTTATTTACAGTTTGATGTCTTTATGAATTGTTAGTACTTTGATTTTTCATTGAGGGCATTCATAGATTTATGTTTAGAGTTTATCTCAGATCTTTAGAACTTTATCTGAGATCGTGTTTTAATCTTTTTCTTTACATAACTTAATTATATAATCTATCAGTGCTCATATTCAAATATACTGTAAGGGAGCCTTGCAGAGTTTTATGATGATGTGATTTTGGTGCACATTAACATTAAAATGAGTTAACTGTTATAATTATCCATCAGTGTTCGTTTAATGTGTTCAGATATTTGTTTATATGTTCATGTTCTTATGATATCATAATTCAATTTTTTCTATTATTCTAAAGAACAATGTCACAATGCAGTTGCTCAAGCTGACTCATTGCTTCCTTTGCGGCTTATTCGCAACGATACTGGATATGGTAGAGTGGGATAAAAAGCAAGACTGGAGAGTTTTACTTTTATAAAGAAGATTATCTGCATAAAAAATATTCAGACAGACTTGACTGGAATGTCAAGAATTATAAACGACAATGCAAAACATCTAAACACAAAATATTTTTTATTAAAAATCACAAAGATTAACACATCCGATTCTCAGAAATATTTGAAATGCAGCTTTCACAAATAAAGTTTTGTCAGACTCTCACTGGTAAGTCATGATTTTTCCTTTATCAAGGTCAGTCTATTGTCAAACGGCAGAGATGTCGAAAAGAGGAGTGCAATCTGTATTCTAGATATTTTGATTGTCGGTACATTGCATGAAACTTATTGGGTCAGTGTTAACCAGCCAAAATTGCAGTGTACATATTGTCTATTAAGATTACCAACCAGCTACATTCTTCTATTTTTATGTGTCTCAAAGGAAAATGAAATATCAAATGCATCAAGCACAGTTATGCCCATTCCAGATGACCTACAAAGTATCAAGAGTGGCTGAAAAAAGGCAGTTTCATTTGAAGAGTGGCCATCATGGTATTGTGAGAGAGGAGGTGGATTGTGAAATAGAAAGTAGTTCATGCATCCGTTCGTAGGTCAACAGCTGTTTGGCTGTGGGGGGTTGCATGGGTCATAATCCTAGTGTGCGAATATCTTCCTTCGCTGCGGGCCAGGCCAGGCCCTGATCGATTGAAAGTCAACCTTAATTCGCCCATCACCATCAAGGCCCTCATGTTGGGAGGTTGTTCCAAAGCAGGGACACATTAGCCCTGCAAATGGAAAGCGACACACAAAAGCAGGTTTAATGCAGTCAAGGCTCAGAAACCAACTCTGGCTTGTAACTCAGATCAGTGTTGTAAAGCGCTGCAGGTAGTGCCAATCAGCATGGGATCAATGCTCTACCAGTTCAATTGACTGCAAATGGAAGACACTAATTATGATCATGCCAGCGTGAACGCAGAACGACTGGCCTGCTAATGGAAAAATAAAAACACATTAGGACTGCCAAATGATTTGATTTCTACTTCAGCCACTCTGATGCAAATGGACATTGCATGCCAGTGGTAGGACAGTCATAAGAGGAGCACCAACCAATCCACACAACCAAAACTCATCCAGTGTGGTTATGTTCAAACGAGACTTCTCAAAAAGGCTTGTAAGAAATGAACCGGGATTGGCAACCTTATTGGTAAAACAAAGCATTTGTGAGTGATGGATCAACACCTACTACATAACTCACATAAATTATTCATTTTATTAAAAGGAGGTCCAAAAATAAAGCAAAAGCATATTCATTTAAAACTGGCAGTCAAAATTATATAAGGGTATGTAAATAGTTTTGAATATTCTTCTGGAATCCCTTCTCCACTCCATCTGCACCTTTTAAGGGATGGTTCACACAAAAACAATAATGCACCCTTTTCACATTTCAGAGTATCTCAGAAGTCAACATAGTTGGATTAGAACTGCATAGTTAAAGGGATAGTTCACCCAAAAATGAAAATTATATCACCATTGACTTACCCTCAAGTAGTTCCAAACCTGTATGAATGTCTTTGTTCTGCTGAACACAATGGAAGATATTCTGAAGAATGTGGGAAACAGTGCAGATTTGGGGCACCATTGACTTCTATAGTATTTTTCCTACTATGGAAATCAATGGTGCCCCAAAACAGTCTGGTTACAAAGTTTCTTCAAAATATCTTACTTTTTTTAATGCAAGGGTAATATAATATAAAGTTTAGAGTAAAGAAAAAAGAAAATCTAAAAAAACGTAATGGTGACTGTTGACCTGCTTCATCACAGTCTATGCAAATGGTCCATAGACCGTAGTCAGGTTGGACACCATATTACATTTAATGCAGATGAACACGAGGCTGTGAGGGATAGACTTAGTGGCACTCCCTGTATAAAAGTCCTAGATCACATCGCCAACTCACAATTTTCAAAATTGTTTTACTGAGCTTTTGTCTACATTGAAAGTTGTTGTTTTTTTATGCAAAGACTTTCATCGGCAATAGTAAATACAATAGTAAAATACATACAACAAATACAATAGTACAATCCAATGAACAGACTGTACTTCTATCCCTCGCAGCCTTGTTATTATTCCTGTTAAAAATTAAATTAACTTAAATATAATATGTTCTGTCATCATTTACTCACCCTCATGTTATTCCAAACCTATTCTTCAAAATATCTTCTTTTCATTTTCAGGTGCTTTCCATATTTACATCAAGGAAACAGGTGAAACGCAATTATTTTTTTCATGTTTATTTAAACTTACTTTACAAGTCTCCAAAATGAACTGTTTCATTTTGTTTAATATTTTCTCGGCAAACCCAAGACCTTATGTGTCACTCACTCTTAGCTCCCCATCTCCCATGTTACACACAATAATGGGATGTATTTGCATTCATTTGACCATGCCTATTTGCCGGAGAGGAAGTTATAAACAAGACATACGTGACCAGACTGAAAATGAAAACAAAATTAAGTGCACTGTTACTATTTGTTATGCTTTCAATAATAAAAGTGCAGGTTGAATTTGTAGGGACAGCTCTCTTGGGTTGACAGGTATTAAGAATTAAATGATATAATGAAAGTAATGTTTTCTTCCTCTGAAGAGAGAGTGGCAAAATTAATCTCAAGGCACAAGAAGTTTATATTCTTGATTGCGCTCCTCGACCTCATTGACTTGTACTCTAGATAAACTTTACTATTTTCACATTGCAAAAACATAATTCTCCTCAAACTTTTAAATACACTGCATTGCGGGTCTTTAAAGTGATGGCCGGTCTGTTTATTTGCCCTCTCTGGAGCTGTGTTTGTAGTGTTTATGCAAAAGCTTTTAATAAATCATGACTCTTCCAACAATCAACAAATTGCAATGTGTTTAAAAATACCTCTTGTGGCCCTAATACCCATCGGATTAACAGCACTAATGGGAATTGTTTCATCCACACAAATGGCTCATTTGTTTTATGTGATTTTTGTTTTAGAGCTAGTTGACACTAACCAGAGGTAAAGCATGTGGTACTCAGTTATTCGGTTGGCTGATGTTCAGATGTTGATTGTCCTTAATCACAGCTATGGCTATAGCTATTTGCTTTTTAATCGCCCCAAACGCCACCCCAGCCCTACACAGTGGATCAGTTGATTTATTGATAATCCCACTATGCATGACTAAACTGGAATTGGTAAATCATCATGACAAAACACATTGTTTGCTTGAAATAATTTACACCACCGTTCAAAAGTTTTGGGTCATTAAAATTAGTTTTGTTTGTTTATCTTTTTGAAAGAAGTGCCTTATGTTTACCAAGGCTACATTTATTTGATCTGAAAATCTGTGTAAAAGGTAATACTGAGAAATACTGCAAACTGAGAAATACTGCTACAATTATTTTACTTTTTTATTCCTAATCTATTTCCTTTGGTAAAGCTGCCATTTTCAGCAGCCATTACTCCATTATTCAGTGTTATGATCATTCATATATGCTGATTTACTACTCAATAAACATTTCTTCTTATTATCAATGTTGAAAACCGTTGTTGCTATTTTTGTAGAAACTGCACATTTTTTTCATAATTCTTTAACAGAAAGTTATATAATTTATATGAGATATTTTGAACATGAATGTCTTTACTGACGTTTTTTGATAAAGTTAATACATCCTCGCTGAATAAAAGTATACATTTCTTTTAAAAAAATCTTAAATTCAATTAAATGTATTTTTTTATTTTCTGCCCTGAGAAAGTTTATTTTGTGTGTTCTCGTAAAACTAAAGGGTCTTGTTTCTGCTGTAACTAGAAAAATGTCCTTTTCATATTTGAACCAGACTTAAATGGTTAGTTCACCCCAAAATGAAAATTATGTCATTAATTACTCACCCTCATATCGTTCCAAACCAGTAAGACCTTCGTTCTTCTTCGGAACACAAATTAGGATACTTTTTATGAAATCGGAGAGCTATCAGACACTATCACTATCATGGCACTATCAGATAGCTATCTAAAATGGTGGAAGACATAACTCGGGGGAGAAGAAAGGTTGAGTAAATTGTTATTTTTGTTTTCTTTGCGCAAAAAATAAAAATTCTCGTGGCATCGCAAAACTGAAGTTGAGCTACTGATGTCACATGGACTGTTTTACCGATGTATTTACTACGTTTCTGGACCTGGAAACATTTCAGTTGTGTTGCTGTCTATGGAGGGTCAGAGGTTTGGAATGAACATATTAATGACATAATTTTCATTTTGGGGTGAACTAACCCTTTAATAAATTGCTGAAGGTCATTTTTTATGGTTTCATTGAAATAAATTATGTTTGTTTTGTTTAGTTTTTTTGACCAGATAGGAACTTCTAAAAAGTTTTAGTATATTTTTCATATGAAGCTTTTTTATCTCAAAAGAGCAAGGTGACTCCTCACAGTTATGTTGTCCTGTAGAAACTAAATCTTGACACTGAATAGTATGTTCATAGCATGTACCTTTCTGAACATTATTTTGATATACCAATATGAAAATGTATTTCTAAAAGCTTGGAGATTAGCTGTTAGCACTATAGACTCCATGGAAACTGTGTTCAACTTCCTTGCACAAATAAGTTACTTAACTCTGCTGGACTCCTGACGCTCATAGCCTTTTAGAGAAATACAACACCTACAAACTAAAATGTGCTTCACCCACACACCATTTGGTCTTGGAAAAACAAGAAGCACAATGGTCTATGTATAATATCTCCATTAAAGTGTGATGTGCATTGGTCCATATTGTTTATGTTCTGAGGACTTCGAGTGACACACACCAACACAAATGGCTCAAATGTAAATGAATGATCGCTCAGGAGCACTTTATGTAAATTATTTTAAACCGCAAGAAGGACTTTTTTATGTAGTCTTGCATCATTTTCAATAATTATTTTCACAATGACAAATGGCCCTGTTTTGAGTGATGCCCCTGCTAGGGTGGACTGTCCCATTTCCAGCTCACAATTCACACAGAACGATGCTAAGCCAGGACACCTGTCGTAATATAAAACATTTTGACTGATTAAAGAATGAGTACAGATTATCTGTGCTTTCCAGTGAACACAATGGGCACAGAGAGGATTACTACCAACTACACACAACAAATTATGAGCACTGAATCAAAACAACGAAGTCATAAACAGTTTAAAAACACGTCTAAATGTTTATAGTTAAATATATGCTATTAACACTGATGTGCACAATGCAGATAATCTGTTATATAAGTCTTAGGAGGAAATAAAATATTTTTAATGTTCTTTATAAGGGAGACAGTGCTAATTATCAGACTTTTTATACTGTAGTGAATATATCTAGATATATTTTTGAGGATTTAATATCACCATTATTGCCCAGGAAAAGGGTACTAGTCGTTAAAGACATGATGACCTTATGACCTTTTAAGTTGGGCATTTTGTCACACTAAGTTAAAACAGTACAAATCTGCAATTAAGAAGACTATTGTAGTCTTTTCAGAAGACTAGAAGACTATTGTACACATTAAAAATACTATTGTGTTATAACAAAAATGGAACAGTAATGGGAAGAAAAAATATTAAATACATCCTTTGTTTTGGCAGATATAGTAAAAATTGTATACAGTTACAGTACATGCATAAAACACACATGACAGCCTTCCCCATAATTGACATAATTGACGTTTATGCAAAATGCCCTAAAAGTTCAAATATATTTGTGAAAATGTATCTTTATTATATACTGACCCATTTACCTGAATGTATGCTATAATTATCCCAAGAGATGGAATAAACTATACTGATATTTTATGTTGGAGAATATAATTCTACTTTATGTACACTAACATTCAAATTCACATCTACAGAAAACAAGCATTTGTGTAACTGGACTTCTTAAGAGACAATTCCTCCATTGCCTCCTCTGAGAAAACAGCCTACCTGATCACAAGTTGTTGTGTTGTTGTAGATGAGGAATGGCCAATCACATGGCGGTTAATATTTTAGATCTTTCTAGTGTCTGGTAAGTAAGCAGTCATTTAGCCAACACTTTTATCTAAAACAATTTACAGTTCAGAACATGTAAACTCCCTCTGGAGTAACCTGGGGTTAAGCGAAGTTTACTAAAATAAATACAATGTATTAAACTACATAATCATAATTAATTTATGTAAAATTAAAATAGTAAATTTTAAGTAATCTTAAAAAAAGAAAAAAAAGAACTCGCTCCACAGGCACAGCTGTTACCATGATAGCGGAAAGTATTCACGGCTTTCATCTTTAATGTACAGGGTTCAAACCAGCAACCTTCTGGTTACCATGCAGCCCTGAGTGTTACTACCACACCCACATACACACATATATATATACCGGAAAACATTTAAAGACTTGAATAACAAAATAAACAAACACAAAAGAAAAGCGACAGCCCCTCACAGACGACTGCTGCACACAAAACACAAAATAAAATCCAGGCCTGGTCCTCTCTCATCTTCCACTGTCGTCGCTCCTCCTTTTATTCTTCCGGAGCTCCTCAGTGGGACCCGAGACCGGTGAGTGGTGCAGGTGTCGCTCAATATCATTTACTCCACCGAGCCTTGCTCCGTTTCCACGGCTCTCGTATTAAATCAAAGCCTACCAAAGGGTCACACACACACACACACACAACACACCACACACACACACACACACACACACACACACACACACACACACACCACACACACACACACACACACACACCACACACAACACACACACACACACCACACACACAACACACACACACACACACACACACACACACACACACCACACACACACACACCAACACACCACACAACAAGATTAACAATACAGTAAATATCAGTAATATCGTGGCATATTATTACAATTTAATAGACTGTTTTACACAAATGCACAGCACACAGAAATCATTCACATGACAAGAAACACTTACACACCACTACTACATCTTTGACACACACACACACACCGTCTTTACACATGCACACACACACCTTGTGGACCACACACCACCAGTTGGTGGTTGCAACACACACACACACACTGTGACACACACACACACACACAGTTGTACTCACATTACATGACCTCCGTTTACACCGATTATCACGCAACGTTCCTCTGCACAGAGCGCATGAGATGTCCTGCAGACACAGGCACACAAACACGCCGTGAGACACCACTTCATACACACATCACACACTCACAATGCTGAAAAAAGCAGTGATATCCATAACTACAGTAATCTTACATATTTACTGACAATTTTGCATAAGAAAAATTCGAATGCTTTTGCAAATGTGCATTTTTATTTTAAGTTCAACAAATATTCGAAACGCGTGTTTTTTTTGACAGCCCTAATGTCTGCTAGCAAAAGCCAGTGGGCAGGTCTGTGTCTATTGATTAAAGCTGGCACAGTCTGGACTCCCGAACCAGGTGAGGGCCGCCTAATGTAGCCTTTTAGTCTGCGGTATAGTGTCAGAAATAACAGGGAGGGGAAAAGATGGACACATCCTCCCATCTCTACATTAGCTCTCGCTCTCCATCTGTAGATGCTGTTATGCTGCGGCCCATAAATCTCTGAAACTTTTGTATCAGCACTACATTGATCCAGCCACTGTAAATGTTTTGGAGTTGGTGCTTGGAACTAATGCGAGCATGACAGTCTCTGTGGTGCTACTTGCTTTTCTCACAACTACGTCTGATTTGTTGTCATTGCTGACTAACATTTCTGTGTGCTGGAAGTGATACAGGGTTGTATAATCCAGTGCCATCCAGCCATTTACAATAAAATAAGAAAGACATGCTCTGAAGTGTTAATGGAATAAAGTGTTGTCCATTAACAAGTCTTTCAAGCTCACTAATGGATATGGTTTGTTCAATGCAAGATGTATCAGAGCATCTCTAATCCATGGGTGTGGTAATGGAAATCGCTCACAATGGAGTAGATGTATGCATTTAATGGACTCAGTCTGTTATGCGAGGATACTCCAGTGTTGTATTTGACACCCCACCTCCTCCCGTCCCACATAGCTCTCTGTCTTAATTACTTCATGAAACAATATAAAGTCGCACACTGCAAACATTGTTCAATGAGGCAGTGAGATACAATGGAGGCAAGGTAAATGAAGGATTTGTCTCTGTAATACTCTCTTAGCTATATTTGTCATTTCAGTAATTATCTAAAGAAGATCCTTGTGTTGCACATAATACCTTTAGCCCAAAGCAACGCATCATCTACAAATCTTTGATGATGAACATTAGAAACATTTACTGGCCAATTAGACTTTATTTTTAATTTGGATAGTACATTTCAGGCCTTCATGTGCACTTAAGAATGTCCAACTTTTAATGAATTAGTATTATGACTTTTCACATTCAATTCTGAAAAGTAATACATATATTTTTTTCAGTTCATAATTTTATTTTAATTAGGGTTGTCAATTTAGTTTCTTAATTTGGTGTAATTAATTATGGAAAAATAACATTAAATTATTATTGAATTTAAAGGGTTAGTTCACGCAAAAATGAAAACTATGTCATTAAATACTCACCCTTATGTCGTTCCAAACCTGTAAGACCTTTGTTCATCTTCGGAACACAAATTAAGATATTTCTAATGAAATCCGAGAGCTCTCTGACCCTCCATGGACAGCAAGGGTACTACCATGGTCAAGGATTTTACAAAGTTACGAGAATACTTTTTTTGTGCAAAGAAAAAAAAACTTTGAATTTGGTTAACAAAGTTGGTTTAGAGACCCATAGTATCAAAAAGTTTGATAAACCCTGAACTAGAATTAAGATTTTCCCACTTATACGGTAAATATGACTTACAATTGCTCAATAATTTATGTGGATTCGGTCAATATTTCTAACTCATCTTGAAGGCTGCATTATTACATCCTGTCCATTAAAACACATTAGAATGGTGACTTTGGCATTGTAATTACACCTCATAGACAAATGAGTGATAATTACACTGCAGTACCAGTCTGCAAGAAGGTGTTAATGGTGGTAAGGCTTTAGCTGTGGGGGTCCTTCAAAGATATCTTATTTAACAAGAGCAAAGAGATATGCTTACAGGCTCCCTGAAAAACAAACAAACAAATAAATAAATAATCAGACGCAATTGCTGAACTTCACACAAGGATACTTTTCCACCCCCAAGCCATTGTTTCATAAGGTGTTATGTCACCCCAACCTCATCAGACAGACTCATTATGCACCAGATATTTCCTCTTTTAGTCTCTTTACAATAAACACAGGGAATTGAGTCACCCCCTTTCTTTACTGAACCACGCTTTGTTAGAAGTCTGGGATTATCTATGGCAATGCCTCTCCGCAGGAGCAATGAATTCAACATCACAGCTCCCATGAGCCCAACAGCAGAGACATAAAATTATTCTTACCCATGGGACTTTGGATTTTAGCAAGCAGAAAAAAACTGTGTTTACTAACTTTTTACAGAAGAGAACACAAGCTGAAGATTATCTTCAAACCCTCAATGCAAAGGCATTACCTGGTGGCCTGGACACTTTTGCCTCTCTCATGACTGTCAGCAAATTTCAGAACAATTTTCAAAAGCATAAAAGAGAGATTATCTCAAGAATAGGAACAATGGGAATCAGGCAGTTTACCAATCCGCTGAAGCACACTCCCTCCATGAGACAGCCCTCCATGGCTGACAAAGCCTCCCGAAGAGATAAAATAGCCCTTTAATCTAAACTTGGTGGTAAGTGTTTAAAAGAATAAGGGGATCAGCTCTGGTTTTCTAGTTCAAAAGGAATTCTCAAGACAGCAAGGTTTCATCATACACTCTAGACACAAAATACAAACCAATGTACGACTTCTTTAGAATTCACATTCGCAGACAGACAGTCCCTTATTTATCTTAATTTGATGCTGTATATTGAGCAGCAGACAATGTTAAATCCATGTAGCCTACGAGACAAATATCTGAAGAAAAATGCATTGTTGGTCGGCGCCACCTAGCGTGCAGGCATGAATTAGCAAAAGGCAATCAATCGTTGCGCCCTTGGTGTGAAAGCAACGTTCGTCAGCGATTCGCCTCCCTTTTTCGCATCGCGCTCAGTGTGAAACGGCCTCTAAGGCCTTTCCACACTGAGCGCAAAAAAGCTAAACGAATATCGGACCCAATGACGTGCTGGAATAAAACAACAGATTGCTTCCACATAGACCGTGAACATTTGCGCACCGAAAATGTGAATGGTGATATATTTTATGTATGTGTTTTGTTTGCAGCTCATAGTATTTTTTATAACAATAAAGGACGATTATGACGATGTTAAATCCACAAGATAAATATCTGAGGACAAATGCATTGTTGGTTGGCACCATCAAGCGTGCAGGCGTGAATTAGCAGAAGGTGAACAATCACTTCACGCTTGGTGTGAAACCACCATTTGTCGGTGATTCGCCTCGCTATAGCGCATTGCGCTCAGTGTGGAACGGCCTTTAGAAGTGTCCATAGTTGTAGTTGTAATCCATATTGTCGATTGGTTACTCTGACTACTAGATATAAAAATATATAGATAGAGAAACAGAAAAACGGATCGACGACAGACGGACGGACGGACGAGACGAACGGACGGACGACGACAGACAGACAGAACGAACGAGACAGACAGACAGACAGACAGACAGACAGAGACAGACAGACAGATAGATAGATAGATATGTCCCTTGGTTTTGACGTCACTGTTCGTTATGGTTTCGGTACAGTGGGGAAAAACTAGACATACAAATAGCTTTTTTATTAGCAGTGATTTACTGAACAAATTGCTGAAAATCTTTTCTTAGGGATAAAAATCTACCTCAGCTTATGTTCTAAACTGTATGAAGCCCTTTTAAATTACAACAGAGCCCAAACTTAAATTGAATTACTGTTTATTTTTAAATATAATAATCAACACAACTTAAACAAATTGAATGCAATCATATAAATCGTGCATAATGCAGTTATTTAAATTAGCTTCTAAATTCTAACATTTATACTTGTTATTTAAATATACATTTTCACAGTGGCTGTTATATCTTGTTTCATAACATATTTTTTTTAAACAGATTAAATAGGTTAAGATATCACTAACAGGTAAAGTAAAATATAATGAGTATATATAGTCTAATATTTCACGAAAATGCTTTTCTCTAGACTTCATTTCTCTAGCGAACTAAGGAGCTGTGGACACTGATGACTTGCCTGAAGTAAATTAAATTCTGTGACATTTTGCTTACAAGCTGTTTTTTATGTCTTTCCACGGTTATAACACAGATTGAGCAACTACACAAGGCATGAGATGCTCATTCATGCTTTCTCCCCGTTAAAACTAGTAATAAAAAGGAAGCGATGATCATGCTCACTCGCGCTTCAAGCCGTTTGAACTGTGATGTTTATACAGTGATGTCATGCCACATAAAAGAGCGTCAAAATGGCATTTATTGTTTGACTTTCCTGAAAAAAGAAGATAATTGGAAAGATAAGACTTTGTTTCTTATCAAAAATAACAATATATTAAACTGGAAGTTTACAATGATGTTCCATTCCTGCAGTGGATTTTTCAGTATGAATATGTGTATTGTTACACCCTGACAGACAGACAGACAGACAGACAGACAGACAGATAGATAGATAGATAGATTATCAATTCATTCAATTGTATATCTTCATTGTTGTTTATTTGTGACACTGCAAGAGTCTGCTGTCTCTCTTAAAGTGTGTATTGGCCAAACTCTTCAGGTATGAAAACAGATTATGTTTCACCCACTGCACAGCTAAAACACTCCCCGTACAGAATCTGACTCTGTGTGGAATTCAAAACAAGCCCATCACATGGAATATAGATGACTTCTGGGATTTGATTCTGCCACTCTCAGACAGAAAGAAGTCTGAAGATAATGGAGGAACCAAAACACATGATTATTCTGATATCACTGCAAGTAAATAGTTCCAGATACAACCCTTGGCACAGCACACAGACCTGTTAATCATATCCAGACCGTTAGGCTCATTTAACTCTCTCTGAATGATCCTAATGTCAGCAAGTGCGAGAATGTCTGCATTTCTCAACAAACTACCTGCATCAGAGACACCTATTCATTCATCTACATATTGAGAGAAATTATATTTGCTACAATTCAGCATGTTATTTTGACATCAGAGGTGAATACTGTGTGCATTGTAGTAGAGTTTACAATAATTATTTTACCTCATTTATTATGCAAAAACACCCTTGTATTACAGTGAGAAATTTAGAATAAAAAGCAGATAGATAGGTAGATAGATATCAAATTTATCACCATCAATTTATCATTTATTATCAATTTATGATTAATAAAAAGAAAAAAACAAACACAAATCTGAACTACAGTAGTCAACATTTGAAGTGGATCAAAAAAGTTCATCAAAGTTGTCCTAAGACAAGAGCGCATTTTGGTTTTAGGTTTTAGGACAACTTTGATGAAAGGTTTTGATCCACTTCAAATGTTGACTAGTGTATTAGCAATTACAAGCAATTTGTTTGATTTATGTGGAAATTGTTTCATATTGAGTTGATATTCCTGTAAGTGAAGTTAAGATATCAAAAGTAGGCCAATAATCATCATCAGGGAGAGTTGTATATATTACTAATGTGACTTCACAGAAATAGTGTAATTCAACCGGGAGTCATGTGAGAGGAAACACAAACCAATTTATCTCCACTGTATGAGCGCCACACGCAGAATATATCAGATATTGATCAGACCACTGGGAAATTCAAAAGCAGGAAAAATGTTTTTACTAAGACACAAGAGATTTTGCTAAGATATATTTTCGCAGTATTAATCTATATTATTCACTATATGACAGAAGAGTGAAACAGGAATACCCATTACATTTTCAAGTTAATTTCTAAGATTATAATGCACTCTTATAGATGGTTTGTTTGCAGTGCTCATTGACCAAGCCATGAGTGCCATCTGCACAATGCCTGATGATGGGATTTAATGTTTTCCTTGGAGAAACAACTTTATACATGTATTATATCAATCTCCTGACTGGTTCAATTAACTTTTCTGAGAGCAGTTCTTTAGGCCACAGTGGCAGATGACAAGTCTTAAAATTAAAGGGGTCATATGCATTGCTAAAAAGAACAGTATTTGGTGTATTGCAATGTGTTTATGCGGTTTAAGGTTAAAAAAACACATTATTTTCCACATACTGTACATTATTGTTGCTCCTCTATGCCCCGCCTTTCTGAAACGTGCCGATTTTTACAAAGCTCATCGTTCTGAGAAAGTGAGGCTTGCTCTGATTGGCCAGCTATCCAGTGCCTTGTGATTGGACGAATACCTCAAGCGTGAGTGAGACGGAAATGTTACGCGTGCGACCACACAAAAACAATTAAACCCATTCTCAATGAGGCATTTGTTGCATCCAGTGGGGACATAATTACTGATTATAATGACTTAGGGTGTTTTCACCCCTGGCCCGTTGTTTCGGAACCTGGCACGTCTCCACCCCTTAGCTCGGTTTGTTTGGGCATATGTGAATACGGCAATCAAGCTCGGATCCATGCCAAAACAATTGATGTGAGATCGTCTGAACGAGGTGGTATTGACTCAATTGAAAATGAACTCCGTAGCATTTCGGTTGTAGTGAGAAAGCAATCCGATCCAATGGACCAGGATATATCACACTGTATAATGCGTGAAAAGCAGTGGGTGTGCACTTCTTCGCCATTCAAAATTAAAGTGCGCCTTTTCATTTTATAATGCCATCTTAATGCTCTTCGTATATGTGCATTTTAACAATGTTTTGCAGACGATTCCTGCTCAAAATGATAAATTAATAAATATATTGACAGCCAAAAAAACAACAACAACAACAAGCAGCCCTCAAAGCTGTTGTCGTTCCATCCTGACGTGTGTTTGTGTGTGTATGTTTGAGAGAGAGTTTGTTTGCCTCTCTTTCCAAATTAATCATTTATTGTCATTCCATCTCCATGGAACTTTGACCAATAAGAGGACAGTTTACTCACACGTGACTTGTATTTTTGGTCAGGGCCTCGTTGTAGAAACAAAGTTCGTGGAAAATTATACTGTTTTTTTGTTTGCATTTGCACCGTGCATAACCCCAAGCACTAATCAAAAGGTTTGCACAGCACTTTGTGACAGTGTATTGCAAAAAAGGCTTCTTGAGAGGTTCAGAATAATGTGCTGCACACACTCTAATATTTGGGTTGAACTCTTCTGGAACAGTGTAGTAAATACAACTTAACCACTGATTTCTAGTTGTGTCCTCTTTTGGAAGTCCAAACAAAGTACTTTCGCATTCACAACGAAACACAGCGTCTCCACAACATGGCGCCGGCGGCAGCAACAATACTATAGCGAGAATAATAGTTCCGCCCCCTTTCATTACGTATACATTTGGGCGGTGTTTTGCAAATCTCCCCACACCGTGACATACACATGTGGGGGCGTGTTTGAATGAGCCATTTTAGCAGGGTGTGGCAGAGTCTTAACTTTTATAAAGAATATCTCTTTGGTTTTGAGACTTTAGTCTTTGCAGCTTTGTGGATCTTATCTATGCACAAACAGCTTGTAACACTCCAAAGAGAAAGGAAAACTTGAAATTGCATCATATGACCCTTTAAGAAAATGAATAGAACAAAATTGTGGGATACAATACATATGTTGCATATTATAACAGACTTTTATCTAAAGTCATTTGCTATTGGCACATTTTAAAATGTGTGTGACACTGAAACATACAGTACATTATTAACATATTGACAGCATCTAAAAAAACAAGCATTTTTGTCATGCAAATATTTACAAATCATTTTAGGAAGAAAGACACATTTATGTACCTAATGGGTTACATGTATGGTATTTAAACACAAAGATTAATTACACCTATATCACATTTAACACAATTACCTAATTTAACATTATAATTTTCATTCTGTTTTGTGTGACTTCTGCTATTCAGTATTCAACTTATTTCAAAGTATTACATTTACTCAATCCTAAACTTTAAAATGTTCATAAAACATCTATATAATAATATATACTAACTAAAATGTTGTGACTGTATGCCAATTAATCCCCCCCCATGTTGAAAGGGTGAAGTTATAAGACAATAGTTTTTTTTATTATAAAATATTTATAATATAGAAGATTCATAAATATTTGTACATTTCTAAAGCTGTGTATGCATAACTACTTTCATGTTTTGATGTTGTCAATACACCTTTATTGTATATTTCAGTGTATACAGTGAAGAAAATGTGCAAATAAACATTTTACGTGAATTCATACAAATACTATAGTGATCAGGCTGGATGAAGAATGTTAATTCAAAAAATGTAATGCTTTACAAACAAAAAATGTAATTGTCACGAAACGGTGAGAGAAGGCACAGAGGAAGAACAGAGGTCTGGGTCCAAATGCAGGTAAGCACGTCTTTTATATAACAAAAAGGCCAACAGGCAAAAAAAAAAAAACAATATATACAAAAACAAAAATGCTTGTCCCGATCGCAAAAACCGAACGTTTTACTCACACATGTGCATATTAACCAGACAGGGTGGTGCTACTTATGTTTCACTGTCTATGAAATGCTTTTGATGTTTAGCTATCTCTCATATCTAATTATCTATTAATCTATCTATCTATCTATCTATCTATCTATCTATCTATCTATCTATCTATCTATCTATCTATCTATCTATCTATCTATCTATCTATCTATCTATCTATCTATCTATCTATCTATCTATCTATCTATCTATCTATCTATCTATCTTGCACTTCCCTTTCTTACCTGTTTGGACCTACCAGTGAAAGTTTAGTCAGTACTCTTCAAAGATCCAACAGCAGTTTCGGCATGTACAATACTTCACTTTTTCTATATATATACAGTAATATATATAAAATACCTTCGAAAATTCCCCTTATTTCCATTTAAGCAACTGTAGCATTCAAAATATCCCCATTAATTAAACAACTGGAGTGAGAAGTCCCGGCCACTGCTTTCACAAGTTAATGGGATTATTGAACAGTAATCCCCCATCTAATTTTCCTCTATTGTTTTACAGTGTGCCCCAAAAGAGGATTTGTAATATGTGTAGCACAATGTCTTTTATGTAATTAAGATTAATCGTAGCACCCTTCACATGTGATTAAGAGATCTCACAGGGAAACATATCACAGAAAGTAAAAAAAAAAATTTATCTCGTCTAGGTTGAGCGTAAAGGGCAATTTGTGTTGAAATGTGTTTACTAATCTTGAGAGTGAGGAAACAAGCTCCATCAGCACATATCGGGGGCTGGATGTGTTTTCAGTGTTGTGCCGTGTTCTTCAACACACATTCGGGAAGTGGTTTCACACTCAGTGTTTGAATTTGCACAGCTAACACACCGCTTCCTCTAGGGAACACACACCTAGCAGCAACCACAAGAACAGCGGGAAACCACAAGCTTGTCATGAGTTGACTTACCAAAAGCTGCGTTATAAATACAATCAACGCTCAGTGCATCTGAAGAGTTATCATGACAGGTGGTGCATGTCTGCAATTTATTTTCTCTGCTCTGTAATAAATAGACCTACATCTTTTCTGAATATGCACTTCTGAGGTCTTTGTGAAAAAAAACGCTAGTTGTCTAGACTCTAGACAGTCTTTTTGAATTGCTGGGCATAGAATAAAGGGCAGAAGATAGAGCAGAGTTGATCAATCTTTACAATTCAAATCCGAGTTAGAAAAAACATTCTAGGCAGTGTTTCCTAAGTGCGGTCTGTTTAATATCCGTGTTGTTTGCTCTCCCGTTACAATGCAGTGTCCAAACTGCTGAACCTTTGCTATGCCATTAAGCAATGTCATCTTAATTAATCAGCAAATGGATGGCACCAGTGCTGTGGCCTACATTTAGATAATGTGCCTTAGCTGCAAGTTCTTATATCACCCAGCATCCAAAGAGGCAACTTTTATAACGTTTTTCAAAGAAACACATAGAGCTCTTGTATGTGGGCTCAGTGCCTGCTTTTAAGAAATTAGAGACAGATGGCTTTTAACAAAATGGAGCAAGCAGCCACTGGACCATCTCAACCAACTGATTGACAATTTTACTCTTGGTACCTTGAAATGTTAGATTAATATCTATACAATCGTGCCATTTTCTGTTACACAACCCCATTGATAACATAAATGTATTTGTGCAAATAAATGTTTGTTCAAATATTTCTATACAATTTGTTTCTGCTTCCATCTTGTAAATTATAGTGTAGATGATTTATTTACAACAAAACTGCAGCAATTGCAAATTCTATTTTAGTCTGTCTACTTTACAATTTCATGTTTAATTCAATGTGTTACTTGACAATTCCTTGTAATTATTTACAAGTAATCAGTCTTTGTAATCAGTTTCTAAGTGAAAAATGTTTTTAAATGTATTGATTATTATTATTATTATAATCAAAAACGCACTGGATAAAAGTCCAAACAGCTAATGAATTGATTGGATAAATATAATACAAATCAGTTTACTTTTACATTGAACAAGTAATTACAAAGCTTGCTTATATAAAACATATAACAATACAAATCATTTTATATATTACATAATTATATATATATATATTTATTTTTTTATTTTAAAAGATGCACGGCCGATATGGACTTGGACCTATATTGACACCTACTGGCATGGATGCAGCCTTATGTTAAAATTAATTTACTGATGCTACTGAAATGTGATATTTGCAGTCTGTCATATGAATTTATTACTAATTTATTGCTTTTTGCAGTGAAGTAACTGAAAAACAAAAACATGTGACCTCAACATGTCCAGCTTTATGTAAAATGAAACCGCTTTGATAGGACTGATAGGAGTATGTAACAGTTTAAAAATACCAAAAAGTATTCATTTAAAATGTAGAAATGACTTTTATACCCTACATACAGATTTATATGCCCTACAGTCAGGGATGGTAGTATTTAAAATACGCATTTGAAATACAAAATGCTATTTGTATTTTGTATTTAAATACCTTGTGGAACAAATCTAATGTATTTTGTATTTAAATACATTAAATCTTAGTATTTTTGTCATTTCAAAATACATAAAATACTTTTTGCCAATCAAACTCTTTATTAGACTGCTGATTTCCTGTATCAACTAACTCAAACATGCCACTTTCATGCATGTGAGCTGCAGCTGTATGACTCCATCTAGAATTTGGTAATGACATTTTCTGGACTCCTGTAAGGAAATAAGGAATAATACTGATTTTGTGTGCTATCAAAATTCCCTATTTCCAATTCAGAAGTCCTGATTACAAGCTTGTCGCATTTAAGTGCTTTGCTGTCGGAAAGAATAGGAATCGTGGAGGATGCCAGGTTTCCTGGAAAAATCATATTAAAGCCAAAACCGTAGATATTTAAGATATTTAATTTTGAATAAAATGTAGCATCCCATTTGTTGACAACTATATAATCATTCACAGTGCTATCTTTACAGTTAGCTTGTTTATGATTCTGGATTTTCAGCCAAATATGTTGTTTTGCATGCTGTTTTTATTGTACTGCTACAAAATTGAATAAGTTTAACACTGTAATAAGATTAACAAGTTGATCATTTTGTGGGGGGGGGGGGGGGGTGGGGGTACTTTTGTGGGGGGGGGGACACTTTGGGGGTCAATTGTGCTCAAGCACGGATCAGATCCCCTGTGAGTACATCCTAAATCTAAGTAAATAGAATATAGCACACCACAATTATAACCATAACAGCACAAAAAAATATGAATGATGAAAAACACTGACAGCCAATCGGAATCATTTCTGCTTTAAAGAGCTTGAGCATTTAAAGTGACAGATGACACAACTGCATACTTAGAATACACTAATGTAGTTATCTTTATAATTATCGTTCTTGGTGTAAACAGGCCTTAATAGTGTTACTTCACTGGATGGCCAATTTCAAATGTATTTTGTGTATTTTCTAAATACAAAATACTGGATTTGTACTTAAATACATTTTCCCACACAGTATTTTGTATTTGTATTTAAATCACATTTTCCACACAGTATTTTTATTTTAAATAAATGTTGATGTATTTGTGCCAATCTCTGCCTACAGTGTCTTAAATTAGTTTATTTCCTAAATGCAAAAAACATGGTTAATTTGTCCCAACAGCAATTTTAACAAAGACTTTCAATGTCCTGACCTACTTGTGGCGCAAACGAGAATACATATACTTTATCATAAGCAGATGATATCCATTTGGTTCCATATATGGACCGCATGTGAAAAACAGATGGACTCACCATGGTGAGACCACCATACTGGGGATGCAGTCTTCATCCATCTCACCCTCTCAGTTTTCTGCAGGTCTGCGTCTCTATCAGAGTCACGGTGACATTTCATTAGTCACTATCTCCAGCTCTGTCAGTCGCCTGATTAACGCAGAGGAAATGAGAGGGTGTGAAAGGGAGAGGTGTGATTCTAAAAAGAATGTGCAACTTCCACACTGTCAGGTCAGCCAAGAGTGCCGGTGGGCCATTAGATATGGCGCCTGACCTCAGCGCAGACTCAAGATCTGATGGGAAAGCAGCATAGCAGTTTATGCTGTGAAAAGCACAATGAATCCGCAAGAGCACTCGCCAATGAGACTTCCTTGTGATATTTGTACAGATCGGATAGAGGCTGGAAACTCGCTCTACCACAGAGCGACAGAATAAGAACATACAATATAATTTAGACTAAATACACAATAGTACAACCAAAGCATTTTGACCACCAAAGATTCAGCTTCTAGCTACACTCGGTAATTGATTTCACTCAATTTTCTCTGTTCAATCTGTTTTAGTCCCAGTTCCACCTTACAAGACTTCTACAAGAGAAAATCTCATTACTGTAATTATTTGCTTGGAGCGAAATGGAAATTGAACATATTTGTTTTTCTATATTGTTATTATAATATCCTGACTAATTGTGTCCTGCCTTTGGCATAATCAGTTAATTGTTTCCTTCAATTATACCACCAGCTAAAGGCTGCAGTGTGTTGTAGAATAACAGAATTCAAAATGACTTTTTGTTTGACTTGAACTACTAGTGATTCTTTAATATTTGCCCAATGCTTCTATTTAAGAAAAAAAAGAGAGATAGATGTTTTGAACATACTTCTGTTTCATTTAGCAGAAACACGTTGTTAATTTGATCTCAGTGAACTGGGAAATGAAATTACACATGTAGATGAAACATCATCTTGTGCTTTGGTTTCAGATGGAAATCAGTCAATTATCAGTCTGATTTGAGATGTGATTTCTGATTTTAAAATTAAGCAATAAATCTACAAAAAAGGTAATCATCGACTAGTCAGCAACATTTGCTTTTTTCACTCATAGCAAAACATGTTAATAGTATACAATGTTGAAGTTTAAATTCAACCAAGAAAACCTATAGGACAAAATACCAAAGGTTTGGGAAGTTTATAATATATACATAAACTTAAAAGGTAACTGAGGGAGGTAATTTGCAAAGCTATTTGTGTTTTTGGTTGATAATATTCGTATAATTCTGGATGCCTCCCGTTTCTTTTCATCAGTACAATGGTAGTACACTGCCTGCTCAAATTTTCTCTCTAGCACACATCAGACACTTTGTCTTGGAATACCATACTTTAATTATTAATGTGGACTATCCGAACTCTTAATATTTTAAAGCCTCTGCATGAACAAAGCTTAACTTGATGACTAAAATATACACAGTCTAGACTCCCTGTCAGGCTGAGAGACACTTATATTCATATTGAAAATAAATGTTTGAAAAAAAAAGATTCTTCAATATAGGTATATAAAGAGTGTAGTCTATTTGAATACAGAAAAAATACAGTATTGATATGAATTTATTTTACCCATATGTTTACCCATATTTTTAAATATGCATTACACAGCCCACAATGTTTTTGCGTTGAAGTAAAAATCCATAAACTTAACTGAAAATGGCTTATCTACTGATTTTCTTTCTTGCAGTGAAAAGTAGCTAACAATTATTGTTGCTGTCTTTGGATTTAAACTAATTTTAATTCTACTTCATTGAGTTCAAATTCAAGTTGCAATCATGCAATCATTCAATTCAAATTCAGGAGTTTAATTGGAATATAAAAGCATTCTCAATTCCATTCTGAATGTTGAAAAACCCTAGCACACCTCGACAGGTATAATTTTAATGTTGAGCAATCACACCAGTGTCTACACAGGGAAATATGCCAAACCAAGCAGGCACCTGGCCATGAAACATCCATTCTCATGACGTGCCATCCACTACCACCAAAGTGTCCGCTGGACACAGGGCTAAACACAATAATAAGTTAATTGTCAAGGGATTCATGTCTAATTAACCACATAATCAAACACTAAAATTAAGTCATTAGCTTTATTTTATTTTAAGATCAAGAATTCCATTTTGATGGTGGAACTTCCATTTATAGACCCCAGACACCAATATAATGAAACATTCTGAACATGTAATGTGGATCCCAGAGCAAAAATATTTATGTTAATCAGATGAAGTGTGAAACAAACAAAAGGATAGTCATTTACAAGCAAACCTAGAGTTGCAGAGTCCTGTGAGAGGAAAAGAAGCTATGGTGATTATACAGTTACAAGCTTTATACTAAGAGCTTATCGCACTGGAGAAACAAAATACTTTATTCAATGTCTTTGCTTTATTAATTTCTCGACCTCAGGTCAGGCCTCGGCAGTCACCGTCTTATCATCTCAACTGTCAATTATTAAATCCCTGTATAGTTGAGGAAATTGAATGATTTGGCCTGACTTTTGCTGTAACATTATTCTATTTGTATGCTATGGGCTGTCTTTCAGGGCCAAAGAGCACTTTCATTTTTGTTTTATGAGTAAAATTGAGGAATTTGATATTATCCTTATCCTCTCTAACAGCTTTCCCTGTTTTAAGTGAACGAGAATCCCCCTTTTATAATGTGTGAGTGGTATTTGTGTGTAAATGTCTTTGCGGTAAATCCTGAATACATTTTCTGTGTACAAATTGGCAACATACAAATCACTCTCAGGCTTTTTTCAATAGTTGCTTGTTAAAACATGAAGCACCTCTGAGAACACAATATCCAAATAATTTGAAGAATCATATATATTTGTAGTTTTTCTAAAATATTTTCTGTAATACACCTTCCATTTATAACTTTCTTTAATATATGTTTTGTTGTTGTTGTCATTTACAAAAAATAAATTGGGTATAATACTATCAATTTGCAACTAAAATAATATATTTAATTCAGGGATTTTTCTTAGGGATAATTTTTTAGGGAAAACATAAAATTCTGTCATCATTTACTCACCCTCATGTTGTTCCATACCTGAAATACTTTTCTTTCTTCTGCAGAACACAAAAAGAGAATGTTAGACATAATGTTTATGCTGCTCTTTTCAATACAATTGAAGTGAATGATGACCAGACGCTGTCAATATGAACACAAAAAGCATCATAAAAATATTTTGTAATGACAAGTTTCTAGGAATAACCATTATTCATTGAAAACCACCACAGTCTTCACATCTCATCCATATCTGTGTACACTAAAATCAAATAACTGATTGCACACCAACAAATTTGGGGACATTAAAGGGATAGTTCACCAAAAATGTTTTAATTATGTCATTAATTAATCACCCTCATGTCATTCCAAGCCCGTAAGACTTTAAAGGGTTACTCCACCCAAATAAAATTTTTTTGTCATTGATCACTGACCCCCATGTCGTTCCAAACCCGTAAGTCAAGTCAAGTCACCTTTATTTATATAGCGCTTTTAACAATACAAATTGTGTCAAAGCAACTGCACAATATCAAAACAGGAACATTTTTGAGTTAAAGGCATTTCATTATTGAATTCAGTGATGTCATTGTCCAGCTCAGTTCAGTTTAATAGTATCTGTGCAATCAAGTCTGTGATATCGCTGGAAATGAAGTGTCCGCAACTAAGCAAGCAGAGGCAACAGCGGCAAGGAAGGAACAAAACTCCATCGTGA
>CM049808.1:12245545-12326141 GCA_027422405.1 Ptychobarbus kaznakovi | reverse complement strand
GGCGAGCCGTCATGCAACCACGGCGATCTGCGAAGCGCTGATCTGGTGATCCGAAATGGTCATGGCACCACGTGTGACCGGTGTAATCTGCGTTGTGTGTTTCTTTTTATAGCAACCAGACGGACATCAGTTGACGGTTCGACTCTTCATTTACTGAATAAAACATGAAACAGTTTTTACAGTGTGTTTTCGCCCTTCTTATCTTTCCTCTCCCATGCACAGACAGTGCAGAAAGGGCAGAGAAAATAGAATAAAACTTTCAAACAATAAAATCAATTTAACAACGAGTGACAAAACCGCATACCTGAATAAAACATGAAACAGTTTTTACAGTGTGTTTTCGCCCTTATCTTTCCTGTTAAATGAATGTAAAGTGCAATGCAATTAGCACATGCTTCAAGTGCATCGATGAAGCATAAAACTGCTCAAACTTAGTGAAAATACAGAAATAATCAAATATACACTAAATAATATTCACAGATATGATTTAAACAGAGTATAAAAGTATAAAAGTGATTTTTAAAGCAAAGATGCAATTAGATTAATGAGAGCTCATTAGAAACCCACCTCTCCCATGCACAGACAGTGCAAAGACAGGAAATTAAGAATAACGTTGCTATCAGATATTTAAAGGGGAAGGTGCACACACAGACAGGCATATCAGATATACATAGTGAACATTGTGTAATTCTACATATTAAATGAACATTACTTTCCACACCTGTTACACTGTCACCTTTGTCTATTACTATACTACATATTTTCTTGCATAGCAATCCAACAGCACCTAAACTCTATCAGATTTTTAAACGAACAAACTAAAATCTAGTTGCAAATGACAATCCTCAAAGCTCCAAACACCACAAAGTGCTAAAACTGCAATACAATCTGTTTTAAAGTGTTTCTTTACAGTTATTATTTCTGTATATATTCTACACTAAAATACATTTGATCGTGTCATTAAACTGGGTTTAATAATGAAAATGTTATATAAAATAATTTTGACATTTTTATTATATGTGAAGCTGTTTACACTGATGCTAAACTGAGATCTAAAATGATTTATCTAGTGAACAACATTAGTTTTACAGACTTGACCTCTCATTCACATTGATCAAAATGGCATTTTATTTTAGAAAATAGATTAAGTGGGGGAAATTAATGATGATCCCACCGAGTTTGGTACAATTTTAGTTTATAAAATGAATAATAAGGAGAAGAAAAAGAAAACCATGACAAAAACAACAGGATTCCAGCACCTTCCGTGTTTGTGTGCAACTTAAACCAATTCCTTAATAACCCAAAAAATGTAAGGTCATGTAAACTATGTTTTAAATAGTCACGTGTTACCCAACTGGAAATGGACCTTCAAACCTTATGTTTTCAAAGGTTAGTGAAGGTAAAATATGTTGACTATTTACTTGAAGTGAAAGCAATCCATGCAAGGCATTTGCATGCAAAATGCTCCTCTAATGAAAAATTAACAACTGACACACTGTGCTCGAACATAAATCATCTATATTGACGTATATTGTTGAATTGAAATAACTCACTGTTTGTGTTCGGTGATGGAAGATCATAACTAACAAAGAAATGCCAAGTGAACTGCTGGAGACTATGCAAAACTGGCAAGTCTCAGACATCATTTTATGGTCTAAAAACTCCATTCTAAATTACGGCAAATATTTTTTACACTAAGTCTGCACAGTTACATCAGCTTCATACAATGTATTTCCAGAGACATGCACATTAAATCAGTTATGGGTTTAATTTTTTTCCCCAGGTCAGCAAACCCTTCACCCTTACAGTCTGATGATAAATGACCATCTATCCAACTGAAATGATAACCCTTATGGAAAGAAAGAAAGAAAGAAAGAAAGAAAGAAAGAAAGAAAGAAAGAAAGAAAGAAAGAAAGAAAGAAAGAAAGAAAGAAAGAAAGAAAGAAAGAAAGAAAGAAAGAAAGAAAAAAGAAAGAAAAGAAAGAAAGAAAGAAAGAAAGAAAGAAAGAAAGAAGAAGAAAAAAGAAAGAAAGAAAGAAAGTTTATTTTTTAAAGGTTTAACAATGGCACGGTATAGCCTGAAACATGAAGCTAATATTAATGGCACAAACAAGTCTGTCACTGTTTGCCTGCTTCACTAGCAGGACAAACAATATTATAAACATATATACATATAATTTCCCAAATGGTTTCACTACAGTAAACACAAAGAAATGTCCATACCAGCATGTCTCCTCACTGCTAGGGTGGTAAACATTGAAAAAGTTACCTATTGTAGAATGGGACTTGGAAATTAATATCCATCAGAGACATACAGTAATGTAACAAACTTAGAAAACATGAAAATATCTGACAATGATTGAAAATGTAGTCACCACATGAAAACAATCTAAAAATCCTCCACATGCAATATCATCAGATATAATTTCGTTTGACTGCATCAGCCGAATCCTTTAATTTCATGTGAGGGCGAAGGATTTGTCATGCTGACCAACAAAAAGCCGCTTGGTTTGAAAAAGATTATTGTGAGCTGTGCTTCATATATCGCTACACTGTGGAATAATGGACCTTTTTGATTTTGCTAATATGACCACACCTTCAGACTCATTCAGCGAGTCGATTTATGAGTTCAGAGTTCAGTCATTTTTGTTACTCGGTGTCCAATTCAAATGAACAAGAAACTGTCACTGTAATGTACTCTTAAGGTCTTTTCATCAAACCAATTATTAAAAAGTGTCATTAAGATATATTCACAACAAAGTGATCTACAAAAACATCTGAAATATTTTATGCTGACTAGAAAATTAAGGTAAATTCTGATGTGTTTTTTTCAGTTTTCTACAAAAACAGGCAGAAATATTCAGAGTGACAGTGAAATACAGTATGGCTCACATATAATCAAAATTAATGACAAATAATACACTATTTTATACTGTATCAAATAAACTAAATAAATGTAATATATAAACACACTAAATACTACAATTTTCAATAGAATCAATAATTCTGTAAATAAAAACTTGTTTTATTTTATTTTAAGAGACAGCGGCTTCTTAGTCAGTGAAGCCATGTGAAGCCTTTCTTTCATTTACATTGTGGTCCGCAAACCGTTTTGGCACAAAAGATCTGGGCTTTGAATGTTCATGATCAGTCTGAATCTGCTACACAACTATAAGGACTACATCTTCACCTCAAGATCAACCCGTTCTTTTTTTTCTTACAGTACAATAAATGCTCCCAGCGGGTGTCTGCACACTTCTCTAAGGCACAGATACATTTTTGTCCCGCTGCAGGGGTATTACAGCATTTCCGGGGAGCAGATCTCATAGACTGTGCCCTGGGATGCCCCGCACTTTGTCTCTGCAACCCATGCCAACCTCTGACAAATGGCCTCTGGGAAGTTGCACACAGTGGGGGATTGAAAGAGGAAGGACACAGAGGTCCACACGGACTCCGCTGGAGTGACTGCGCAGAGAGAGCAAACAGAAATGCTGAATGCCAACAAGAGAATCCAACTACAGGAGTTAATTGCTTCCACTTCTATGACCTCTCTTAATTACTTTTAATTTGAACATTTGATTTGATCATTAATCTTCCTGGGTTTTGCACGGCTCAAACGAAGACCATTAGCCAAACAATGATGATGTGTAATCCCCCTGAGAAGGCTTGTCATATGTCTTTGCTCGGTGCTAACATTAAAGCTCAAAGTTTCTGATGGCGTGTCCTATTTGAGGTGGGCGATGATGGGGGAAGTCATTTTCACTGCTTAAGGTGCTATCACGGGGTTTTAAGAGCGGTCCTTAAAATGAGGAATGAGGTATGACATGGCGAGGAATGGATTTGAGATGTTTTAAGTACTGAGACAAGAATGGACCCAGGTGTTCTCATATTCTGATTATAGCTATCGTCCAATTCTTCAGTGCGAATATCATTTTTTTATAACTGCTGTACGTTATTGCAGAGGTGCTGTGAAGGTTTAAACAGATTGTCTGTAAGGGTCACATTACATTAGAACTTGATATTACAGCCTTAAAGTAAAATTTTATGTGAGGAACACATGAAATGACAACTTCTATTAGCTGCCAAACATTCTCAATGTGATTTTCACTGTATACATTCAAAGCTATAAAAATGTGATGGCGGTTGTGTGCTCTTTCAATCTCAAAGCACCTATAGTGGAGCGTTGTTTTCTTTCAGAGATTCAATTATTATTTAACATATATCCTGAAGCACTGTGTACTGAACGATTAACACAGCAAGGGATAGTGCTCTTAATGCATTGCTTTTAAGACTAATGCTAGTCTTAGAGGGAGCAAATACGTTCCATTATCATCATTTTCCATAATGACAGTTGTCATAAGGCCGTCATCATAAACAGTATGCAGTTACTAAATGTAGCTTTCTGCACTATATGCTGGGTTAGAGTACATTGCACAGTAGCATGTACAGTACACTCATCCTACTGATGAAAAATAATGGAAAAATACTAATGTAGACCAAACTCTGTAGCAGCAATGTGTAATTTTGCTTCACTTTCTCACTATTCAGCAAAACAGTGTAAAATGGTGAATACTAAAGTGATAAATAATCTGTTTTTTACCTTTTTCTATCATGCTCAGATGAATGAAGTTGATAATTAAGTTGACTTTGTCATCTTAAATAGTTACAAAAATATACTGTAGTAAAATATTATAAAGTGAAAACCACATTACAAATAGATTTACAAAAAGTATTTACTAAAAAAATTCACATTATAAATAATATTTTGCAGTAAATATATAAAATATTAAAAACAAATTTACTAGAAAATACTGCAAAGTAGTGAAAGCCACAATACAAATAATATTTTTTTGAAAAATCATCAAAATATTTACGAGTAACATATTATAAAGTGGTGAAAACCATATTATAAATAATAATATTTTTTATATATATTTTACAAATGTTTACCATGAATAAATAAATAAATATTAGGGGTGAAAATCACATGTGTTCTTAGTTTGTGAAGATAAACCAAAAATGTTTAACAAATTTTATTAAATGTTTTAAAATATTATTAATAAAAAAAATAAACATTTAATACAAAAATGATATATTAAAATGTTTTGTGAAAACCACTGTGTACCCCTAGCCAAAATGTTATATTTTACCATTATATTTCATGTGTTGTACTCAGTTCAACAGCCACAGTGTACGACTTCATTACAAAAATAAATAATTAATATATAAATTAGTTGTGAAACTATTTACTTTGAGCCGTGGTGATCTAGTCATCTCGAGCGTCAGCGTTTTCTGGAGCATGAGCTGTTGTTGTGAGCGGAGACATCTCTCAGACGCCTTCTCCAGTTTCACAGGATTCCACCCACTCTCTCTTTTCCTCTCTCATTGAAAATGAATTAAGTGGGTAACTTTTTCCAAGCAGCTCCCTGTGCCGCCCCCTCTCACTCCGGCTGTTATCTGTCTGCACAACAGAAATAGAATAAGTGGTCCATCCATAAAAAGTATCTTTACCTGCTAAAAGCCAAACACAGGGGAAGAATGATTATTGAATAGAGGTACAGGTCAAGATATGCAAATCACAAAAAAAATGTGCCCCCTTGCTTTACAAAGATTCACAATTGCTATTTTCCTTTTAAAATATTGTTTTAAGTTACTCATCTTAGTGCTGACTCTAGCACAGTCTCAAGTTTACCAGCTACTCATAAAAACTGGAATAATAAGTGAGTTGAAATAAAGACGGCGATATGAAGTAAGTCCAAACTTTATAAACAATATGCTGTAGTCACTTCATACAGATGGAGATCGATATTGTTTGTTTTTATTCTCCTCTCACGGATTAACTTTCCTCAGCTGGATGCACCAGAGATGTTCACAAGTCTTTAACTTGGAGTCTGAGTCAAATCTGAAGTGTTGAACCTGGAGTCCGAGTCAAGTCTGAAGTCTTTATCGCTGGAGTCTGAGTCAAGTCTCAAGTCATTTAGTGGCTCGAAAAAAATTGCCATTCAGAATCCTCATGTATTGAAATCTTCCTATTTATGAAGCTGTTTAATAGGCTATAGACAAAATATATGATCTATGGTCTGCTTTGTAAAAAAAAAAAGAGCTATTAAAGGGATAGTTCACCCAAAAATGAAAATTCTGTCATCATTTACTCACCCTCAAGTATTTCCAAACCTGTATGAATTTCTTTGTTCTGGACACAAAGGAAGATATTTTGAAGAAAGTTTGTAACCAGGCTGTTTTGGGGCACCATTGACTTCCAATAGTAGTAAACTATAGGACTATAGAAGTCAACGGTGCCCCAGAACTGCTCTGTTTCCCACATTCTTCAGAATATATTACTTTGTGTTCAGCAGAAGAAAGACATTCATACAGGTTTGGAAATACTTGAGGGTGAGTAAATGATGACAGAATTTTCATTTTTGGGTGAACTATCCCTTTAAGATGTAAGGTTAATATACATCCAGCCTGTTAATTATGTTTTAATCCATTACCATGTTAAAAAAAAAGAGTCTGTAAAAAGAGTCTGATCTACCATGACACGAGAAAATAGCCTGTGACACAGATATTACAAAACCATACAAATAAAGTATTTATTTATGATATAAGTCAGGGGTATTCAGTTAAAGTTCCAAGAGGCGCGGCCTCTATATTTTCTTCCAAGCAGAGGTCCGGACAAAAAAAAAAAGTACAATTTTACATGTATTGTATTTATACATTTAGATACATGCGAGGCCATGTGACAGAAAAAAATACTGTTCGGGGTTTTCCTCCTGAAATCTAAACTATTTTAATATTTTACTTAAAAGCTATATCTACTAAAATCAAAACGTTCTCAACTTGAGCAGAAAATAAAAATAACTAATCAGTTTCAAAGTTTAAGTTCTATTCTAGCCATCTAACAACAATTTTCCCAATTATAATTACATGATTCTTTTGAAATGTTCTTAGCCTACAGATTAATAATGCTAAATGTAGATCAAAAACGTCTTGTCACATCTGGTTTAAAAAGTCAGAGTCATAGGTTATCGATAGATAAATATAGTGAGAAAAATAACTATATTTGCAGCATTGTTTTTTTCAGTTGTGTTTTAGTGAAAGTAATCTATAATTTTGCTGCTCACCACGTCATCGGCAGCTCTTTAACTTGGCGCCGGCGCACGTCCGGAGAGAGAGAGAAAGTGCACAGAGCTGAAAGGGCTCGAATTAAGCGCATTTGGCTTTAGATAAAAATACTAGAGGATATAGCGCTGAAAGATATTTTCCACGAACAACCCTGAGTTCTTGTTATGTGATCCACTCTGCTGTTTTGACGCGCAGCTCATGCAAAATGGTGCTGCTGTTATGAATCGCGGTCCGGAAGGAAGTCCGGGGTGCGGCTGCGGTCCGCCTTTTGAATATCAGTTATAGAAGTATTATATAAGGATTATATAACTTATATAAGGATAAAAGCTTTTAAAATATTCACGGGTCCTTTTCCTCGAGTCGAGTCAAGTCTGGAGTCATTTCAGGTCGAGTCTGAGTCAAGTCTGAAGCCTATAAAAATTTGACTCAAGTGCGACTCGAGTCCGAGTCACTAACTCAAGTGCCCATCTCTGGGATGCACACAGAGGATAAACATGGAATAATTTCAGTGTTCAAAATGGTAGAAAATCACAATAATTCATATTCAGTGGATTTCGCATTGCAACGATTCTTCTGCTAGCCTACAAAAATTATAAATGCGTGACTCAGCGTTAGCAGACTCGTTGCGTGTTCTTGCAGAGAGACAGTCTGATACTCTTTTACACTGACACGGTTTAAAATATTTTGACCTCATTGAAACAGCCTTCATTACTTGCCTGAAAGCTGCGAAAGGAATATGAATGAAGATGAGTAAAGAGGAGAAAATATTCTATGCAAATACAGTACATATGTAAAGTGTGAGACCACTACTGCATTTTTCAAATGTATATAATTTTATGATGTATATTTTAATTAATTTATAATTATGTACTTTTTTCTTTACAAATCAAAAATATTAGCATAATAACTGCCATGTAATTAACCATTTATATGCTAATTTACTTTATTTAAAAACTAGTTTAAAAACAAAATAGCATCTAAAGGAATAGTTGGTGAAAAATGAAAACTGGTTGAAAATGTACTCACACTCAGGCCATCTAAGATGTCGTTTGATTGATAGATTTAGCATTACATCACTCTCCGGTGGATCCTCTGCAGTGAATGGGTGCCGTCAGAATGAGAGTCCAAACAACTGATAAAAACATTACAATAATTCAAAAGTAATTCACATGACTCCCGTCCACCAATTAACATCTGGTGAATTGAAAAGCTACATGTTTGTAACAAACAAATCCATCTTTGTGCCTGTTTAACTTTAAACTGTTGCCACAATCCATAATAACACCTAGTTCATTCCCTGTTGTCCTCTCACATCACAATCCACCAACCTATTTGTATAGACCTGTTTTGGACTGGTATCACTTGTAAACAGTGCCTGACTGCATATTTCTCTCCTAATTCAGACAGTTTGAAATATAAATATCTAATGATGTATTAGTTTCTTACAAACACAAATTTTCATTAAAAAAGATGCTAACTGATGGACTGGATGCATGTGGATTACTATAATGCTTTTAGCAGCTGTTTGAACACTCATTTTGATGGCACCCATTCATCCGAACATAACATTTTCTGTTTGTCATTTTTCCACTTTGTCAACTCTTCAGTTAGATCTTATATCACACATTTTCAGTGTGGACCCCACTGTCTATTCAGCAAGTCAATAAACTATGCATGTGTTCTTGGTTCATGTGTTGTAAAAGTTATTGTAGGTAACAAGGTTTGGACTGGTGTGACTGACAGCACTGGAGAAGGGACATGGACATGGGTCAATAGCACCACAGTGATCTCTGGGTGAGAAATCACTACACATGGCTGATTATTATCCAATAACTTATTCACACCTTCAGTGTCATATCAGAAAGCAGGACTGAAATTCTAATGCAGGTTTTTTTATTTTATGGGGGCTGGTGAGGCTGATGTATTGTGACTATTTCAGTATATTGGGTTGAAATAGAATAAAACTACTGTTGACATTTTAATAATGCAACAGTAGTTTGTGTTTTATGCCAATTAAAGCGATTTTGCAATGTAATAAATCAAGCTTTTATTTGGATTTTATTTATAATTAGCATATCCTCTATATGCAAGAAATGCAGATGAAGTGGGTTGGTGTGATGACAGTCATATATACACAAAAATTATTACTGTAAAATGTAATTGAAGGACAAGAAATGCAGATGACTGGGTTGGTGTGATCTGACAGTCATATATACATTTTAGGTTTCAAAAAATTTACATGAACAAGAGATAAAATAAGAGAGGATTCAATATTGAAGGACAAAAACCCCACTGGCACTTTCATCTGAAAGTCTCATTTTAGGTTTCATTCATGAACAAGAGATAGACTAAGAGAGGATTCAATATTGACGTCCGTTTCTCTGGGTAGCTGATATGTAAAAGAGTAATAATCAGAATCGGGTCCATGTAAAGAATAAAAAGATTTTACAACAACATTTAGAATTAGAACAATTGTTAAATTAATCTGGGGTCTCTGGGTACAGAAATACTCTATCGTTTGAAGCATGAGAATGAAAAGAGTAATAATCCACTCGGGTCCATGAGTGATTTTACCACAACATTTAGAATTAGAACAATCTGTTAAATTAATCTAGATAAATACTCTATCGTTTGAAGCTTTAGATGCAATATAAGTTTTTATATTCAAATAAATGCATCCCGCACTGATAAGTTCACCTGTTTGCTGAGTTCAATGTAATGCAGAGTCCACTGAATACTAATGTGTGTTCAAATGCTCTAAAATGATTAAATGTTGCCCTTGTCATGTTTTCCCAAACAATTCTACACACCGTAATGACTACAGTATGTGGCTTGTCACAGAAAGCCCATATCTCAGCTTAGTGCCAACAACAAGAGCATCCTATAAATATAATTAAGGCAGCCGAATAGGGCACAAATTGAACTGCAAGGACCAGTGGAACAAACTGAGATAAAGTCTTCAGAAATTTTCCAGGTCATTAAACGACTTCCTAACCTTCAAAATTAATGAGACTAGCAGAATGAAACGAAGCTGCGTTCAAGCCTCAGATAGGTAATTATATATTAATATCTATATCAGCGCTCCTCCACAAATGTAAACATGTAATTGCAGATTAGTAATATCTCTGCCTTGCTTGCATTCAGCTTAGACTTTTCCCAATGTCATTACACAACTCTTTCCAACCTGAGTAATTACAACAGAAGGTGCTAAACTCTGGCTGTTGACTGAATTTACAATAAAACTGTTCCAGACTCTTGATGAATTAGAATATTTAAGGGGGGAAAAGAAAAAGTTTATTATAGCTATCATTTTTAAAGGAATAGTTCACCCAAAACTGAAAATTCTGTCATTAATTACATTGTGGTACCCTCATGAACGGCGGCAGACTGACCTGGAAAAGCACAAAAAGTATTCTCATAGTTTCATAAGATTACAGTTGAACCCCTGATATCACGTGGACTATTCTAACAATGTCCTTACTACCTTTCTGGGCCTTGAACATGTCAGTTGCATTGCTGTCTATGCAGGTTCAGAAAGCTCTCGGATTTCATCAAAAATGTATTAATTTGTATTCCGAAGATAAACGAAGTTCATACAGGTTTGGAACAACATGAGGGTGAGAAGTTAATGACAGAATGTAGGTAGGTGTAAGTGACGATGACAAATGAGTCATTGAATCCTTTACTTAAGTAATTTGTTCAAAACACTGATTCATTCAAAATTTCTTCAAAACACTAATATATTCAGAAATGAAACAATTGTATTTATTGCTACACTCAAGTTCACATTTTTATGCTTGAACGACTCAAACCCGAAGACTCGAGAGATGAACTAATCAATTCTCTTTCCGGCTCAGACTGCATAGGTTACGCGCGTATGGGGCTGTGACATGATGAACGAATGACGTGGAAAAACCTGCAGACTCGAAACAGGTGAACTAATTCAGTGCAGAACCTATAGGATGTTGCGCATGCTCGACTGAACGAATCACTCCCCGAGACGACTCGTTCTTTCCGAGTCACATTAAAGATTCATTCAAAATGAACGAATCGTTCAAGAACAACCCATCACTATTAATGGGTAAATTTGTGTACCCTTTAAGCACACCCGTGTTTCCAAAAGGCTCACATTATGTTTTATCAAAAAGTATTGTTTATTTTAAACAACCTTTGTAAAGAATAATATATAAAAAAAGTGAAGGTACAAAGTCAATCACAAAAACAGAAGACTAAAATCAAGCAACAGGGCATTCAATTTGATCAGTTATATATTGATAGTGAAGTGTCATTTAAGCACACTGCAACATCTAGACTAGTCCACGTTCAGCTAAGTAACACATTCAAAAATCAAATAATACAAACCAATAAAATATTTCATTCATGGGGATGAACACAGAAACTAGCCTCATTATGAAGCCTCTTTTTAAAAGGATGTCAAATTATCTATATTCTCTTAAGGATGGAAAACACTACACGATTTTTGCCCAGATTTTCCACAGATTTACAGTCTGGAGAAGTTGATGCTAGTTACCAAAGATCAGAGCCAGTCTGCAGATTTGAGTCGACTGATTCCATAGAAAATCTATTAACTTAACTTAAAGTGACAACCATCAGTTAATATTTAAAGTCTGTTTATGAAGTATTATATAGACGTTCAATATGGAAGAGCTTAAAGAGAGCACACTGAGTTAATAGGAGCAGCAACAATTTTTTATACATTTCATACAATTTAAATAAAATTACAAGATTTTGCAAAATAAATAATCTAGGTCATGTATTAAGTTCATACATATCTTATCATGAGCAACTATTATTAACAATATCTATGAAATTATACCTTTTCTTATTGATGTCACACTGAAGCTGTGTGATTTTCATAGTAGTGTACCCTTTAAGCTCACCTTACAATAATATGAAATCATTAAAAAAATTACAGCAGTATTAAACCACAGACCAGCAATAAACTGTCAATTTATAATATTATGGATGTAAAAGTACAAGCCAGTAATGCCTGTGAAGTAATATATTAGCGTAGCATACAATCTTATACAGCTAGTCAGCTAACTGTGTTCTGTAGCATCTGTGCTGTGTTGCTAAAACTATCTTTTGGATCTCTAACTGTAATTATTTCCCACATCCAAGTTCCAGGTTATAATATGCAAAAGTCTAAACATTAATCTCTTAATTTTACAATAAGTAGTGAAACTTACCCAAAATAAAGGCTTAAATATCTAAAATAAAATGCACATTTAAAGGGCTCCTCTTTTGGTGAAAGTTTTCAGACCGCTTTCAAAATGGCCGCCAGACAGAGTGAACACATCTCAGAGACCCATATCTCAGTGTGCAATGATCTGATTGACTTGAAATTACAGGAGATATATAGTAACAAACACATGAATTGGTTAAGACATCAAGTATGATAATACATTATTATTTTTTTTATAATCTTAGCACAAATATGGAAGTGTGCTTAATGGGTACATGAGCTTAATAGGTACGTTTACCCTATATTGTTTAGTATTTTTGTTCTTTTAGCATTTTGATTTTCAATGGCTATAGCAAACTCATACTCTTATTAGACATGCACGCTTAAACACATACATACAGTATCTGTTACAAATTAAAGTATTTATAAATGTGTTACTTATGCATATACATTTTGTAAATTGGTATGCTGTACACAGAGCGCCTTTTTATTTTTATATAATCACAGCTCCTCCCACATGTCAATTATTTTTTTACTTTCAGATCTCTCTCTCAGTGGCCAGTCATGGCAAAGGCCTCAGACAGATACCGCTGTCCTTTTCATTCAAGGCTCTGATGAGTAAATAGGCAATTACCCCTTATCTTGCACTCTCAGGGGCTGAGATGGAATACCGGGATTGTACTCAACATTGTTCCTCACCACAACTACATTGCAGCTTTGCTTTGACTTATTGCCAAAGAACAAAGTAAAAGTCCAGATAACATCATCTTGACCTAATTCATCCACATTCCGGGAACAAGCATTTTGTGATTTCAACATCTGTGCGGTTTACGAAGCATACAATCGCCTGTGGCACGAATCCATAACAGATTGCAGTACTCCAAAGACAGGACAATGACCCAGAGGTGTCGAAACAGACACGCTTTTCTTTTCCCACAATGCCCATTAAGATACGACAGGATCAGTGGATTGCTTGCCAGCTGACGCTGAGCTTGCGATTTCCTTCCTGTCCTTTATAAAAAAAAAAAAAAAAGAACTCAGCTCAGGTGCCAGAATAATCAGTCTTCATTTCTTTCAAGACCTTGAGCTGAAATGACACACACAAGTCCCTCACAATACAGTCTGACAGACTGGGGTGAGTGTGCAGGGTGCACGGTGGCAGTCGAAGATCAATCAAACCTCGAGCATTAAAACCAACCATAGTTCACAATCAGCCTTCCTCTCTTTGAGCATAAGCGAGATGCTGACAGTCCTCAGTATTTTGCAGGGACAGAACAAATGAAACCTAATATTTTACAGCTACTAATGTTGGACAAATAACCGTGTGCTATAGACAACATGTGCGATGGGGTCAACGGAAGTTAAAAGGATGGAAATAGGCACACAAATGCATCATACACAAGATTACACTGTGATTCACTCTCAAACAAAATGATGGAAAACATTGTATTGTGATGTTCGTACATTTACCCATCCAAGCAATTAGTGGCAGGTCAGCAAAGGTTGCCTGGGTTAAACCGGTTGTTCAAAAAAAAAATTTATGTCTGAAATAGACTGCTGGAGAATTTATCGCACAGCTGTCTATTGATTGTAGACCTGTACATCTTGCTCACATTATTTTGTGCCTCCGGGGACATGACACGCAAAACGAGATCTCAAGATGAATTTTCTGCCATGGCTTATCTGATGAATTTCCCTTTCGGTGATGTGTTTTGCCATTCCATTTTCAAATAAAAAAGTAAAGTAATAAATTATGTGTCAGAGTTGCATACAAGGTGTCAGATCCAACTTTAAGTCCTTTGCTTCATCTGTCAAGGAAACACTTCACTTAAACGTGTACCAAAACCTCAGCCCTATAAGATATCATATCAAGATTGCGATAACATTTATGTCCATATCAGTGATAAGCTCTGGACATTTTTACTCAATATGGATTATTGTAACACTCTATCAGTGGAATAAGTGGTATAGTTTTGTTAACTACACTAAAGGCCTAAGTATACTTCTTTTTTTTACGCGTACATTAGCGTATGCGCACAGTCGTACACGCAGCCTTGCAAAGTATACTTAATTTGACTCGTACGCGTACACAGACGTTCGACGCATGCGCTTTGCGCCAAATTGCAATACCTCTCCTGGCTTAGCGGGGCCCGTAGGGAGCATTTATGAAGATTACAGTGTGACGAAGGACACGGAAGAAAAACTCATAAAAGTCCAGTAAGGACAGCAGAGAGGCTAGCCGTGACCAAGTATTGCTGCAAGCTACCGTTTGGGAAGCCGGACAGTGTCTAAGCTTATTCCGGAGGTGTGTGAAGCCATGTGTTTATGCAGTTTTTCTTCGGCTACCTTGTGAATCGATACCCCCATGGCAGCGTTTCCACTTTGCGGATAAACTAATTGCTGCAAGAGAGTTTAATGCGCATGTGCGACCTGTATGCTGTCCCTCTTGTACGCGTACAAAGTGAAGTATACTTTGGCCTTAACTCAAACACAGGTGACACTCAAGTTGTTTTCAGCATCTACCATCACATTATTTGAGGACAGTTCACATTAATTTAATTTCCTGCGCTGTTCTGAGTCCCTTCATAAGCTTTTCACCATTTCATTTTTTCATTTGAGAGTAAAACTACCGTCAATTAAAAACAAAAAACTTCACAATAAACCTTCAAAATAAAAGTTTGGAAATTATGACAAATATAAAATAAACAAAATAATAATACAAATAAATAATAATAATATACTGTGGGGAACAAAATAATAATAATAATATACAGTGGATATCAAAATGAGAGAACAATCTATGAATACTTTTTTCTGAAATATTGTTAATCTTCACCGCTCAAAACTTGAAAGAATATTAGCTGTAGGTATACCACCGTTCTACTAACATGTTTGATAAAATAACCAAGGCATTTCAACAAAACCCTTTATTTTGTGAAAAAAACTGTGATCAAAATTAGAGAACAGTAAACACTAACATGTAAGAAGATTACAACTAAAATTTTGGAGGGTTACAGCAGTCAGAAATTAGTAGGAAGTGTAGAGGCCTATCTGCAGTCACAGGACATCACACAAACTACTCTGGTGTGATCTTGGTCCACTCTTCTGCTACTCTCTTCCATAGTTTAGTAACTGTAGGTGGTGTCTTAGCTATGACTTTGTAAATCGGGTTTAGATCAGGGCTGCGTTTCCCAAAAGCATCGTAAGCCTAAGTTGATCGTAGAACCATTGTCACCAGTGGTTCTACGATCAAATTATGCTTATAATGCTTTTGGAAAATCCAGCCCAGGACTCTGGCCCAGCCATTTCATTATTTCAGTGTTCTTAGCTTCAAGGAACAGCTTTACTTGTTTTGCAGTGTGACAGGGGCATTGTCTTGCATGAAAATTGTAAAATGTTTCCCATCAGACCCAAATAAATTAATCTTGCTCTCATCACTAAAGTGAACTTTGGAACAGTTCTCCTCTCTCCTCACAACGCGCTCCTCAGCAAAGGTCAGGCTAGCCTTTATGCTGATGAGAGGCTTGGTCAATGCAGAGAGCACTTTCAGTCCAACTTCTCTTAAACATGCCGAGACAGATCCATACCCTGTTCATCGCTGAACTGGCAAGCAATCCCAGCTGCAGTTTTGAACCGATTCCCCATTGAGAGTCTCTACATTATCCTGTTTTCTTTTGCATTTGTCTTGCGTGTCTTACCAGCCTTTTGGGGGGACTTGAATTAGTGTCATTGTAAAGATGCAATCAACCCAAAGGGCAAGCAACCCCCAGGGCAGAAGAGCAAGTCCCTCCACGCAGCCACCGGCTGATGGATGGCAGAGTCAATACAGTTCAATTAGGCTTCATTTGATTCTTCCACCAGCACAACCACAGCTATCATTACACAGTCAATTGCACAGATGATGGCAGTAATATGAAATAAATGCCAATGAAGGAGATGAGCCCAGTGTGTGCTGGTCCCCTGGAAGCGCCTCTGAGTAAGGTGCCTCTGCCAAAACCTATTCCTTTTTTTATTCTCTTCTTTTATCCATCTGTGTTTGCCGCCGTTCTCAAAACAGCACGTTGTGTAATGTGTGTCTGTGTTTAATGCTCTGTGCCACACGCAAATAGAAAAATGGAGACCAACGTCATTTGAGGCCTTTCAGTATGAATGAATGTGAAAGAGCCATGCAGCCTTTACATGAAGAAGAGTTGTAAAGAAGGCTCCTTTCATTAAGAATTATTCCGCATATGGCCTCTTTTCAAACAAATAAAACAGAAGCTAAATATTTAATTATTATAGAATTATTACAGAATTACATACACTATAATTTGAAAGGTACGATTGTATTAATGTTTTTTAAAGTCTCTTGCTTACCAAAGCTGCATTTATTTAATCAAAATACAGTAAAACTGTAATTATGTGAAATATTGCTGTAAAATAATAATTTCTAGTTTACTAAAAACTGATTTATTTCTGTGATGGAAAAGCTGAATTTTAGCAGCCATTACTCCAGTCTTCAGTGTCACATGATCCTTTGAAAATCATTCTAAAATGCATTCTAACATGTATCTAATGTATCTAAAAATATGTTTCCAAGATTTCCATGATTTCCAATGTGGAACATTAGAGAACATGTGGCTTAAATCTTGGAAATCCTGGAAATATAAATATATTATGAAAAACAAAAATAAAGAATACAAAAGTAATTGTTGCTTGTAGCATAATAATCAGATATTGATGTCACAGAGAAATGGCATTAAATTATGTCCTGCTATACTATTCAACTAAAATAACCCTGACCAATATTTATGCTTTATAATAATATTTTATGCAATATGCATATCATTGTAAACTGACTTAGCAAAAGGCCTTTCATCAATATTGAAACAAAGGACATGCCAACAAAGATTAAAACCCCTGAAAGGTATAAATATAGCTTTGTTTAATAATGCAGCAAATTAATAATTAAAGCGAACCAAATATGATGAAAACCAAGGGTGCGTGCGTGTTCAAAAACAATGATTGCGTGTATAAACAGATAATATTCAAAGGAATAATTTTTGCTTTTGTGGTTCAGTTATTTAGTTATATTATATATATATATATATATATATATATATATATATATATATTATATATTCAGTTATACTTACAGTCATAAAGCTGAAGACTCACACACTGTATGACAAATTTCTAGTATTCCAGAACTAACTAACATTTTTCTTTCAGGTTATTGACATTGTGTAATCTGGAACGAATGAACTGGTTACCATAGCAATTGACATCTTTGTTGAGCTAATCCACGTCCTCTGCTGCAAAGCTTTGGTTTGTATATTCAAAGCATTTACTATAAATAGTCATTAACACATCCGGGAGGGTTGTATTTTTGGAAAATCTGAACACATCTATCCATTCGAGGAGAAACGTCACCTTTTTGGATACTTTTCATAAGCGTAGTTCATGCGTAATGCGTTTCATTCAGAGATCCAGACAAGCATTCTGTTGAATTTGATTACTATTTAAGTAGAGATGTACAGTAATGACCTGCTTCACATCGAGGGCTTAGCTGCTCGAATAGCGGACTGCCATACATGAAGCTAAGGCAGGTTATTAAGCAGGAAAAATGGCCCTTAGATCACCATCGCAGGCGGGTGCTTGGTTAACCACAAATCTTTTTAGAAGACTCAAGTGCTTTGTCTTTATCCATGCTACTCCACTTCACAGTCCTGATAAAGCTTTCCACAGGGTGATCCCAAGGACGTCAGCTTTACTGTAAAAGTCGAAACTCACAGGAAGCTCGACTTACAGTTCTTAAAACGATAAAAACTGCATTGCTCTCAATATTAAATTGAAATCAAAACAGGCAAAACATTTAACATACTTTTATACTTCCTGTAGAGATAACTATGTGTTGTTCAAATAAACACCTCATTACAGCCTCATTGGCAATTCAAAAAGTTTATTTACCGAATTCATAGTGTCCAGATGTACATTCATACAACATGCTGAGTTAACGCTCTTGTCACTCTGCCCAGTTTTTGCTGATCGTGTCAGGAAAGCATTGACAGTACTGATGTTTACTAGACTATAAACATGTGATGAGAACTGCAATTGTACTGCAGCCTGCGCTTTTTTGATGTCAAAAGTCATGAAATGTTTGACAGGTTGCTTCAAAGCTTATGCCCAAAGCTTGCTACCAGCAAGCCTGAGGCCACATTGGCACACAAAAAAGATTCTCTTCATTAGAGAAGTGCACATGGATTCCAAAGTGTTTAGAAACTTTTGATTATTTTTTGGCAAGTAAAGTAATAGCCAAACAGGTTCATAAATGCTGTGTTACATTCTCATTTCCTTATCAGTAGGAAATGTTAAAAAAGCACCCAAAAGATCAGTGTGCTAAGTGGTAAACTGAATCAGTGGGGAATGTTTATTTAAGTATAATATTCAAATCATAGTATTAACATGGCAAAAAAAACTAACGCACAATGGCATTTTTAGGTTGTACACCAATACGAATATTTAACAACTTTATTTAGCAATTTATACATCTACATTTACATTTAGTCATTTAGCAGATGCTTTTATCCAAAGCGACTAACAAATGAGAACAATAGAAGCAATCAAAACCAACAAAAAAAGAAAATGAAAGAAAACAAGTAGAGTAGAATAGTAAAAAAAGAAAGCTAGTGTTAGAAGGTCAGATAGATACAAATAAGACTAATATATTCAAAGAAGACAGATAGATAAAATAGAATTAGAATAGAGAGTGCTAGAGTTAGAAGGTCAAATAAAGATGGAAGTGATGTGTTTTTAGCCATTCCTTGAAGGTCATTCCACCAGGAGGGAACAGTTAATGAAAAAGTCTGTGAAAGTGATTTTGTGCCTCTTTGGGATGGAACAATAAAGCAATGTTCACGTGCCGAACGCAAGCTTCTAGAGGGCACATTTACAGATGTACATCATACATCTTTTAATAATTCATAGCTAGTCTTCACTCAAATAATTCACAGTTTTATAGACTGACAAATCACCAATAAATACATTGTATATACTAAAAGTCTTATATCAGTTTTTTAGAGATAGAGAAATATTTTAACAAATTAATATAAGCATTAAATTGATCAAGGGACACTTTGTTTCAAAATCATCATATTTCAAATAACCTTGTTACAAACGTGGACAGCACATCCACACTGTTCTTTTATTCTGCTCTGTAATTAAATTAATCAAAGTGCTTATTACAGTGCGCACAAACCTCGCAAATACACACATGCGTGCAACGTGCAAAAGTCGAGTAAAGGCACCGATTAATAAAGCGCAATGCTGTTCTGAAAGGACAACAGTTAGACCGCCCGCTCCCGTTTATTATTGATAATACAAATAAATGCTTCTTAAGCACCAAATCAGCATATCAGATTGATTTCTGAAGGATCATGTGACATTGAAGACTGGAGTAATGTCTGTTGAAGATTTCAATTTTATAGACTGACAAATCACCAATACAAGTTATATACAATTATATATTAAAACAGTTTTTAAGATAGAGAAAATTTTCAAATTAAATTAACCACAGATCAAGGTTCAGAATTAATGCACAGATGCATAGCAATTCACTTTATTACAGTTTCATACAGGGCCAATTTGAGAAAAAAGTAATACAAATAAATGTTTTTGCAACTTCCATAAATCAGCTTCATTGATTTCATTATATCACCCCGCTCATGATGCTTTTCATGTCGTTGAATTCTCTGCTTCTGTGACAAGAATGATTAAAATATATTAACACGATAAAATGTCATTTTAATTTGTAATAACATTTCACAAGCAGCATTTTTTATAAAAAAAAAATATATACGTAAATTTTCCAGTTCAGAATTAACGCACAGATGCAAGTAGCCTAATTCACACACGCAACTTTCATCTCTCTCTCTCTCTCTCTCTCTCTCAAAATGGCCATATTTGAGAAAAAAGTTGAGTAGTTTGCATCACTGGATATAGCTGTTGGTCTATTGTAAAACAGTTGACTAATATTAAATGATTTGCAACTTCCATCTTACTGTATCAACAGATGAATCATACACTGAACACTGAGCCCTTATTTTGATTTGTCATCTCACAATTATGATTGTTGTTAGTCCAGCCTAAAAATGTCACTTTTAAACCTTTTTGTCATCTTAAAAAGCAGAACGCTGTGTAACAACGTTTTAGTGCACGCATTTTTAATATGGGGGGCAGATTGGTCAAAAAAATGTGGGGGTGGGGGGCTTGAGAGAGTAAAAGGTGAGCATTTCTCTCAATCACAGTTAGCTGTATATGATGAAACATTTATAATTATATAATCACATGACAAAAACATGCACGCTCACTATATTAAGGGGCTGACACAGCTTACCCCACACTCCCCTACTGTATAATTATGTTACATCTTCATACACTGAAAGCCTGTTAGTTGTTTGTTGCTAACAGACCAAATGTGAACCTGAGCAGCTACCATTTCTCTTAAATGATTTAACAGTGGAATTGTGTTCAACAAAATCCTTTTCCAGTGAACCCTACTTTATCAAAACAGCTATTAGATCTTGACTTGAACCCATGTCTCTTTGGTATTTCCCCTTTAAGGACAGAGAGCACTTGCACAATTATCAATCAGTTGTTGTGGATTTAGCATTAAGTATGAGTTCCGAGAGCATTCCAGACCAAATACTAAAAGTAAAAGCATGTCACCAATCAATTTAGCCTTTGTTTTATTTGTTTTATTCAAGACAAAACATCCAGTGTAATCAATAAATTGCAGTGAGTAGGCAGTAGTTGCAAGGCCTCAACATCCCATCTGGTTTTCAACAGGGACACACAGGAACACGCAACTAATGCCAAATATTATATTAATAACACTTAATATCAAAACAAACAAAACAATTCTCCTGAGTCACCCGAGTAAACAGAAATTATGCTTTCCTCATCTTAATGTGCCAAGAAACCAAGTCATACAACCTTTAAACATGCATCAATTAAGCATTATGATATTATTGGCATCAGAACAAAATCATATTTTGAGGTCAACAGAGGACAGTTTTGCAGTATTTCATCAGGAGAAATAATTATTTAGATGTGCAGAAGCTTTGACTGGCTACTTGTAGGGGTGTACGTTGAATGATCGACACGTTCATAGCAGGAGTCTCTGATTTCAAATTGTGGGATTACTGAAGAGTTGATTGGTCCCTCAGAGATTTCCCATCGAGATGAAGAAGTGCTAAGAAAGTCCTCGATTCCTTCTCTGTAAACCTACTAATATTGCTAAAGGATGGGGAATAGCCTCGAGCAAGATGATGAGGTTGTGGGAGTGTGAGGGGGTGGTACAAGCAAGCTTTCCGGCTTATTCATCCTTTCTCTCTATTCCCACCTTCCTCAGTTTTCACTTCCTTCTCGCGCTAATCTTTGGGTGAGAATTACATCCTGAATTTGCCTAATGACATTTGTGCATCATTTTCCGAGGTATTCAAAAACAATGCGCAGGACCACGGACACTCACAGGTCATTTGTTGGGTTTGTTTATATTATTAACAGTGTTTAACCTCTTTAATTTGGATTGTAAGGCTTCAAATTATGTGATTTTAAAGACAGCATGAGGTATTTGCAATAGAAAAAGGATCTTCAGCAGGATATGTGTTTCTTCTGCATAATAACTTGCACTGATGAGTCGAGCACAATAACACAGGAGACAATTATCTCACCTTGATTTTAAAGGAAATAAATATGTACAGTAAATGTTTGGATGTTAATACATTTACTAATATTTAAGCACAACAGTTTTTGCTTCACTATCATTAACTGTTGCATCTGTCAGCAATCAGCTTTTTTAACAAATAAGCAATCACCGTTTTTGAATAAATCAGTTGAATTAATTATTCAATGATTCACAAATAAAGACAGTCACTAGTTTTGTCAGAGAATTAATGTTTTGAATGAATTGCTTGAATGAATGATTCAATGATTCACTGCATGTCATGATTTTGCTGAATTAGATGTGTTCCTAGGTCAACATATTTTGTTGACCCTGGAACAAGGTTCAAGGTTCATGGTTTTTTATTCGTCACATACTCAATTATACAGAATATAATCAGTAGTGAAATGTAAGTCAGGTCAGCCCACTCAATGGACAGTGCAAAATATGTAACACAACACAAGAGGATAAACATAAATATAGGTAAAAAAAAATAATAAGAAAAAAGAGGCCACATTGGCACACAAGTATACGGTGGACTTAATAAATAATAATATAAAAATGACATTTTAATCCAAATATTTAGTCTTGACCATATCCCTACACCTAAACCTAACCTTAACCATGAGTAATCCCTAAAATCAGAGGAAATTATAGATGAATGATACTGATGTACAAGCACCAAACACTGATTGTAAGCCTACACTTCACAAAAACTTTAAACTGGTTCTTCAAATCTGATTGGTTAATCATGTTGTTCCAGGGTCAACAAAAATGTTGATCCAGGAACATGTCGCACTTGGTAAAATCAGGTTCTACATGATGCACTCATAAAGACACCTACATCAAAATATTCCCTACAGCACAGTAGATTTTAAAAATTAAAGGTAATATGCTGAATTCACATTATTCATAAAACAGTAGGTAAGAAGTAGCTGTGTGCATCAGTGCACATCCAAGGGACGTTTTACTATCCGATGAGGCCTCAGGAAAGAATTTGTGAATAGCAGTGAGGAGATGCAAGCGATGCTGGTAGGTTACATGACAATGACAACAAGATAAATGTCCATATTACATCATGCTACACACATTCATACTTTACATCGGAGCCGGCTCCAGGCATGGGCAGGCTCAGCCCACCCAAATGTGTGTCTTGCCCACCAAATCAGAATTAGATAAAGATTGTGTTAATTTTTTGTGCAGTGATTAAAAACCAATCTGAAGCGGACTGTATTTTGAGAGGTTTAAGATAGAGCTGGAAACTACCCAAAACAATAAAATAACACACAAAAAATTGCTTATTTTTTATTTTATTAGCTGACTGAAATTAGCTTTTATCACCCTTCTATGACGTGAAAGACCAACAATATCAAGTGATGCAAACTATTCAATTTTTTTGTCAAATCCCGCCGATTTGAATTGAAAGGTAGGTCTGTCATTTAAGTGATTCATGTAATTCATTATTATTGTAACGATAATAGCATTTATTTATTTTGCATTTTCAACATATTAGGAATACAACTAAAACTGAATAGGTGCGTATTTTAAAATATAAATATTTTTTGCAGTTCAAATTGATTTATTTAGTTACCATTTACCATAGTGGCTGGTCTTTATTTTAGTTTCCTCATTTATTTATTCCACTAAATCCATTTAAATCCTTTATTAATTTAGTTATTTTACCATTACCATAGTGGGCTGGTCTTTATTTGGTATAGTTTCCTCAAAAAAAGTTTTTTGTCCCCGCAAAAAGAATCACCAGTATTAAAAATAACATAGTCCCAGAATAAATCCGTTTTTGAACAATATCACTATCTACAGTATGAAAATCCCCCCCCCGCCCCTTGAATGAACCAGTCCTGCTTTACATAATTTTTTTAATGGTCGCAAAGTACTTATTAAAAAATAAGATCCAATAAATCATGAAGAATAATGATTCAATGATCGTTTTATCGCTGATTTACTGTTTTTCACATTCACTTGTCACTACTCATACATTTGCATAATATAATAATATAATATTATTTTTACATAAACATTTAACTGTTATACAGCTTTATGTAAGACATTCCCCTTAGAAAACCATTATTATCTTTGCAATGAAGAACATTTTGTGAGGCTAATGGCACAGAAATTATACACTTCTACTATAATGGGAAAGTGCTGATATGTTCCCTTACATTCAACAAAATTTGCTTTGTCCAATGTAAATCTTATATGGTACTGTATTATCATCAGTATGTCTAGGCTAGATTGATAGTAGGTCTAAATCAGGCGCTGGCAGGAGACTTTAATTTTGAAGCTTTTGAAAATATGAGGAGTTTTATACAAAATTCCCTCTCCAGTGCCTCACTTGCAGTTGCACTCTGAAGTGTAATAAAACCAAACACTTAGCTGCCAAACTACCAGCTGCAAAGCCCGACCTAAATCCACTCCACCGGTCTCAGTGTGGGATTGCCTGGCAAATTATCATGCTGGCCGTTAGTTATCCACTGATGGCTGTCAGAACAGTGATGGATGCGTTTTATTTACACTTGAGGGATGAAGAAAAATAGCATCAGGGTTTTATTTCGGGGCTGTGATTGAATGCTCCAGCAACCGTAACCTTGTCATTTGCTTATGGTATGAATGTCTATATTACCTGTTTTTGATAAATCTGTAAGGGCCTGAACATTGCCTCTGGAACATGATGGCTTGTTTGATGTAAAATGCAAACTCAGTTGGGGTAAATTTATTAGTGCATTCATTATGTGACACTTTAATCGGGTTTTGGTAAGGAGGTAAGCATTTGCATTCACGCAGGCACTACTGTTAAACAAATGGCATAAAATGTGATCTTATGAAAACATATCTGCGTTGTTACCCCTCTGATTTGTAAAATCACCCATGCATTGGCTTGCAAAAGGGTATGCAGAGCCAGTTCATTAGGAATGATGGGTAGAACAGCTTTATTATAGAACTGAATATAATAAACGGTCTTTGAATGAGGCTACTGGTTGATCATAAGCAGACTGTCAATGCGTATTTAGAGGAAGTTCAGTCCCTCGCTGAAGCTAATTCAAAAGCATTTTCCTGCAACAATTTGTTTTTCTACATTGAGATGGTTGGACGAATGCCTCACTTCTCAATGAAACAGCCACGGCCTGAAAATGTGGTACACAGAGCCGAAAAAGCCACACGGGGAACACAAAGCCACCACCTTTTTCGAAACAAGCCAGGCAGCTTTGCGGTGATATCCAACAAAGCCAAGAAAAACAGGGAAAATAAATTGTTTTTTGGGGGCAGAGAGCTTAACGTGAATGCTACACAATGAAAACTCACCAGCATGTTCTATCGATTAGTTTCTAAGTACATCCTGTAGTTTAAGCCTTGATTAACTCTTTGGTCAAAAAATTGCGCTCTCTCAACTCATAACTGGTCATTTCAGTGCAGCAGAAGTAGAGGTTGATAAGAAGCCAGACTCTGTGAATAAAGCTTAGGTTGGTTCTCTTGACCAGGCTGAGGCATTCTTCAATGTCACTGCAAAACAAATCAGATTCTTGTAAAAGTAGATTAAACTGAGAATCCAGAAATGATACAGTTTCTTTTGCGATTACTTGTCTAAATCCTGCATGTTACATTGGCCGATTGATTTGGACACATCTTCCCACAGAACCAAGGGCAAATACTTGGTGAACCTTCTCAAACTTCTACCAATTCTGTCTTCATTTACTCACCCTCTTGTTATTCAAAATACAATAGAATAAATGCTGTTTTACAAGCTTTTACAAAGCTTTTCGAGCTTCAAAAATTATTCAAAGTGTTATGAAATAACATGGTTTGTATTCCTTGTGCTTCCAAGTCATCTGAAGTCATATGTTAGCTTTCTGTGAGAAGCAGAATTTAAATAAGTAAATGATGACAGAATTTTCACATTTGGGTGAACTACTGCTAAGTTTATCCAGCTTAGAGTCCTAAATGGAAGAGAAAACAAAGTGTAGTGCACTGGTGTGCCTTGTGACAACTGGAGGAGCACAATGGAAGCATGGAACAATCATGAAATGACAGTCAAGGAAAATAGAGCAGTTGTGATTAGAGAACAGAAATATTGTAAAGGAAAGACAACATCAAAAATGACCAATGAAATTTTCTTTGGAGGACATGTCATATTGAACTTAAAAAGTGCATGATTGCATGACGTTTGTAATGATAAAAGTCTTGGCTTTCAGATTGCAAACAATAGGATTGTTTGACGTTACAAAAGCCACTGAAAGGTCTGATTCCATCAGCCAAATAGCACAAAAACAACTTGTTCTTCGACTGAAAGCTGCAGTATTTTCATTTATCGAACCCAAGAAGCAGAACTTCATGCTCAAGCTCCAGTCACTTTTTGATGCTATAAGTATGCCAGCAAGAGTGACCAAAAGCAAGAAAAAACGTGGGTTAAGAAAGAGTGATCTGAAGATAGGGTGAAACCAGATGGCAGAAGGGCATGAGTTATTCAAACAAAGAACCCCGGTCACTCTGCTCAAGGCACTGATGCTCTCAGCAGGAGGGCCAACTAGGTTACCTGAGGCAGTGTTTATTATTCAGTACCAGCGCGTCTGACCTAGCCCACACAATTCATCTTTCCACTCTGTCGAGAGAGGAAAACTTACATTGAGTCCCTGGTTACTTGATAAATGGCAGATGATCAGTTCAATGTCATACCCACCCCCTCTGCTTCCCACCACCGCTCGCTGCTTCTCATCTCTCTCTCTCTTCAACATATTCAGCCGCATCCTCACTCATCAAAAGTTATTTTGATTGGTTGACTTAACAACTCCCTCTGGGCTGTCATGACCACATAATCAGATCTGGCAATATTTCTTCAGCTTCACAAGGGGAAGACAAGAGAAGAGGATTTGTGTAGAAAACGTCAGTGTGCTTCAGTTTCTGCTTGCTTTCTCTGGTGATCTAATACTTCAAATCAAATCAATTCTCTGCTCTGTCTCCTGAAATCCACCACCAGCTCCTTGGTCTTGTCGATGTTGAGTGAGAGGTGGTTCTCCTGACACCATTTAGTCAGAGTCACAATTCATGTTTTCATCGTTTGGGTTCGTTTCGGAGTTTGGTCAGAGCCTATGAAAACACTGAATGCTCGAATGATCATTTCAAGATGATTCAAGACGAAGTGAAGCAAGTGCATTGCATGGCTGTACAGTCGTGTGTGTACAGGGAGTACAGGAGTGGGCTGAGGACCACAACATGCCCTGAGGACACCAGTGTTGAGACCAGGGGAGATGAGGTATTGTTGCCCATTCTGACCACCTGACTTCTGCCAGTCAGGAAGTCCAGGATCCAGCTGCACAGAGATCTGTTCAGTCCCAGAGTCTGGAGCTTCGCAACCAGTGTGGCAGGCACTATGGTGTTAATCCATTTGTGCATAATCCATTGTTAATCGTTAATCTATTGTTCCTTTGTTAATCCAAATGTTTTTATCTCTCTGTTTCAATATTAGAGATCCTGAAACATAAAGCTACGGCATCGGTTTCAAGGTTTGTTCCTTGCGGTTAAATCAACCAAGCAGCCAATGGAAAAGCTAACAGCTCTCTCCAGGTATTATAAACATTCTTGATTGGTTTCCCCCAATTCAGGTTTGAAGTTTATCCAATAAATATAATTCACGAGATACACCTTTACAAAGAGAAAATTCACCCATGCTTAAAGATAATTTGTGTTTAACAAATGATCTGACTGAGAGCAGTAGTTCTTTGCTATCAACAGTAACATGTTGCTCATCAGTGCTCAGTGTGAGCTTAAGATAAGGAGCTAAAGCCTCGGCGAAAACATGCATTCTTAACCATTTTCTATAATGCCATGTCAGCAAAGCAGTTTTTTCCTAACTGGGCCATTTATTAGACTAGTCTTGCTGGGAATAAATGTGGTTGTAAAATGGATTCCAGCACGGGTTCCCTGTGATTATGAGCCCAAAGAAATAATATTCAATGAAATCAAAGCTAATATGAATGCATTTGATTCTGTTCAAGAGGGATCACAAGTAGTATAATTATCTCAAAACTAAAGCAGTTACTTTTTTAATGTTGTACTTTTTAACACCTCCAGATTATATTATATCATATTAATTATATTATATTATCATTAAGTATTTATAATATAAGCAAAAGCTATTTTTAAAATCTAAGTATTTACAGGATTAAAAAAATCAAGGTAATAAAGTAAAATATACTTTTTTTTATTAAACTGTTTTCCATATATGTTTACCTTTTATATACTGTATTTTAGTACAATAGTACTTGCTCACGCTTGTCATCACTCTATATTGCAACATTGTTATTTTAGATTATTTAAGACATGAAAACATAAAAAGTGAAGCTGAAGTGTGTGAGATGACGGTAGAGGATTGCTGTTGCGTTTTTACCCAGATACAAACATATACGTGAGGGTTTGGAAAGTCTCTTTTATCTGTGACTCCAGGCAGATTATTTGGTATATGAAACACACAGCAGACAGCAGCTCCCTCTGTTAAGCTTTCCCCTCACATCGCTCCACAATGCCGGTTTGAGTGAGGCCGAGTTGGCTACAAAAAAGCCTAAGGAAGGCAAAAACAACCCCCCCCAAAAAAATTCCTGCAGCTCCACTAATAACATGCACACATACACTTTGTAAAACGTGCATGCACATCTATGCAGACATATTCTCAAAAATATATTTGTGTTTTCACCACAATTGTGCAGAATGATTGAATGAGTTGGAGCTTAAAATATCTGGTGGTTTACATTAAAGAGAAAATATGAAATCATTAAAAGTAGCATCTTTTTGTGCATGGTTTTATTTATAGCTACATTGTGTATTTAAATAACAGTGCAGTCCAATCCGCAGGATGTGTTATTGTGTTACAACTGGAAACACTGATGATTTAAGTGATTATGACTGCTACACTTGATACTGGCATATTTTGCATTGTACTTGGCACAATTGCTCAAGCTCCAATTATTTTAAACAGACTTTTTTTGGTCATTCTACAAATGCTCAATTGGACCGATCCCCGGGTTTTTCTGGACTAATTTTTCTTTAGTTTTAAACCATTTATCTGTGACTTGAATTATGGATTGCGGTCCTGTAGCAAGATGAATCGTCTCTAAAGTTGACAAGGTTTTTACAGTTGCCCAAAAAAGTATTCGTACACTTAGAAAATAAACTTTAGCAAATAAATGCTATACATTTTCTCAGGACTACCTTTATGTAAGTATTTTTTTTATGCTTTTAACCAGCTCACCTGATGGTGAAGTTTTAGTTAACTGTTTGACAACAAGTTTCCAAATACAAAACACAGTACATACACAATATAATTTACATTGTTGTTGTAAGATAGATAAACTGGGTCTCTACACCAGGCGGTGTATAAGGAAAGCCAGGAGGATCATTAAGGACTCCAGCCACCCATCCCACAGTCTGCTCTCTCTGCTGCCCTCAGGAAGACGTCTCCGCAGCATCCAATCCCGCACTAGCCGACTGAGGGATAGCTTTTTCCCTCAGGCTATCAGGCTAATGAACAGCAAAAACTAATACACCCTACAGCACACTCCCACTTTACGATATGCCATGCACTGCACTTTAACACAGTTCAACTGGACTACACGCACACACTGCACTAACACAACAACCTATCTGCTACCACTGGATACCATGCAACGCACATCCATGACATTGCGTATCTGGCCTATGTAAAATCTGCTGCACCTTCGCATATTGTGTGTGTATATGTGTACATAATGTAGAATGTGAACATACTGTGTAAAATGTGTATTGATAACTGTAAGTATGTCTTAAATAGTACACTGTGTGTACTGAGTATATGTATGTGTATTCTGCACATTGTCTTCTGCTTCTCGGCCCTGAAAAAACACATGTGCTGTGGTGATGTGACAATAAAAGTGATTTGATTGATTTGATTTGATAGATTTCTTATCTAACACACTGATATTCTTACATTTTTCAAAGCTGGCTTAAGTGTTCAGATACTTTATGGGGATCGGTGTATGACAATGCAATGTTTTTCTCATGCGAGCTCTACCGCAAACTTCTAGGTAGCCAGTGCAAAGAGACAAAGAGATTTATGGAGGGTGTGAGTTATTGTTGTCTCAAGCACACTTTCTTTCCATTTAGTCATTTTGCAGATGCTTTTATCCAAAGCGACTCACAATTGGGAATACATAAAGCAATTATCTAAGCTCGTTGAAGACCAGTCGTGCCGCTGCATTCTGAATCATTTGTAGAGAATGTTTGATTGTGTTTGATGATCCAGCCAGAAGAGCATTGCAGTAGTCCAGCCTGGAAATGACAAGGGCCTGGACAAGAAGTTGTTGCAGCAGAAGAGCATGCAGTAGTCTGGAAATCAAGGGCTGGAAAGAAGGTGCCTGCTCTGTCAGAAAGGGCCTGATCTTTCTGATGATGTGTAGTGCAAACCTGCAAGATCGAGCAGTCTTTGCAATGTGCTCTTTGAAGGTCAGCTGGTCATCAAAGATTACACCAAGATTTCTGACCGAAGCTGATGGGGTAATTGTTGATGAACTTAGCTGGATGGTAAAATCATGCTGTAGAGTTGGAGTGGCAGGGAAGACAAGAAGCTCAGTCTTTGCCAGGTTGAGCTGTAGGTGATTTTCTTTCATCCATGCCGAGATGTCATTCATTTCAGTTATGGAAGTCGATAACTCCACAGAGCTAGCTAAGGCCTCTTGGTGGCCCCCTTTACTCTCAAGCCCTTCCTACTTGACTCTCAGATGTGATGGATGAACACATTTTGTTCCATATTTTCTCTGTTTTTAATGACTTAGGACTTCCCTGTGCTTCAAGGTATATTCCTTGTTTCTTAGACACTTTTGCTGACTGTTATTTTTTAAAGGACCTTGTCTCAGATTAGAGTCGCTGTTTCCTTGGAAATGTGTGGGTGTGCAGCCGGACAATGTTGTATTTATTGTGAAACCATGTGAAACATCTAATGAACACAGGTTTTGTCATGAGTAGCAAATGTTCTTAATGAAATACCAGGTTCAATGCTGTAACATAGTAAAATGTGAAAACCCAAGGGGGGTTAAACCCTTAGCCACACTAATTAGCTTAATATGACTGCAGACCAGTGGGGATTTCTTTAAGACTGCAAGGGAAGCTCAGCTTCCCCTATAATGTCAAAAAATTAATGGTCAAATATGTACTATTGTGTTAACATTTTATTGACTAAAAATGCGTTAGATCACGTTCATCTCGAATACGAGTTCGTTCAGAATCAGACATATAGCAGGTCGATTTCCTTCGCATACATTCCCGTAGCGTCAGTGTATTTCCCTGCTGAAGCCCAGCGTCCATTGACTTCAATGGGCTGCTCTGAACAGTTTTTTCAGTGCCTCGAAACTAGACGGTCATTGGATAAATGCTGTGATTATGTCCCGCCCACGGACGCTCAGCGTCTCTGGGGTGAATGGAGGAGTGGCCTGTGGACCTGGACGCTGGGCTCTGCGTGATGATTGGACGGTCTGTATCTCCTTTTGATTGACAGCGATTTTGTACTATAAAGAGCCGCTGACGCTGAAGCTATTCAAGCTCAGTCCCAAAGCGGCTTTGCACTTGGTTCTTATCAATCATTATTTTTTTATTATTCATTTTAATGTTATGTTTAATATACATGCTGCTTAACTCGAAATTTCAAGATATGCGAGCAAAAAATGCTCCTGACACGAGCAAGAGTGCTGTTTTTGTTTCGTTTGTGTTCGAATCCAAATCCGCGTTGAAGGATTCAGCCTGAAAGAATCGTTTGAATGACTCAGTGATTCAATCACAAACTTCTGCCACCTGCTGGCCGTTTTAAGTTTCCCGTCTAAAAGTAGGCATATTACATTATTTTCCAACATAATTTCTATATTCAGAATTTAGTATTTAAAACATTAATCTCATAACATTATTCATGCAATTATAAATATAGTCTAAATGAATAAATGTCACTTGAAGCAGCTTCTGTGCAGTGCAAGATGAGTTTTGTTTAGATCATTTCATGGATAACAATAGCCAGTCATTCATTCACATTAATTAAGTATTCAGAGAATAATATTGTCTGTTTTCACTTACATCTATTTATTAAATTTTGATTAATTTTGTAGAATTGAATTATAAATTAAGTTGGTATAGTATGGTAAGACATTTTTATGGTATCGTGACAACCCTATTATACACCACATTCCTTGTTTCAGTTTAACCTAATTCCCACATTTCCTCCATCGAGTTTAATATCTTTTTTTTAGATTGTTTGTTTGTTCATTCATTCATTCATTCATTCATACATACAGTAGGCTATAGCGTCACTGGAAAAGACGCCTATTGGTACGACAGGGTCACAGAGCATTTTCTTGAAAAGGAATGTAGGGCAGAATTTAAGTATAAATAAACGGACAATTTTTTATGATGTAGGCCGAAAATGAGCTTCCCCTCTTTGAAAGACCATCAGCCGCCACTGCTGCAGACCATTAACAACACTTCAAGCCCAGTCAGATGGAAGATTGTTTGAGCCATATATAACTGCAGGACACACCTCATTTCCTGTGTTTCCAGCGTATTTCTAATAGCCTCTCTTTGTTGAAATGTTTTCAACTGAATATCAATTCACATCAGGGTTTGAGATCATATGACACATGCCAAATATTTTTATATTCCTCTAAATAATTTAGTTCTTCAAACACATTAAATTATGATAACTGGACTGGGCTTTGTGAGATAATTGTGTGTTCCTGCTTTTGTCAACACAAATAGACACAAAGTCATCAATTCTGCTGTGACTGCGATTGGAAATATTTTGGTTGGCGAAGTAAAAAGAAATAAACAACATAACTGACTGAATTTTGTGTCTAAAATGTATGCTTTGTACAAAGGCTGCTGAAAATTCAGCTTTGCCATCACAGAAATAAATACAATTTTTTAAATATATTAATATTTGGACTGTCAACATTAATGTGTTAATGGAATTAATGCAAAATTACTGAAGCACAACTTATATTCTAAAACCTTTTACCTGATTTTACTTGATTTCTGTATACAATCAGATCACTTCAAGCCGCTAAACTCTGGGAAAGTTTTCAGTCCAATAATCCAATAGTCTGAATGCATTCAAAGTCCAAAATAGTGCTATTACTGTATAAAGAAAAACCAGGCTAATTACATCAGAGATGGCAGGGAGAATAGAGCCCTCACACATCGCACTGAACAGAATGTCAAAACATCTCACTGTTGTATGTAAGCAAACTACGTTTTGATGGATGTGGATGGATGAGGATTGCAATCAAGGTAAAGATGACTGCAGTGATGTACAGGAGTCATACAGTAAGCACATCTGAATCTGATATTAATGTAATCTGATATTAATGCACAAACAAACCATGTATGAACATTCTAGACGCACGGTCATACTTTGCATTTATGCAAAGACACATTTCAGTACATTCACATTGTTTCCACACACATTCAGGATAAATATTTAGATTTGTCATGTGTATGTTGTTGTGTTTAGTCATTGCGAATGGATCCGTGTACTGTAGGTATATGCAGTCAGTGCAAGGCCATTGGTTTAGGGATATTTTGTAGGGCAGGTTTTTGACACAAATTTTACGATTCAATTCTGACTCGCAAGCTTTCAATTTCGATGTGCACAAATGTATCAATTATATGAACTTCTTATATCACTTGCTGCTTTGGCATCTTTTTGGAGTCTCTAAGTGTCCTTTTTTGAAAAGACATCCACATTTATCTTGAAATAAGCTTGCAGAAAATACAGTTTTGTAAGAATCACCCTTCAATCCTTTTATAGCATATAATGACAAAATAAACATGTTAAACAAGGTAAATGGTACATGCTTAATTTCATGATAAGTTTTTAATTAATTGTGATTAATCACATAAAAAGGGTGATCAATAATCAACTGATAGCACTAATATAAATTCTGCTAAAAATTCAGCTTTGCCATCACAGAAATAAATTACATATTATAATTAAAAATTTTAAAAAGTGCCCCTATTATGGACAATGAAAGGTTCATATTTTGGTTTTGGGAGTCCCCAACAACAGGCTGACATGCATGCAAGGTCAAAAAACACTTTAATTTTCTTATAATATGCATTTATTTTTACCTTATTTGCTCAACGACTCCCAAACGATTCGCTCAACGATTCATTTTTCCAAACCCCTCCTTTGCGTGATGCTAATCTGCAGTGATTGGTCCGATGACTGTTGGTCTACTGCGTGCAACTTATGTCGGAAATGGAAAGCCCATCAACATTACTGGATTTTACAACATTTTACACAACAACATGAACAGACAACATGGTTTCAATTTTACCTTATCAATTCAAGCCTGAGTCCGACGAGGAAGTGTCCAGAGTTGCTTATGAACCTGAAAGTCAATCAAAAACACAACTGGAGCAGGACCTTTCTCAAGGGTAAGTGTCAATATTGTTTATGGCACTTTGACATATACGCATGACAGTCGAATTACGAATTTATTTAGGTGCACATGTGGGAACTGTACTCCGCCAAGCGAGGCTGAAAATCTTACGATAAGCTTACCCTCACAGTGCAGATCACAGCGTCTTCTCGACATCAAGGTTCAAGGTTTGTTTATTCGTCACATACTAAATTACATAGGGTATAATCAGAAGTGAAATGCAAATCAAGTCAGGTCCGCGCTCAGTGGACAGTGCAAAAAATAAATAAATGTTAAATAGAAGTAACACAACACAGGAGCATATATATAAATATAATAAAAAAAGAAATAGAGTAAAATGTGCAATAAAAATAAAAAAAATAGAAAAATGCAAAACAATAAGATGTGCAAAAACAAATAAGATGTGCAAAAAACAGTATACAGGGACTTAATAAAAGTAATGTGGACAGGATGTGCAGGAGGGTGTGCAAACGGGTTGTACCGGGTATATACATGTAGCAGCAATACGGATGATGGTAAATGTAAATGAGTCTTGTAATGTTTATGAAACTGAGTTTTGTGTTAAGGAGCCTGATGGCCTGAGGAAGAAGCTCCTCCTCAGTCTCTCAGTTTTTGCCATCATGCTCCTGAAGCGCTTGCCAGATGGCAGTAAACAGAAAAGATGGTTGCCGGGGTGGTTTGAGTCCTTGATTATTTTAGCAGCTCTGCTTTTGCAGCGTTTGAGGTAAATGTCCTGCAGAGAGGGGAGAGCAGACCCTGAGATGCGCTCAGCCAAGCGCACGACTCTCTGTAGAGCTTTGCAGTCCTGGTTTGAGGAATTACCATACCACACTGAGATGCACTGAGTCAGTACACTTTCTATGGCCCCTGAGTAGAAAGTTTTCAGGATTGCTGGTGAGACCCTGAATTTCCTCAGCTGTCGCAGATGGTACAATCTTTGCCTGGCTTTCTTGACCTGTGTTTGAATGTGTGCAGTCCATGTCAGGTCCTCGGAGATGTTTACACCGAGGTACTTGAAGCTGCTCACCCTCTCCACAGGGGTCCCACTGATCATAAGAGGAGTGTAGGGCCGCTGCTGTCTCTTCCTGAAGTCTACGATCAGCTCTTTAGTTTTGCTCACGTTCAGAGAGAGACAGTTGTCCTGGCACCATGATGTGAGTCTCTCTACCTCATCCAAGTATGCGGCCTCATCATTGTTGTTAATGAGGCCCAGAACCACAGTATCATCAGCAAATTTAACGATAGAAGTGGAGCTGTGAGAGGACACGCAGTCGTGGGTGTATAGAGAGTATAGCAAGGGACTCAGGACACAGCCCTGTGGGGCTCCTACGTTCAGGTGTGATGGAGTTGGAGGTGAATTGGCCAACTTTCACCACTTGTGGTCTGGCAGTGAGGAAATCTTGAATCCAGTCACAAAGTGAAGAGGTTATGCCGAGGTCTGAAAGTTTAACAGCCAGCTTGGTGAGGACTATAGTGTTAAAAGCGGAGCTATAGTCGATGAATAGCAGTCTGACATAGTTGCCATTTTTGCTGTCAATGTGTGTGAGGGAAAGAGTGCAGGACCTTGGAGATGGCATCGTCAGTAACCTATTTGGCCGATAGGCAAACTGAAAGAGGTCCAAAGTAGCAGGGATGGAGGAGCAAATGTGTTTCTTTAAAAGTCTCTCAAAAACCTCATGACTGTCGATGTGAGGGCAACTGGACGATAGTCATTCAGGCAAAAAGGTTTACTGTTCTTAGGCACAGGGATTATAACAGATTTTTTAAAGGAGTTGGAACAACAGAGGTAGCGAGGGACTCATTAAATATGGATGTAAACAAACCAGCAAGCTGATCAGCACAGGACCTCAGAACGCGGCCAGTAATCCCATCGGGTCCTGCTGCTTTTCTGACGTTCACCTCCCTTAGTTCCCTCCGAACTTCGTCCCTCTGACAAGGTGATAGCAAAATCATTGCTGCTCTGTCTGCTGCTTCCTGACGCGCTGATCGGCAGAGTCGCGCCGCCATTGCATTCAAAGCGGCCGTAGAAGGTGTTTAGCTCTTCGGCCAGCAACGATCTGCTCTCACCTCTGCAGAGGAGTAGTTTACAGAGGAACAGATGGTCTTCAGTCCTGCCACATGCGTCGAGAGTCATTGAGCTGAAAATGTGACTCAATTCTCTCACTGTACCGCGTTTAGCGGCTCTAACTGCCCGACGGAGAGCGTAGCACGATGCTTTTGTATTCGCTCATGTTACCCGACAAAATACCGGCGTTGTATGCGGCAGTGCGATGGTTAACCGCATCACGGATTGTTCTGTCCACCCAAGGTTTCTGATTTGTAATGTCCTTATTTTTACAGTTTCGGTGGCCTGTTCGGTTAGCATGTTGACGAAGCTTAATGCTACATCCGTGAATTCGCTGACGTCAGATGAACTCGCCCGGAACATGTCCCAGTCGACATCATCAAGAGACGCCAGTAGCATAGCTTCAGAGTGGGAGGACCAGCACGTCACTTCCCTCTCCACCGGGGGACTTGGGACAATCCGTTGTTTGTATTCCAGTGTGAGGAAAATGGCGACATGGTCCGATTTTCCTAAAGCCGGCAGTGAGTGGGCTTTGTAGGCATTTTTGAACTGGGTGTAGCAATGATCGTGTGTATTCAGTCCCTCTGGTTGGACAGATATATGCTGATGAAAGTTCGGCATTACCTTCTTGAGGTTGGCTTTGTCATAGTCCCCCGCGATGATACATGCAGCGTCAGGATGTTTGTTTATATATCCGCTGAGCATATATATCGTGGAGCTTGGACAAAGCCAAGCTAGTATCTGCTTGTGGTGGAATGTAAACGGCAGTAACAATGATCGATGTAAACTCCCGGGGAAGATAGAATGGGCGGCAGATAATGGAGAGATGTTCCAGATGAGGCGAGCAGGAACGCGACAGAATGGAGATATTCCTGGGGTCACACCATTTATAGTTAATCGTAAAACACACTCCACCGCCTTTGGTTTTTCCCCGGCCTCGGCTGTTCCTGTCCATCCGTCCATCAGACGGCGTTACAGCGGTGTCCGGGAACCGTCGGCGTGAGCCATGTTTCGGTCAAACAAAGGATGTTACAGTCCCTAATGTCCCGTTGGAAACTTATCCTGGCTCTAAGATCGTCCATCTTATTCTCCAAGAATTGGACATTAGCGAGCAGAATACTCGGTAGAGGAGGACTGTGAGCCTTTTCCCTCAGTCTGTTGCGTATTCCATCGCGTTTACCGCTGTGTTTCTTTCGCCTCCTAGGATTATTGAGGTGGGCTAAGTTCAACTCGGTGTTCCGAAGTATCTCAATGGCCACGCTGGATCCGTGGATAAAGTGTCCTGGATCAGGTTAGTGTAGCGCTGTCCAATGTCCAAAAGTGTTCTTTTGTCGTACATAATCATTGCAGACGTTACACGTGTAAAAAGAGGAGTAAAAATAGGTAAAAAAAACTAAAAATAAACACATAAAAGCACAATTCTGAGCGGAGCTAACTCTCAGGCAGTGTTGGGGAGTAACTAGTTACATGTAACGGAATTACGTAATTTAATTACAAAATAAAAGTAATTGTAATTAGTACAGTTACTAAGAAAAGATGTGTAATTAAATTACAGTTACTTATGAAAATGTTAAGGATTACAAAGAGGGTTACATCTGATTTTTTTCACACACACTCCTACATACAGATTTAATTGATTTCTTTCATAAATTGCAGTGACTGCTCTAAAATATGAAACACCAATGTTTCAGAAGTTAATAACATTTTCCGATAAGTCTTAAATTTCCTATATGGGTTTTATGTATATGCTTTTTTTAAGATGAACTGTTTTTTTTTCTAAGGCATCATTAGATTCCAGTGTTTCATGTCATAAGCTATGCAACGATTTGATTTCAAAATCAGTATCATAGCTATTAAAACTATTTCTTGTTATGATTTTAAATCTGTATTAACCTCATAATGATTTTAAAGTAAGTCTGATTTTGAGGTGGCTGTGCTTCAAAGGGGACATCAGATGCCCATTTTCCACAAGTGGTATGATTCTTTAGGGTAACTTGAAATGGTCTCGGTGGGCGTGTAAAAAAACACAGCGACTCATTTCAGTGTATATCTCTTTTACATGCTAATGAGCTCTGCTCACCTCGCCCCTTTCTTCTGTGGAAGAGCAAAGGCGATTTGCATATAATCATAAAAACATATAAAGTGGGAGACTTACTTCTTCTGGAGGTGCAGCTGGATCATGAACAATGGTTTGCTGATCCATCCTTTAGTTTTAACTTTTTAACAAAACTTGCCTTGATTTTCCCTCATTCAGAAAGCAGAAAGAGTAAAATGATTTGCGCAGCAAGACAAACTAATTTAGTGAAAGTGAAGTGACGTGTGGCCAAGTATGGTGACCCATACTCAATTTGTTCTCTCGCATTTAACCCATCCAAGTGCACACACACAGCAGTGAACACACACACACAAACACACACCGTGAACACACACCCGGAGCAGTGAGCAGCCTTTTATGCTGCTGCGCCGGGGAGCAGTTGGGGGTTCGGTGCCTTGCTCAAGGGTCTCACCTTTCGTGGTATTGAGTGGTATTGAGGGTGGAGAGAGCGCTGGTTATTCACTCCAAAATCAAAATGGCTTGATAATTGAGACTGTTTTAGGCTTTTGGGGGATTAAAAAAGGAGTGCATTTTTACCATTGTAGGGTTGTTGTGTCCACACACTGCAAAGACACATTTACATGCAAATTAAGATATTTTGCATCCAAGTCTCCTTTAAAATTTAAATAGTATCATCTTAATTCAAGTGATGAAGGCTTTCAAAGTCTGACTGTAATTAGTGTTAAACACTACTGTAAGTTTAACCCTGCCTGCTTTAAATGTTTGAAAATGATTAACAGTTGAAAACATTCGCTAGAAATTTAGAAAAGTAATCAAAAAGTAATCAAATGTAATCAGTTATATTACTTTAATAAAGTAATTGAAATAGTTACACTACTTATTACATTTTAAGTAGGGTAACTTGTAATCTGTAACCTATTACATTTCCAAAGTAACCTTCCCAACACTGCTCAGCAACTCCCGAGAACATAGAAAATGTTGACTCTCATTAGAGGAGAGGACATGTAGAAATGCATTAATCATATCAGAGAGAGAAATCCATTTGACTTTGCTGTCTTCAAACATGTAACAAGCATGGTGTTGTTGACGGGGGGAAATTATGTGTATATAATAGACTCTGTACTGTATGTCTGAGAGTGAATGGTTGATGTGACATTGTCTTGCTTATTAGCCATGTGTGTGATGGGTGACAGGATTGTTCTGTCAGCCTGATTCTTGTTTCCTGTTCTCTTTGTGACACTTCATACCACCAACACCACATTCTATTCTCTCACATTGCTCTAGGCCCACTATCATCCTATAAACTAAAACTTTGCACCCTGTCACATGTGTATGTGTTAGCTCAGTGTTATAATTTTTGCTATACCTAAAACCGAGAAGACAAAAATCTTTTTTTTTAATCATGTATTCCCTTGGGGATCAATGAATATTTTTAGAACAGTGGTTTTTGACTTGTGTTAACATGAATTACTCACACCTCAAACATGAATTTTGAAGCTACTAAGTCGCTAACAAGTTGCTAAATAAGGAAATGCATTTCAACATTTCAAAGCACAGCGTGGTTTCAAAAACATACCTGTCTGAGGTAATTTGTTTTGCAGAACAAAACGTGAAAGAATGAAAGCGTCCTTGTTTAAAAAAAAAACTGCTTTTCCAAAATGGAAGTCTTAAGGAAACCCATGGCAAATTAGGGTTGATATATGAACTGACAATAGAAAACTATAAATAATTTAAAAAAATAGTAGTATATTATATTACACACATTATGTTCATAAAGTTCATTATTGCTGCTTTTTGTTTGTTTGTTGCTTAAGATACAATAATCCAAAGTGGTAGACTATGTACACTACTATTCAGAAATTTAGGGACAGAAAGATTTTATTTTTATTTTTATTAGGGATTTTAGACTTATTTTCAGCAAGGATGCATTAAACTGATTTAACGTGACAGTACAGACATTTATAATCAGTGCTTAATTTGTAAATTTCGAGGTCCCGGAACAAAGCAGGGTGACGGATCCGGCATGTGATTAGAGGAGGGAGAGGTAACGGATCATTCGCGTGATCACATTGGTGAGCCATTTTAAGTGATTAACAGCGTGCATCAGTTGCTTTTATTAGGGTTAGTACATGAAAAAGCCATGACATTTTAAAACCGCAATTTCCAGGCCTGGGAATAAAATAAATAATGGAATTTTATTTCACAAATTTCTGTAATAGAGTTATAATTAATCCTGTCCCGAATTTTGTGGGGGTTGTGTGTATATTGCATAGTTTTACTCATTCCCGCAGCTTTCGAGTTTATAATGAGGAAAATTCCTGCAAACATTTATTGAATATAGCATGTAGGTTAGATGAGTAAATAAATCAGCACAAACTAGCAGATTAAATCAGTCATCTGAAAACACGCGAGTGATTCAGCTGGACCGCGTCTTCTCTCTTTCACTCTCTCAAAGCGGCTTCACATCAGCGCATCTCATCTGCACTACAACAAGCTGCTGCACGCTGTCGCTGATCCAAGACTTTCACTCGCATCTCGGGACAGTTGACAGAATTGTCACTTGCTTAATCGGGTCATCGTTGCATCGTCACAAAAATGTATAATTTGCAGGTCTTTTTACTCGCACGCTCCAGAAGCTGTTTCAGGCTGAGCGCTCAGTCACATCCAAAGCCGTCCGAGTATCATATCGAGTTATTTTTCCTAGTTTGTTGTTGAGCTTAAGTGGCCAAATACACACAAAATTATGCAAAAATGGCCGTCCTTGTGAGTATCCAGGTTTTTTCTTAAGTTGAGAAAGAAAACAAATGCACACTCAACTGCTGCTCTAAAAACCTGCCGTGCTGCCCCCACTTCACTCCCATAATTAAATAAGATTTTAAAGATGCACGTGAAAGACTGGATCATTTGTTTATTGATACAACTGCATGAAAATAAAAGCAGACATGGGCATGTTTTCTGATTATTAATTTTTTCCCCTACTGCAACATAAAATAAATAAATAGGCCTAAATAATAATAATAAATAACCACTATTAAAGCTGCAAACTTAAATTAAGTGTACAAGTCTGAAGTGGCAATGGGAAGATTTGGGAGAATCCTCGGTGAGCAGCGCAATACAGCTGGTGTAGTCAGGGCTTAATCTGAACATTCCGGTCAGGATCGGTACCTCCGAATTCCAATCATTTCATTTGACGGATCCTCTTCCTCCAATGAAAGACGTTCGTGTCAGGGTTATTATAGTTGTGCATTTTTATATTCCCTTTTTATTTTAATATTGCTTTCAATTTTCGCTATAGATTTCAGTTTCATTTTTACTTTTTAATAATTTGGTTAATTTTAGTTTAGTTCAATCAATCAATCAATCAAACTTTATTTATAAAGCACTTAAAAACACCGAAGTGGACCAAAGTGCTGTACAGAAAAATAAAAACTCATACAAGACAATATATATATATATATATATATATATATATATATATATATATATATATATATATATATATATATAAACACACATTAAGAGACAATAAAACTGTCAATGTCTAAAGTCAGCATCAAATGTCATAGGCCAGAGAAAAAATATAATGTTTTAAGAGTTGATTTAAATAAAGACAATGAAGAGGCCTGCCTAATTGCAGAGGCAAATCATTCCATAATTTAGGAATTAATTTTTAGTTGTTATTTTGTGAACGGTTTTCTACACTATACAGGTTAGTTTGGGTTTTAATTTGAGTTTTAGTAATTAAAGTTTAGCAGAATTAAAATAACACTTCCAGAGCACAGACCAAATACATTTTAATTTAAGCTTATTGACGCAAACCACTAGTGACACTAAATTAAAGCATGCTGAGATTGATTAGAAAATGTATATTTATTTTTGATTATTTTATTTAGTTGCTGTTGGTTTCATTTTGTTTTAGTTTTTCATTTATTTTAATAATTTTAAATTCTCTTTCTTGCCTAAATGCCTTTATTTTCATAAAATAAAGTTATTAATACGACATATTTTACAGTTTAAACATGTATACAACATTTCTTATTTTTAAATTAAGCATTTTTAGAAGCAAAAATAAAACATTTCATAGTCGGAAAAAGACCGATGCGGCTTGTTTAGGTGACTTGGTTTGCTTTGCATTAAATACAATGGTTTTATAGATTAAATTAAACAAACCAATATTTGACAAAAAAAAGGCTATAATCTTACCTTTCAGAAGCGCGTGTCTGGCTTTAAAAACTCATCGGACATCACCAGCAGCGAAAGTCATTCATGTCTGGATAGTTTTAATCGTTATGATGACATTTATGAATGTACATTAGGATGTTTTGCATGTAGAGTAGCCTATTGACGGCGCTCAGTTGGGGGGCGGCGCGGGAGCGGCATGACTATGAAGCAAAGTTAATTTAGATTTAGAGTAACTAAGGGGGATAACTTGTTGAAATGAGTGCAATAATTCCAAACAAATGCCCAGAAGATAAACTAAAAATCTCTGTCCTTTTTGCCGCCCTGACTGTGCTGTCGCCCTAGACGACTGAGTTCGCCTATATGCACGCGCCGGCCCTGTGTAGGCTATTGATCCGTGCATTACGACTTGTGAGAGCAGAGCAGTTCACATGTCGCGTCTTTTGCGTGTTCAGGTTCTTTTTATCAAATGTGGATGTGCTGCAAGGGTGGTCATTATAGAGTATTTTCCGTATATGCACACTAGGTCAGCACAAACGTCTTTCATTGGCGCGTGAGGAGGGGGATCCAAAAAAATGAGGTGCCAGATCGGATTTTGGAAGTGCCGGATCCGGATCTGGCTTGTTCCGGCACAATTAAGCCCTGTTTATAATGGTAAAAAATATTTATATTTCAAATAAATGCTGTTATTTTAATCTTTCTATTCATCAAAGAATACTGAAAAAATATTCCACAAAAATATTAAGCAGCACAACTGTTTTAAACCTTGACAATAATTGAAAAAATGTCTCTCGCGCATCAAATCTGCACATTTGCATTGATTTCTTAAGGACCATGTAACACTGAAGACAAGAGTAACTGCTGAAAATTCAGCCTTGTTATCATGGAAATAAATTATATTGTAAAATATATTAAAATATTTTGGAAAAAAATAAAGTTTTTTTTGCACCCTATATTTGTTCAAATAAATGCAGCCTTGATACTTAAATAAGAAACCTAATTAAACAAAATAATGCAAAATCTTTCCAACCCCAAACTTTTTTGGCATGCTAAAATATTCTTTCAATCATTGAATCTTGATGGAATGACACAACTTTTGTGAAAAGGCTGCAGGGAACAATCAAAAATCAACAACAGAAGTTCTGGGTGAGTTCATGCAAAGTACATCTGGAGTGCACAAATCAGAGAATGAAAGCATCATGAAAACTCGTTGCGAAAATTATTACTGTAGCCGAGTATGGTTTGTCAGATGTTAGTTGTTTGTATCTTTTTGTCATTTTGTCACTGGTAATTGTTCATGAGCAAACGTGACCATCAACAAACTCAGATTAATTGAAAAGACACAATAATGCTTTGAACTTATTTCATTGTCAAAAAAAAAAGGAAAACCAAGTCAAAAGTAGCATGAGCGGATAAAAAGGTTGTAGCACAGTCCACAAACCACATGTGGAGTGTGCTTCAAAAAGTTACTTCTTTTGAATTGCTCTAATCATTGACTGGCATTGCATCAGACAGGTAATGCCACCGGGAGAGACATACAAGCTGAGAAAAGTCAGTTGAAGGATTTATTTGTTTTCTTTATTAGCCTACTGTGAAGTTTTACGCACAGCCACTGGAAATTAAACTTTTTTTTTTATTCTCAGTTATTTTTTCATGAATTTAGAACAGTTACAACAGCTGAATTTTTAATCAACACATATAATAATAAAAACTGTACTTTCCCTGTAAATATCCTTGAAAAATAAATGCAGTATCCCATTTCGCTCTCACAGTCTCTTTCATTATTTACATCTCGAAAATCCAAAGTTGTCAAGAGTAACATAAAAATGGACATTCTATATCCTGCATAAGTTATATTCTCCATGTTCCAAACTAGCGTTTCTCAACTACCTTTGCTGCCGGTTCACTGCACAGAGAGCAAAGAACGGAGATGATGGCAGAGCTATGGATTTTGGGTGTGAGTGGAGCCAAACTAACTCATAACTGTCATGTGATGAATGCAAGTCAGTCTAAGCACAACAGCACTCATATTTTGTACCCTCACTTTCTCACTTACACCATTCATCTCTTGTCACCTGTGTATCTGTTAGTATCTGGAAATATTGAGGTCGGTGAGGGAGAGCAATCCACCGCAGTCACCAGTGATTCAGTTAGTAAGAGGGAACGCAGTAATATCTGGATCATTTTATAGTCAGCTGCACAGACTAAAGTGGTTTAAACTGTAATTTGTGTAAAACCAACATAGGCATGCAGAGGATATTTATTGTTATGCATAATCAGCACAATTACATACAATAGCAATAGTAAGTAGCCTACTATTTGTTTAACTTTACCATACAAGATTTATGAAGAGGATAAGGCATATTGGGGATGTACCAATTTTATAATTATGTCATATACCCAACACAGGCTCATTCTAAATACATTTCTGCAACACCGTTATTACGTACCTTACTGCACGTTTCGCGGCAGTTTCAAAGTGAAACGTCCAGTGTGTGGCGCTAAAAATGCGGGTTCAATACGTGAACCTGGAACGTTTTTTTACATTGATAAAGATGTATTGCTGTGTTTGTATTACTTGCTTCAGGCACCTATTGTGGTGGTTCAAATATCCGTGTCGCTAAAGAGTGTCGCTAAAAGTTAATGCTCTATCGTGTTGAAAATATCCCCTACACCAAGCCCAACTCTAAACTACCAGTTAGTGTTAACAAATGCAAAAGTTATATTAAAACACAATGCAGCCGTGCTACTTTTTTATGTGGATTTAAGCTGTTTTGTTCATACCGGAGCTCTTCATTACTTAAAGGGTTAGCTCTCCCAAAAATGTTAATTCTATCATTAATTATTCACCCTCATGTCGTTCCAAACCCGTAAGACCTTCATCTGCGGAACACAAATTTATATATTTTTGATGAAATCTGAGAGCTCTCTGATCCTCCAAAGACAGCAAGGATACTATCACGATCAACACACAGAAATGTAGCAAGGACATCGGTAAAATAGTCCATGTGACATCAGGGGTTCAATCGTAATTTTACGAAGCTACGAGAATACTTTTTGTGCAAAGAAAACAATAACAATTTATTCAGCAATTCTTCTCCCCGAGTTACCGTCTTCCGCTATTTTGGAGAGTATCAAAGAACGTAATCAACATAATCAGCGTTGTTTATGTTCAGTAGAAAGTAAACAACGCTGATTACGTTAACATGTCATCAGCTAATTAATGGTATACATTAGTGGTCGACCAATATATCTCCAAGGCCAATATACTGGCTGATATTTGGCATTTTTCAAATATCGGCATCGGCCGATAAGTTCTTCTGTTTGGCTATTTTGACACAGTCCTCTCTTTCTCCTCCTTGTTCACCGTCGTTGTTGACAGTTCTGTCTAATACGGATATAAGTCTGTCTAATAATCAGATAAAACTGTTAAACAAAGGGCTTAAAATGTATACTAAAAAATATTATAACGATTGCTTTTATATTATTAGTAATAGAAAGGCAAACAATACTTACTTTCTTGTTTGCCGTCAGCATTCAACAAATATGCATTTATATAATTTAAACAAATCTTTGAATGGCTAATGAACATTTAATTTCACAAAACTTGCTAACTTAGTCAAAATCCAGTTGTGAGATCTTGTGAAGTGCATGTGTATCCTGCATGATTGCGTGTTCTCTGCCTGACTTTCGATGCAAACTGAATGCTTTAAACATTCAATTTGTGATTTCAAATTATGCTGCGCTTTATGCATTTCCCCACCGACATATTCATGTCATTTTCACTGTATGATGTATGTAAAATGAGTGTTACCTTGGCTTTATTTGAAAAAATATGATTCCCAGTGCACACAAACGTCCCAGAATACTGAGTGCTCTGTTGGTTACAGGGTTTATTTCCTTTTTAATAAAATGCTTATTAAATATGTAATTATTTGTGAAAAAAACTTGAGATGAGGTTATCTAGGCCTAAAGTATAAATATGTTTATTTTACAAATTTATTTTTAATCCATTTTCAAATGATTTCAAATTTTTTAAATATAATTGTTTTTATTTTAATTAATATCGGCCATTGGCCACCCTGCTTTCCAAGATATCGGCATCAGCTGTCAAAAAAACATTATCGGTCGACCACTAGTATATATCATATATATTGGTATATATCGGTCCGAACTCAGGGCAGCAGAGAGAAAATGGCGCAAATCAAAAGATCCGTCAGACCTGAGTATCTATCAGTCTTTGCTTTCATCTTTCTCTGCTCAAGTCCACACTGCCAAGGCTTCATACTTCCACAACAAGATCAACAGCGCATCTGACACACGCAATCTCTTCAAAAAATTCAACTCTCTCCTCTGTCCCCCTCCACCACACCCCACCACCTCCTTAACAGTCTATGATTTTGCCACTTTCTTCACAAACAAAACTAGCTCAATCAGTAGCCAGTTCTCCACTCCACACATGCAGGAACTCAAATCAATCACATCAATTGCTAAAACTCCCCTCTTCGCCTTCTGTCCCCTCACTGAGGCAGAAGTATCCAAACTTCTCCTCTCCAGCCACCCTACAAAAACAAAAACAATTGAACGAGTTGTTTTCAACCAGTTATCCTCATTTCTGTCTAAGCATAATCTACTGGATGCTAACCAATCAGGATTCAGACGTGGACATTCAACTGAGAATGCGCTACTCTCAGTCACTGAAGCCCTGCGAATTGCAAAAGCTGATTCCAAAACATCAGTTCTCATTCTGTTGGATCGATCTGCTGCTTTTGACACTGTTAATCATCAGATTATCCTGACCACCCTCTCATCACTGGGCATCACAGGGATTCCACTTCGCTGGTTTGAATCCTATCTCAATGGCAGGTCTTTCAAGGTGGCCTGGGGAGGGGAGGTATCCACAGAACATCAACTGGCCATTGGGGTTCCTCAGGGATCGGTTCTTGGACCCCTCCTCTTCTCCACATACACTACATGACTGGGTTTCATCATACAAGCACATGGTTTCTCATACCATTGCTATGGTATACGGCACGACTGGTCTTCAGCGAACCCAAAAGGGCCCATGTCACACCTCTCTTTATCTCCCTGCACTGGCTCCCGTTTGCAGCTCGCATTAAGTTCAAGACACTGATGCTTGCATATAGATGTAATGAATTTATGAAGCTATTATTTCAGCTTTGGGGAATCATTTATTAAAGATTCAACATTGCTTTGATTAAGTGATATTAATCTTTAACTTATGATTTATACTTTATTAACGACTCGTCCAGCGACCATTAACAACAGTATATCTTTAACAATTACGTTTATCTTACTTCGTGGCCAATGATAAAACAAAAAAAAATTGTACTTTATCAAATTTTGAGCTAGGTAACACGATCTTTGGCAAATAGTTAAAAAAAATTTAAATCACACATCCCAAGACATCATTCTTTATAAATGAAACAAGGTTTATTTGCTAACTGTTATTCTACAATACATGGACTAAACTTAATAAAACACATATACACATAAACATATGCACACACATACGCACACACATAAGGAGTTTTGCGGTTTGAAGAGAGAGTTTTAAGGCTAGCAATCTACTGCTATCTCATAACTTTAACTAGAGGAAGATCACAGCAGAGACTTTGCTATCTTTACTGCATACAGATCAATTCATCAGTTCAGTAGGAATAGAGATTTGTTCGGTCTACTTGCTTTCAGTTGAGTTGTCAGCTGATCTGGCATTTCTGCGTGTTTCCTGGAAATCTCCGGCTGCTGACGTCGTTGCGTGGTGTCACTGGGGAAACCCTCTTGTGATTGGCGGTTGCCTGGTTCTTTGAGAGAGGCAACCCTTGAAGTTCTTCTATGAGTTCCTTCCACGTAGCTTCAGGCTTTTAAGGTTTCTTCAGGAGTTTGACTAAGTATTTGTAGTGTTGTTAAATTATCGACCAGATGGTATGGTCATGGGTGCTTCAAAGCGCGATCAGTGAGCCGAAGCCAAAGTCTTTACAAGTCAGCATGCTTGTTTTAGAGTTCTTACGGCTTTGACGAAGTCTTTGAGTTCTTTAGATGGTCAGCCTGATGGTACGGCGGTGATCGAGCACTTCCAGCGCAACCAGTGAAGATGAAGCCAAAGCTTCCAGCAAGTCAGCGATCAGCGAGTGAGAGCAAAAAGCTAAGCTAAAAGCTGCTGTGTCTATTTTAAACAGACTGATTTCAGTACGCCCACTAGAGGCTTCTCCCAATCAGATTGTTCTTGTGGGGCGGAGCCCCGCCCATATTGTTCCTTTTGGACATTTACATTTATGCATTTAGCAGACACTTTTATCCAAAGCGACTTACAGAGCATTCAGGCTATACATTTTTTGTCAGTATGTCAGTATTACGACATACCTAATCTACTCTGTGATCTTCCATGTGGAAAATTCTAAGAGTTTAATACTTATGTAAAGTGTTATCACATGCTTACCCATTTATAATAGCACCAAATCTGTTGCACCACTGATTCGTATTTATCACGACCAACCATATGAAACTAAACACTAGTTATAACTTTACAGGGAACAGTAATATGTCATAGGTTAAGAAAAATACCATAGGTTCCACTACACAGCAAGTTTATACAAGACATAAAATACAACCTTAATATATATTGTCTCTTGAGTATGTTGCTACAATAGCAGCAGCAACTATTAATTGTCTTTTGGCATAGAGTCCATAACAGTTTTCTCGTTCTTTGTCTGCACAAGAAATGAACAAAACAGTTCCTATGGCATTCCAGAGGATTACAGGGCTTTCCAGGGGTCAGGAAGTAATTTCCTGTGGAGGTCTGATGATTTCCTCAGCTCGGAGTCTCATCATAAACCCGTCTTCCTTGTTAATAGCATCATTGAGTTATGCATTGATGTTCAGGAGATCTTGGAGTTTGTGGTCGCTGTCCTATCTCAAAATAAGAAGTTATTTTCTTCTGTGTTTATTTATGGTAAGCCAGTCAAAGGAACAACGATGAAATTATGTTTCTAAGCAGATCTGGCGAGCAAAGGTCAGTTATTAGGTCGCTCAAGGATGTGGCTCTATAAATCTCTCCCTTCCTGTGTCTTTTTCAGAGATTAGCAAAGGGGTCCACCAGACGGAGCGGCATCATTATTGGAGTTGGTTGACATTTACGACTCGAAAATGTCCAACAAAATAATCTTATTGTGTTCCTTTGATGTGTGAGAGTCGATAGTAATGTGGGCCTGTCCACTAAAGTGCTACACAGAACAGCCACAGGCTCAGCACCATCCTACTTCCACTCACTCATAACAATCTACATCCCCTCAAGAAGTCTGAGATCTGCGAGCAAGCGTCACCTCGTGGTGCCATCACAGAAAGGCACAAAATCACTCTCCAGAACGTTTTCATTCACCGTTCCTGGCTGGTGGAATGAACTTCCCACCCCGATCCGGAATGCTGAATCCCTGACAATTTTCAAGTGACACCTGAAAATGAATCTCTTCCGTCATCACTTGACTTCATCTTAAAAAAAATAAAAAAACGTCACTCTCTTTCCTTAACTTTGCTCTCTTTCCCTTAACCTCTCACTGTCTGACTAGAATTTGCTCTAAACAATGCCTAGACATTTGTATTATAAGCTCTTCCTGTGTCTGTTGCCTCTTTATAATGTATAGCCTATTGCATTCCTCAAATAAAAGTCGCTTTGGATAAAAGCGTCTGCTAAATAAATAAATGTAAATGTAAAATGTAAATATCAAGGAACCCTAAGGTATGTAACTGTAAAGGTTTTATTTGTATTTTTATGCATATATCTGCTTATTATGCAAATATCTGCTTTTTATCTGGTTTTGAACAACTTCCAGTTTTATCTGAACACAAATAATACTGTCATTATCACAGATCCAGATAAGGACATTGTTGCATCCCTAAATGTTACCTAAAATGTTAAATTATTAAAGTTGGAATGAGGTATTAAGCAAGATATTTAAAAAAGTGTCACAAAAAGCTATATCTGCCTTATACTGTAGGTTCTTTTGTTTTTATTTTATTAATAACAATACATTTTCTATGGCACATGGTACACACTCTTGTCTCTAATCAGATTCATTAGCACTACATTCCGGTGTAAATTCCTGACAGTTACTCATTTTATCATATCAAAATGTTTAACTCCAAAACTATATTCAAATAAATAAATATACATATCGAAAGAATCAAAGATCGGTAGAACAATCATAGTTTAAGAGCCGAAGCTGTAAGACATCAGACTCCTCCATTCCTCAAGTCCATTCCTTCAACAAAGAATAATCAAACAAAGCTCTCTGACTCGGTTTGATAAAGGACTATTGATTTTAACACTCATGCAGAGAGAACAGGAATAGACTCACTGTCAAAATAGTCAATCTGTCAATCTGCGATTCAGATTATAGTGGATTATGGCTAGCTCTTAAAGTCATCAATAAAGGAATCCATGGATGCATTGTCTTCGAAATCAAAAATAACTACCCTTTTTGTGTGTTTCATTGGCTACCTATTGAATCATGCTGTTTATTTTGTATAAATTTGCATCGAAAACATGTGAATCATGCTTCGAAAGCAGGATTTGGTTTTGTGGTTGTTTTTAGCTTAGGTACAGACCCATGAAAGCATAAATCATGAAATTTCCTTCACTTCACCCAAACATAGTGCTATGTATATCTGTCCTCCTAATCCGGTTTGGCTTCTTTTATCAAACAAAGAAATAAGAGTCAGCCCTTTTTTTCCACACATCATCACATTTTTCTGGATTAATTTCAGTGTCATACTGTGTAACAGATATCTGAGAGCAGAATGTTATTTTGATGGCAGCAAATGTCCCTGGTCTCTCTATTCCTGTGATGATGGGACTTTTCTTCTCAGTGTTCATCAGAGCCTGTCACAGACACAAAGGAGCTGATAGCGCGACTGCACCGCTGGAAAATAGACGACTTCTCACGTCAAAATGGCCATCTCAGATTTGTCAAGTCAGTGCCATAAATCCGCTCACAGTGCCTCAGGTTTCTCATAAGACTTTATATTTTTAATGTAATCCATAAGGCAGCAGGTTCTGCTGAAGTACATTTTGATCCTGAGAGAAATGTCAGCTAGCCTTCTTATCCTTCAGCATAGCCTCTGAATTTGCATTAACACAGATTCTTTAAGATAGATGCCAGACATATTCATGTCTTACAGCTTTATACGCAATCAGCAACAGCTAATTTTGTGTTCCAACAAACATGAGACAGACAGCATAAAGAAATGCAGGTCTTGATACAAATATGACATTGCTTATGTTGCTCTGCATTTACAGGTGTGAGGTGCAAAAGGGAGAATTTATGTTTAAACTGTATAAATTATGTTACTTTGTAAAGAAAATTAAGCTCATTTTATGCAGTGTAAACTCTAAAAGAAAAAAAGAAATAAAAATCCACCCACCCACAAAATCTCATTAGCTTAATGCAACTAGATCTTTTTTTGTTACATTCTCAATAGTGATTCACATTAAATTTGATTACATTTTGCAGTTTGAAAAACTGCATGAATAAGGCATAGTTTGCCTCACTCACACAATTTTTTCAAATAATGTAATGCATGTTTAAGCATATTAGTTTCAATTGGTAAATGAAGCATGAAAATACAAGAAAAATAAGTATGTTCACAAAAATATTCATCTCAAGTCTTAAAAAAAGAAAAAATCCTAGTCATTGTAAATGGAAGATGGTGCTCTGGAAATGGAGCACCCTGCAGGGCTTCGTACTACAAGAAACGTTTTCGGCACCAAACCTTACACAGTGAAAATATTACTGAACCCAAATTAAAGGGCAGAAAAACTACTTTGCCATGTTGCAGACTTCCTGCACTATTCTAATACCTTTCAGTCTTTGTCTTTACTGTGACAAATTCACTTTTCTGTCTATTTATTTGATTTTCATCCCAGATATTAGATGGGAAAAACATGTAATTTGAAATAGCTGCCATCACAAAATGCCTAAAACTAACCTAAAACAGTTTTACTAACTTGCTAACCTACGGACATTTTTGGACATTAGTATTTAATATGGTTTTGTTTGTTTTACAGAGCCTTTGATACATGTTTATACAATGCAATACACAATTACTGGTGTTTGAAAATTAGGGGACAAGGCAAGATGATACAGGACTCTTTCTTAAGAGTGGGATGATACTGTTCAACCATAAGACTAGTTTCATACTCATTTTATTCTGCATAGCAAGCCATAAAAAACATTATAGAAAAATGAGAAAAACATCAACTGCCAGTAATCACAGAATACACCAAACTTTATAACAACAAGATACCTTACTTAAGTTACTCAGTAGCCTCTATTTCTATATTAAGACACAATCTTCGCAGAGACATCTGATGCAATGGAGGTATAAGCTCACAACTTCTGGGGTAATTTGTCTTAGTTAACTGCTTTCCATAAAGTATAATATGACATGATGCAATACAAAACCGCTTCAGATATGAAGTGGAAAAAAAGCACATCTAAAAGCTAAAATGGTTGAAATTTAAGGCAGTTCTTAGGATCAATTTAGGTCTTTGCTATCATAGCTGGAACAGTCAGAAATTGATGCGATGATCAATACGGCACCTTTGTGGGATGGTGTCAAAGAGAAATGGCTCAGCCATGAAGGAGGCATGAAGGTTTTAAATGTATGGCAGGAATGAAGACTCCTTTGTTTGAAAATTTATGAGAAACCATCCCATGGAGATGTATTAAGTTTTCAGTCAATCAGAAATCAATGACTATACAGCCATTAAGAACTGCAAATAGCCTTTGAATTCCTTTTATAATTTTGTAAATGGTCTGCTGGCCAGTGCTATTTGCAGCTTTATGAAAACGGTCAAAGTGTTAAATATTGTGCGGTCAAATTTACTGTTGTTTTAATTCTATTACGAATCCATGTGAATTGAAATTTCACATACGGGGAAAAGATTTCCCCATTCAAATATCACAAGTTTTTAACAGATTTGCCATGTTTACCAATACCAATAGAAATTTGCCTAATTTGAATGTGACTTCTGTGTGAATGGTGCTTGCTACTCTATTAGCAATATACCAGGGACCTTTTTTGTCTGCCAAACATTGTCAAATGTTACTCCACCTTAAAGTAATAGTTCACCCAATAATGGACATTTTTTGTTAATTGACTCACCCTCAGGCCATGCAAGACGTAGGTGACTTTCTTGAGTAGAACTATAAAGATGATTTTTATGAGCCCATGGTCCTAGATGATTCAGAAAATGCAAGTCATCACTTTGAGAGTCAAAAATGCTGAAACAGAAAACACTAAATTAAGGCTCACAGCTCCTGATGGTAAAACACTCCATGTATGTATGCAAGAAACTGAACATTTGCAATGTTATTTCCTGTTTGTCTTCAAAAACAGAAAATATGGTGAACTGAAAATAAATTGAAAAGTGGGCATGTTATGTAATGTTGTCAACTGTAGAATAATGAAAAAAATAATTATTTGGGCTTTGCAAAGACTGTGTTTAAATGTTCAACAATAAAATGAATGAAAGTGGCAAGACAAATGTGATTACATGCAATGTAGCTCTTTATATAAGTGGCTCAGCAGTTTAAAGTTGTGCTCCTTTGGTTAGAAACTTAACACATGCACAGAATAGAATTACAACAATTATTTGTTTGTGACTGCCATTACGCAACATATTAAACATTAATTATCATATTACATTAAAGATATTCAATTCATTCTTAAGAAAATAACATACCACAAATGCAAATAGCTGGTTAAGCTTATCACAACAGGCCTAGATATAATGTCATTATATTGTGTGTTATGTAAATTCAGGCCTATTACGTAACATGCACCGACTATTACGTTTCATCAACTCTTTTCTTTTTCTTTAATATAATTTTAGGCTTACACTGGCCTTGAAACAATCAGTACAGACTATTTTAGGTGCCTTGTCTCTGACAAACTGGACGAGAACAGAGAAATATCCAAGCAATGAATATACAAGTTGTTTTTACAAATTCTATTTACATTTTACACAAAGCTCTTGGGAAATGTGCCATAGAGATTAGTTACTACTTACAGTGGGTTGCAAAATTCAGAAAGCCCTAGAGAATATGGTAACATTTTATATAACTAGTCTCTTAACTAGTTGCTTATTAGCATGCATATTACTAGAATATTAGGCATTTATTAGTACTAATTAAGCATATATTAATTCTACATGACCTTATTCTACATCCCTAATCCTACCCGATACCTAAACTTAACAACTACCATACTAACTATTAATAAGCAGCAAATTAGGAATTTATTGAGGGAAAAGTTGTAGTTAATAGTGAATATGTGTTCCCCATTCTAAAGTGTTACCGAGAATACTTTTTTCACTATAAATTATAATTTCTGCATAAAAATGTGAGTGAAAATGTATTTTAAAAGTAAAAAGAATATTCTAGACTACTAGAGAATGCTCATGTTTCCCCTCTTTTAATTTAATTTTTTTCATTATAAATTATAATTTCTGAATAAAATATGAGTTGAAATAAATCTAGGACCACTAGTGAATAATTATATTCTACATACCAATGTAAATGTTTGCATAAAAATGAAAAGTGAAAACTTGTATTTAAAAAGTCTTAGACCACTAATTTATTATAAAATATCATTCCAGCATAAACATTTGAGTGAAAAATGTATTTGAAAATCTAACATGCATTTCAGAATTTGGCTATTTGATCAGTGGCCTAGAGATAGAGCAGAAGTTTTCTTTATTTGCAGGTTTAAATGTGATTTTGAATGTGGTCTCAGACCTTTGAAGCCCATTGCAATTGCTACTAAGTTAATGCTTTGAGAAACCAAGCTCTACTTTTTTAAGAGACTCTGCCTTTTATTTGAAAGTAACACTGCGTGTTGGGCCAACAGAGAGAGCCTAGTGCACTGATGTTCCCTAATAAAATGTTTTATCGACAGACACAAAAATTAAAAAAATAACTTGTGGATATTACTATTAATATTTTAAAAGCAGCATGCTGTGGAGAGACTTATATGGCAAAACTTTAGAGAAGTGCACTTCCATCAGCTCTAAACTCTGGCAGCCTTGTCTACGGAGCCACTGCCTTTAAGCAGAAGACAAATGATACCACTTTCCTCTGTATGTTCAACAGTGTTAGCGCACAGAAGGGGGCATTGTGGTCTTAAGTGTAGTGGAGGATGCTGAGGATTCTTCTGGACTGAAACTTCCAGGGGAGATGAACAATAATGAGGTAAAGAAGTCCTCTGACCTTTATCACTGGGATGATCGCAGTGGACTCCTACTATAGGGATTGTGATCTAAAACTGTAGACTATAACCAATGCAATACTATGAGCAATGCAGAAAGCACAGTCGAAAACAGTTGTGCTTTTCAACTTCAGACGCTCTCTGCTCATCCATCTGAGATAAGTCAAACAATGCATTTTAAATCATGTATGAATCCAATAATCTATTAGGAAAAAAGTAATGGATTGCTTATTACATTTCTCACACGATTGCTAAAAAGATTGCACTGGCAAAATGAGAGAGAATGCAATTAGCACGGTTACAAATTATCTGCAAAACATAACTACACAAGAAGCTGAAGTGTTTATTTTCCTCACATGAAGCCTTCTCACCAGCACAATTTGAATACTGTGGCATAAATCTTGACATCAGGGCTCTAGACTAACTTTTTGCACTGGGTGCACTGGTGCGCCTAACTTTTTTTCTTAGGTGCACCAGCACAAAAGTTAGGTGCACCCAAATTTTCGTATAGGCAATATTGACTAGTAAACGATTAACTAACAATGTGGTCAACATAACGTTCTTTATTTGAAGCACAATTCTACAAGAAAGGTAACTTCTTGTAAAAAGTGTTGGTGCTTAAAATGCTTAAAGTTAAAACATCTCAAGATAAATGAAATAAAAATAAAATCTAAATGAAGTGTTTGAAGGGTGTCAAACTGAACCTCTCATGGCTCAATTTCTTATGGACTATCCTCCATTGCAGTCACATGCCCCTCGGATGGCCAACTCATGTAGTTTGTCCTTCTTGATCTTTGGCTTTGGCTAAACCCACTGACCACACTCTCATCTTCCAGACTCGGCCCCTCTACACTGATTCTTATCAGATCTTCCACTGTGTCTGAATGAAGGGATGCTCGAGTGCAGTGCTTCTCAAACCCTCCCCTTAAACCTATAAAAAATCCAGTGCCCCCATCCCACCTCAGACTACCAAATAATTTCACTAAACATTATTAAAAAAAGTATTTAAAGAGGAAAAAGAAAACACCTGGTCTGTCTGTGCTCATACTGTATTTTTAATTAGGCTTTTTTAGTGTTTTATATACATAAGATACAGTAAGAACATGAACAAAGAAACAAAGGTAAACAAACTGACAAATATACCATTTGTCATACCATAAAACAAATGTACAAATGAAATAAAAAAAACACAGTGATTACATTTTTCCATGAAAGTCTACTAACATTAATGTTCAGGTAAGTAACAAAATAAATCTGAAAGTGATCAGATAAATGAACACTGCATAGTTTTCACTATATGTATTGATAGATTAATGCTTATTAAAGCTACAACTTTATACAGATTAAGAGCTGTGAGTGATTTTCTCTTTGCATTTTGTTCTTTGATTAACATTAACGAAGCACCAGTCTGTCACTAAAACAAAATATTGACACACACAATATTCTCCCAACTGTTCTCGTTCACTTTAAGATACAAACTGTCTTTAAGTGAATACTCTCCAAGCCGGCCGTTTTACTTTTTGTGTGTGTATTTGATCGTTTGGACGCGTCCGAAGCTCAAAGTGTACTTTGCCTGTCACTTTTAGAGCGCGCCGCGCAGGCACATACACGCGCGCGCAAACACACACACACACACACTTCAGCCTGGGGAACAGCGTCTCTCGTGCGGATTGTACTTTCAACATTTTATTATCAAACATGTCCAGCAATTTAGTAACTGTAATGACGGCATTTTACAACAATCGACAGACGATTGATCTGATTCTGACGTTAAGTTTTGGTCAGAGAGGAACGAATGCGCGCCGCTGTGAAGGGAAGGAAGTTGTGCTAGAAGAAACGCGGCTATACTACTTAGAAGCCAAAATAAAATAAAAACCCATTAAATAAACTTAGTTTAATATAACAGCAACAGGCCTAAAGTGTAAGCATGTTTTAATGGCTAGTTCTCTCTTCTATCATAAACAGGGCTTTCATGTTGCGCGTGCTGAAACTCCATCCACGTGAGCGCGATCGCGCTTCTGATTTGGGAATAGCAAAAATGCATCATAGACAAACATTTGGGTCCGCCCTTCACTCTCTCTGATGGTGAGAGTGAACACTGATATAATCTCACTGATTAGACCATGATATGAGCTAATGTGTGTCTGTTGTAGAAGCACAGGGAGACTCAGAGTCGCGGATACTTTTTTTCTGTTCTCGAACGGCTGGTCGCACAGGTGCGCCTAGGGCTGTGACGGTGCCGTGACAACGCGTCACCGGCGGTGGTCGGTTGCCACCGCGTTGTGTATTGCCACGGCGGTAGTGCACGTGACGTCACACACTCTATAACAAGCATCAATACAAAAGTTTTGTAAAACAAGTGTAATAATAGTAACAGTTGCAAATTGTTTTATTTAGACTATAAATCTGCTAATTCACAAATTACCTCAAACGCCATACAGGGCGCTTCCTTTAGACTGGCAGGTTTGAGCGCAGGACAATACTGTTTATTCTGCATTCAGCATATTTATTTCGTGATGAGCGATGGACCTTGTTGGGAAAACAAATACTACATCACCGATCTGGAATCATCTCCATTCATGTCACCCATCCGCGTTTGTACAAGTGTCTTCAAGTTCACGTCATCGCAAACGCCCGGATGATCAGGTGTGTATTGGTGAGGATTTCTCCAAATTGGCCAAATACGAATAAGACCGCGGTAAATGGAAGATGTTAACAAGAAATGTGGCAACATACGGCGCGATTCCTCTTCCACAGAGAGCGCGTGCAGCAGACGAGGAGTTAACGCGCCCGCTTGCTTGGTGGAAGAACAGTGAACCGTGTCTAAACCGGATGCCGCGTCGCAACACAACAGGTTGAGTCTGTCTACAGGACATTTTAACTTTGTTTCAGTTCGTCATAAATAGGACGAGACAGTTTACTGCGACCGATTTGTCGTGTTGTATCGCGCATCTGGTGTAGACAGCATCACTGGTTATAATGGGTTCTCGCCGTGCCGCTCGCGTGAGGTAGACCGGGTGTATTTAACTTTCTCATTTAAGGCTACTTTCCTATTTAACTGTATTATTTATTTGATATTTATTTTAGTGTTTTGCAGGCTGAGTGTTCACTGACGTAAGTGCTAAAATAAACACGTATGTTTGTTAATAGATGATTGAGCCTCATTTATTTATTTTTGCGTTTCAGAATTATATATATATATATATCTCACAACACCGCGCCACCGGCGGTAGTTGGTCCATTACCACCGCGGTGGTAAAAATCTGCCACCGTCACAGCCTAGGTGCGCCCTCAGATTTTTTTTAGTCGCACCCTTGAGAAATTAGGTCGCACTCTAGAGCCTGGACATGTTATTTACTATAGACGCACAATATATCAGTATCAATTTAGTCCATGCTGAATATATTTAGTCTAAAACCAATATATGTAATTACATATTTCTATTCTCCTACTGATTTTACATTTAGATTATGTGGTAACACTTTAGAATAGGGAACATATATTCACTATTAACTATGACTTTTCCCTCAATAAATTCCTTTTAAATAAATTTGCTGCTTATTAATAGTTAGTAAGGTAGTTGTTAAGTTTAGGTATTGGGTAGGATTAGGGATGTAGAATAAGGTCTTGTAGAATAAGGCATTAATATGTGCTTAATTACTTCTATTAATGGCTAATATTCTAGTAATATGCATGCTAATAAGCAACTAGTTAAGAGACCCTAAAATAAATGGTTTCTGATTACGTTAACACTTTAGTATAGTGACCAATTCTCACTATTAACTAGTTGCTTATTAGCATGCCTATTTTTACCATATTGCCTCTTTATTGGTAATTATAAAGCACATATTCTGTATGATATATTCTACATCCCTAAATCTACCCTATATCTAAAATTAACAACTACCTTATTAACTATTAATAAGCAGCAAATTAGGAGTTTATTAAGGCAAAGGTCATAGTTAATGGTTTGTTAAAAGTGAGAATTTAACCTTAAAATAAAGTGTGACCTAAATTATTATATTTTGCAGTCATCTAGTCAACTCTCACTAAAAGTGGATAGTTAGAACATGAATACTATTAAAAATTACTTGTAGCATTTAAACCTTTGTATTCATGCTGCTTTTAATTTTTTACATATAAAAATGTAAAATTATAAATTCATCCATCTGAAACTATAAGTGATGAAAATGAATTTACTCACACTCATGCCTTTCCTTCTTATGTAAAACATAAAAGAAAATATTCTGAAGAATGCTGGAGGTCAGAACAACGCTGGATTCCTGAAAAAATAAAGAAATCTTTCAAAATATCTTCATTTGTGTTCTACAGAAGACAGTCATATGGGTTTGAATGAATGAATGAATGGAATGATGCATTTCCGCATTTTATCGTGTATTGTTGTACACCCAAAGCGCTTTACAATCAAGTGGGGGGGGTCTCTCCTCAACCACCACCAGTGTGCAGCATCCACATGGATGGTTTGACGGCAGCCACAGGACAACGGCGCCAGTGCGCTCACCACACACCAGCTACAGTGGAGAGGAGAGAGAGAAAGAGCCAATCAAGTGGATGGGGATTATTAGAAGGCCATGATTGATAAGGGCCAGTGGAGGGAATTTGGCCAGGACACCGGAGTTACACCCCTACACTTTACGAGAAGTGCCATGCAATTTTTTTATGACCATAGAGAGTCAGGACCTCGGTTTAACACCTCATCCGAAGGACGTGCTTGTTGACAGTATAGTGTCCCTGTCACTATACTGAGGCATTAGGACCCACACAGACCACAGGGTGAGCAGACCAAGAGGTCTCCCATCCATGTACTGACCAGGCTCAACCCTCCTTAGCTTCAGTGGGCAAGCAGTCTTGGGAAGCAGGGTGATATGGCTGTGACATGAAAGTGAGTAAATGGTGACAGAATTTAAATTTTTGGTTGAACTGTCTCTTTAACATCAGCTTCCTTAAGCTATCAACAGGCTTTTCTTCCCTGCTCCTCAAACTGTTATTTTTCCAATGGTTAATATTAGCAGCAAAGTGTAAAGAAGCTGGAGTGTATGGAATTTTGTTCTAATGAGAAACTATTAAAGAGATTCCAAATACAAAACAGATTATTGGATAGGCCCAAATGAAATATAGTGAGTGCTGCTCTTAGTTATATTGTCTTTTAACCCTGCACTGAAGCAATAACTTGCTCTATTACCCTCACATGAACCTGCACAACCAGAAATGATTGAACTCAGCAGGACAGAGGTATTCTCTGTGGATGCCACAATAGATGACCCAGAAAAATACTGAATCCGGGAAGATCACAGCAATCATCACCTGATCCTGCATCGATCCGTTATTGTAAGTTTCATTTGTTTGCCATCAAAGGAACTCAAATAACCCATCTGGTCCCCCAGCAGAATATCGATCGGGTGGATGGGAGCAGATGCAGGTGGTCACGAAGATTCAAAACTGCAACATCCAGGTTAATTTTCCATGAAAATGGCACAAGAAATTCTAAAAGAAGAGGAAATGAAAGGATTCAAAATAAATTTCTGGCAAAAATGTGAGCGTGAAAGCACCACAGTACAGTTAAAAACACTCACAGGACAACCTCCACAGCACTGTGCCACATGATCAGGGATGTCATCAAAAATCTCCCTTAGTGATAGACTGCGCTGCTTGAATATGGAAGTAAACACAAGAAAAGAACCTTGATATATTTTGTTTGAAGCTAGTACATCTACATTGTGCATTTTCTCAGTGTGCTGAGGACATCTACTGGCACCACATTTGTTACATGATCGCTTTTCTGACTTTGGGCTATAAGATCCAGTTCATCAAAGCTCTCAGCCACCATAGCAATACAATTCCTCAGCAAATCACTAAGGATGAACAGCCGCCTCAGTTGATTTGTGTCCTCTGCCCACCCATCTCGCCCATGTTCAACTGTCTAACTTGTTAAATAGTGTTATATTTCCTAGCTCTTTTTCTGAATGCACGAGTGATTTGTTGCTGTCTCTCTCTCAGGTGAATGTGCAAAGTGTAATACAGACTTATGGCTGCCGTGTACCTCTTCCCTGACATGGCAAAAAATTATCTGCCGCTCCATTTATCAAAGCTCCTCGCACTGGCACCAGCTTTAAAATGACCTTCATTAAATTGATATTTTCCAGCAACGCAGATTGAAACATTCATTGTCTCCTCCTACACACTCTGACCAGTGTAATAGGCTTGAGTGTCTGGCGTAATTTTATAGCCTCTTTTAGAACATCGTTCATTTTCCCACAAGTTATTCTCCTACAAGTATGTATGTGCACTTTTCGGAAACATACATAATGGGTTTTGTTGTGCAACATCAAGGCTGCACACATGGCCAAGATTTTCTGTCAGGGAGCTGAATGAAATACGGTTACCCCCAGCACCATGGTGGCCATCTGAGAAAAGCTTGGGCAGGGTTTAACAGGACACATTACATTGAATGTAATACCAGTGTTCTTGGTCCAGAAGTTACTGTGTTCCTGTGGCTCAGTGGTAGAGCATTGTGTTAGCAGCGCAAAAGTTTGTGGATTCAATTCCCAGGGAACACACATACTGGACAAAATGTATAGCCTGAATGCACTGCAAGTTGCTTTGGATAAAAGCGTCTACTAAATGCATAAATGTAAATGACATGGCAGGTGAGTAGCGGCAAGTTTTGCACCCTAAAATGTGCTTTAGCTCCAAAAACAAATATAAAAGGAAAAGTTCACTCAAAAGGAAAAATTTGCTGTAAACTTACTCACCCCCAGGCCATACAAGACAGTCACCAATGGATCTTCTGAAGTGAATGGGTGCCGTCAGAATGAGAGTCAATAATGATGTATTTGTTTCTTACAGACAGGTTTTCATTACACAAGACATTAAAGGTGCACTAAGTGATTTTTGAAAAACGCTTTTGACCACAGCGTCAGATTGAGTCCCAAAACACACTTGTAGCCAATCAGCAGTAAGGGGCGTGTCTTGCAATGATAGAATGAAAAGCGCTCATTTTGATTGCATAGGACGGATTAGCAGATCGACTATAGAGAGAGAGAGATGGCAGATTAAAAATAGAGGAAAATATTAGAGATAAAAAACATTAAAAAGAAGGTTTACGACCAGGCAAGAGCCAAGACCCGCGTAAATATCAGAGCAGCTTTTCAGCAGTGGAGAGAACTCAAGGAGCAGGAAGGCCTGGAAGCAGATGCCGAGGTTGCATTGTTTCTTCTTGATAGGTGAGTAACGTTGATTTTGTTTCGTTTCACACAACTTATCCGTGTTAGCTTTTGTTTGAATATGCTTGTGTGTCATCTTCAGTTGTTTCCACAATCGTCATTGCCATGGTTGCATACATACATGTGGGGAGGAAATGTCAAAATATGGGCAAGGTCCTGTTGGGGTATGGGCGTGTTTGTTTTGGTGCTTTCAAATATCAACACCATTTGGCAAAAATCGCTTAGTGCACATTAAACTGATAGACTGAATGGAACTCTCAATCTGACGGCACCCATTCACCGCAGAGGATCCATTGGTGAGCAAATTACGTAATGCTAATCCTCTGTACCAATAAAACATTTTGTGCTTTTTATTAAACATAAGTCTAGCTATGCCCCTGTTTATTTCCAAGATTTCCAATCAAAAACATTAATTGTACAAAGCAAGCACTTCACCATTAGAATGTGATGCATATGGTGCTGCTACACATATAAAACTAAAACTAAGTGCTACCGATTACCAAACAGTTGGTACGTGTATACAAGTTTAGGAATAAGCTGAAACTATTCATGAAATTGTGTGGTATTGCTCCACTAGTATTATATGATACAGTATATTAAGATTTTTCTCAGATATACAAATTACATTTTCTGTTCCATTTGCAAGCAATTTGCTTAAATACGCAATGACGCTCTTGATAATAAAAAACAAGACAATGTCACTTTTTGGCAGAATAACAACAAAATAAATAAATATATTTTTTTAAAAGCCTGGGCACTGGTATCACATTCATTACCGGCCAGCAAATTAATTATGAGTGTACTAATTAACAGTCTAAAAAAACAAGCGAATGGAAAGCTGCCAGATGTTACAGGTTACATTTAGGCTTTGCACTGTAATCCTGCGCATTTTGAATATCATTTTGGCTTTACTTATACATTTGTGAGCAACCTGATGATCCATGTTATCCAACATGATTTGAGAATTTTCCAGAGAGCATCTTGTGCTAGAAGGGATACTTAACCTAGAAATTAAAATTGTGTCATATTTACTCACCCTCATGCTGTTCCAAACCTGTACGATTTTCATTCTTCTGTGGATGGAACACACTTTTTTATATACAGAACATTGGGTTCCATACAACACTGAACTCCACTGACATACAGTGGGGCAAAAAAGTATTTAGTCAGCCACCATTGTGCAAGTTCTCCCACTTAAAGATGAGAGAGGCCTGTAATTTTCATCATAGGTATACCTCAACTATGAGAGACAAAATAAGAAAAAAATTCCAGAAAATCACATGAATGATTTTTAAAGAATTTATTTGCAAATTATGGTGGAAAATAAGTATTTGGTCAATAACAAAATTTCATCTCAATACTTTGTTATATACCCTTTGTTAGCAATGACAGAGGTCAAACGTTTTCTGTAAGTCTTCACAAGGTTTTCACACACTGTTGCTGGTATTTTGGCCCATTCCTCCATGCAGATCTCCTCTAGAGCAATGATGTTTTGGGGCTGTCGCTGGGCAACACAGACTTTCAACTCCCTCCAAAGATTTTCGATGGGGTTGAGATCTGGAGACTGGCTAGGCCACTCCAGGACCTTGAAATGCTTCTTACGAAAGCCACTCCTTCGTTGCCCGGGCGGTGTGTTTGGGATCATTGTCATGCTGAAAGACCCAGCCACATTTCATCTTCAAGCCCTTGCTGATGGAAGGAGGTTTTCACTTAAAATCTCACGATACATGGCCCCATTCATTCTTTCCTTTACACAGATCAGTCGTCCTGGTCCCTTTGCAGAAAAACAGCCCCAAAGCATGATTTTCCACCCCCATGCTTCACAGTAGGTATGGTGTTCTTTGGATGCAACTCAGCATTCTTTCTCCTCCAAACAGGACTGTGACGAGTGGGGCGGGGCCGAGAGCCATGGGAACGGGAGCGAGGCCGGTGGAGTGATTGATTGCTAATGAATGACACCTGCGCCACTCACGGTCTCGATCCACGGAGGAGCTACGGAAGGAAATAAGGAGGAGTGACGACAGTGGAAGGAGAGAGAGGACCAGGCCTGGAATTTTAGTTTGTGTTTGTGTGTGCGGCAGTCGTCGTGAGGGGCTCCCGCTCTTATTTTGTGTTTGTTTATTTTATCATTAAATGTTCGCCGGTTCCCGCCTCCTTCCTTCCCCTATATACTAACTTCATTACTTGGTGCCGAAATCCGGGAGGAAGGAGGGACACGCTGTCAAAAGAGCCCTCGCTGCTGAGGGGAATCGCGGTGCTGAGGAGTTCGGGCAGCAGGAAGAGGCGGAGGCCGCCAGTGGCTGCCCGAGGCGGTGGTGCTGGAGCAAAAGAAAAAACAGGTGGGACGGAGGACTCGCGGCCGTGCTCCTGGGACGAGGAGGGGTTGGCTGCCGTCCGAGAGGGAGCGGAGGAGTCGGCGCCGTTCGCCAGTGGGCCGGAGCCTGCTGCCATCCGCCATGTTGGGGAGGAGCAGGGAACGGGGGACTCGCTGCCGGCTGCCCTCGACTGGAGGAGCCATCGCCGTCCGCCAGGAGGTGGAGGAGTGTCAAGCCGTCCACCGAAGAGGTCCAGTACCATCGCATTGCACCGCGAGTGAGCCGCTCAGCTGGTTGAGAGGACCCGAGGGCAGTGTGTCCGGGAACCGGATCGAGATGTTTTTTTTTTTTTCCTCTCTCCCCTCTCTTCTCTTCTCTGTCACTCCTCATCCTTCCGTCTCCTTTTCTCTCGCCTCGTCTGTCCGACCCCCAGATCGCCGCGGCCAGCCCTGACGGGCTCCCCCGGGAGAGGGGGGAGGGGGGGAGTAGAGCGCAGTCTCGTGGGTACCCCCCGGCCTGCGAGGGGCGATGGGGGTATGTGACGAGTGGGGCGGGGCCGAGAGCCGTGGGAACGGAGCGAGGCCGGTGGAGTGATTGCTAATGAATGACACCTGCGCCACTCACCGGTCTCGAATCCCACGGAGGAGCTACGGAAGGATAAAAGGAGGAGTGACGACAGTGGAAGGAGAGAGAGGACCAGGCCTGGAATTTTAGTTTGTGTTTTGTGTGCGGCAGTCGTCCGTGAGGGGCTGCCGCTCTTATTTTGTGCTTGTTTATTTTATCATTAAATGTTCGCCGGTTCCCGCCTCCTTCCTTCCCCTATATACTAACTCCAATGTAATACAAAATAAGAGCGGTAAATTTTCTATTTTTGGTTTCATCTGACCATATGACATTCTGCCAATCCTCTTCTGGATCATCCAAATGCTCTCTAGCAAACTTCAGACGGGCTGGACATGTACTGGCTTAAGCAGGGGAACACGTCTGCACTGCAGGATTTGAGTCCCTGGCGGCGCAGTGTGTTACTGATGGTAGCTTTTGTTACTTTGGTCCCAGCTCTCTGCAGGTCATTCACTAGGTCCCCCGTGTGGTTCTGGGATTTTTGCTCACAGTCTTGTTGATCATTTTGACCCCACGGGTGAGATCTTGCGTGGAGCCCCAGATCGAGGGAGATTATCAGTGGTCTTGTATGTCTTCCATTTTCTAATAATTGCTCCCACAGTTGATTTCTTCACACCAAGCTGCTTACCTATTGCAGATTCAGTCTTCCCAGCCTGGTGCAGGTCTACAATTTTGTTTCTGGTGTCCTTTGACAGCTCTTTGGTTTTGGCCATAGTGGAGTTTGGAGTGTGATTGTTTGAAGGTGTGGACAGGTGTTTTATACTGATAACGAGTTCAAACAGATGCCATTAATACAGGTAACGAGTGGGGACAGAGGAGCCCTCTTAAAGAAGAAGTTACAGGTTGTGAGAGCCAGAAATCTTGCTTGTTTTAGGTGACCAAATACGTATTTCCCGAGGAATTTACCAATAATTCATAAAAAATCCTACAATGTGATTTTCTGGATTTTTTTCTTATTTTGTCTCTCATAGTTGAGGTATACCTATGATGAAAATTACAGGCCTCTCTCATCTTTTAAGTGGGAGAACTTGCACAATTGATGGCTGACTAAATACTTTTTTGCCCCACTGTTACATCGTATGGACACACACAAACACACACACACTGACTGACACAACACAGTTTTAAAAAAATCTTCTTTTGAGTTTTACAGAGAAAAAAGTCATTTTTGGAATGACATGAGGGTTAGGATGCTATGAGTAGAAGATTATTGTATTTTATCAAAAACTCAATGCCAGGTTTTTAATTAACCACTTGAATCAAAATAAAAAAGATGATTCATTTTTAGTGACCGCACAGATATTTTTTGAAATAGAAGTTTCAAAAGTTGTCACTCTGCCAGGTGAGTTCCGTGTGCTCCTACCATTAGAAAAAAAGCAGGATGACATGACAAAATACAGAGCAACTCTGAGAAAAGGAGCGATAACTTCAGAACTTCTCTAAAAACACCTTCAGCAATTTTCTCAGAAAAACATGAAATCATAAGTACATATATTGATTGGTATAGTCTTTCTGATCCATTGAACTGCCCAAGTTCTAATTTACCACCACGGCGCCGGGATTCTAGGATGTCCTTTACTCTGTAGATGGCTCCTTCGTCCTGGATGAGAGGGAGAGGGTGCTCTTCTGTCTGGCCAGGCTCTGGGGAAACAGAAGGAGAGAAGGGTTTGAGTAATGACACATGGAAGGTAGGGTGAATCTTGTAGTGTGGGGGTAACTGTAATTTGTAAGTGACTGGGTTGATCCGTTCCAGAATGGTGAAGGGGCCAACGAATCTGGGACTGAGCTTCCGGCTAGGCAGGCGCAGCTTGATGTCTCGTGTGGACAGCCAGACCTTTTGCCCAGGTTTGTATTCGGGACTGGCTGATCATCGGACGTCCGCTGCCATCCTTTGTCTGCGCACTGCCTGCTGTAGCTGATGGTGGAGTTGCGTCCCAGACTCCCTCGCTCTCTCGGAACCAGTAATCGACCTGCGGGGACGTCGGATGGTTCCCTGACCATGGAAACAGGGGAGGCTGGAAACCGAGTACGCACTGGAAGGGAGTGAGTCAGTCGAGCTCTGACGCAGGGAATTCTGGGCGTACTCGGCCCAGCCAAGAAACTGTTCCAAGAGTTCTGGCGGCCATGGCAGAAGGTTCTCAGGAAGCGTCCCACGTCCTGGATCTTGCGCTCGGTCTGCCCATTCGACTGCAGATGGTAACCAGAGGAGAGGCTCACGGTCCCACCTAGGAGTGAGAAAGGCTTTCCAGACTCGGGAGATGAATTGTGGACCTCTGTCCGATACGATGTCTTCTGGGATGCCATAATAACGTACAACATGATTGAACAGGAGTTCAGCTGTCTGAAGTGCCTTGGGAAGGCCTGCGAGAGGTATGAGGTGACAAACTTGGAGAAGAAACGGTCTATGATGACTAAGATACATGTGTTACCATATGAGACAGGTAAATCGTGATGAAATCCACCCCTAGGTGTGACCAGGGACGGTTAGGTATGGGTGATGGGGAAAAAAGTTAGGCGCAGGGAGGTGACGGGAACTTTTGGAGATGGTGCAGTCGGGGCGGCCTTGCACGAACCTTCTCACATCCTGGCCATATTGGGCCACCAGAAGCGGTCTCGTAGCAGCGAGAGAGTGGCGTTGGCCCTGGGTGGCCAGTACCTAGGGAAGTGTGAGTGGTATGGATGAGAGGAGTGCGTTGAGTCCTAGGAACGTATTGGTGATCGGGTGGACAGCCCGGCAGATTGGCTGGTGGAGTGGTAGAGGCGACTGGTGGTGAGGTCCACTGGATGGGGCTGGTGATGATCCGGCTGCGGCAGTATCCCTTCTGGTTCCTCCGAGCCCTCCTCAGGAGTGTGAAATCCGGGACAAGGCATCGGCCTTAACATTTCTTGGCCAGGACGGTAGGAAATCTTGAATTGGAAACGGGTAAAAAATAGAGCCCATCTGGCTTGACGAGGGTTTAACTTTTGGCCTCGCGGAGATTACTGCAGGTTCTTGTTGGTCCGTCAATACCAGAACGGGGTGTGCTGCCCCCTCCAGCCAGTGCCCCATTCCTCTAGGCAAGTTTGATGGCTAGGAGTTCTCGATTGCCGATGTCATAGTTTCTTTCCGCCGGGCTGAGTTTACGGGGAGAAGTAGGCGCTGGATAGAGTTTGGGGAGGCATCCCCTGCTGCTGAGACAGTACTGCACCGACACCTGTTGTGGAGCATCAACTTCCACGACGAAGGGTAATCTTGGATTAGGGTGAACTAGGAGTGGTGCACTGGTGAAGGCATGCTTGAGCTTGTTAAACGCCTCTGTGGCTGTGAGGGTTCAAAATAGAGATTTGGCTTTCCCTTTTAGTAAGTCAGTGAGGGGACTGGTGATTGTGCTGTAATTGGAGATGAACGGCGATAGAAATTGGAGAATCCTAGGAATCTTTGGAGTTCCTTGATACTGGAGGGAAGGGGCCAGGAAATGATTAGCCTCCACCTTCCCCTTGTCCATGCGAATGCCACCACTGTTGATGAAATACCCGAGGAAGTGGACTGTGGACTGGTGGAAGGTGCATTTCTCGGCCTTGAGGTATAGGTGGAATTCCCTCAAACGTTGGAGGACCTCCGCAACGTGTTGGCGATGTTCGGCCAAGCTCGGGAGTATATGAGGATGTGTCTATGTAAACGATGACGAACCGATGGAGAAACTCCCGGAGCACCTCGTGCATAAGCCTTGGAGACTGAAGGAGCATTGACTAGCCCGTACGGCATTACCCGGTACTCATAGTGGCCGCTGGGAGTCACAAAAGCCGTCTTCCATTCATCCCCTTCACGGATGCGGATGAGGTTATAAGTGCCACGGAGGTCCAACTTGGTGAATATGGTGGCACCGCGTAGTTGTTCCAAGGCTGTTGGGACAAGGGTAAGAGGGTACCGGAATTTGACGGTGATCTTGTTTAGTTTCCGGTAGTCAATACAGGGTCTCAGGCCGCTGTCCTTCTTGGCCACAAAGAAGAAACTGGAAGCAGCAGGGGCTGTAGATGGAATTATGTAGCCTTGCTTTAACGCCTCCACAATATTCTCCTCCATGGCCTTCTGTTCGGGGAGTGATAAGGATAGATCCTTCCATGAGGTACTGGCTCACCCAGGAATAGATCGATCGACAGTCAGTCCCATGGCCGATGCGGTGGTAGCTGGGCAGCTCTCTTGGACAGAAAACGTCACTAAAGTGGGAATAATTGGATGGAATGTTGATGGATTGCTTCTCAACAGGACTCTCAACAGACGTGGAGTGAATGGGTAGCTGGACGGGGACAGTAGTAAGAGGTCGGGGTAGCCGTAGGAAGCAATGAGGGAAAAACTCTCCCCAACTTTAGGACTTCTCCTGTCTTCCAAGAAAGGTGGGGATCGTGCTGAACCAGCCAAGGACGTCCAAGGATGATGTCCACAGTGGGAAACCTCCAGAACCAGCAGATTTAGTTCTTCCTGATGTAACTGCCCTATTTGCAGTTGTAATGGTCCTACAACTGTGTCTGACGTGACGTCGAGTGAGGGGCTTACCTGTTATGGACTGGACCTCGTAAGCGGTCTCCGTGATCGAAGTCGGGAGTCGGAGCTGCCGGCAGAGATCTCCGGCGATGAAATTGCCCGCTGAGCCGGAGTCGAGGAGGGTGGTAACTGAAACCACAAAATTGCCAGCAGTAAGCTGAGCGCAGGTGGATAGAGGATTCATCTTGGTAATGGGAGGACCTATGGTACTCACCAAAGCCCGAGGAGGACGAAGGGGGCCTCCAGGACCCTGTGCCACTAGCACCACAATACAGACACAAACCATTGGAAAGTCGTCTCCGTCTCTCCGCGGATGATAGGCGGTTGTAGTCCGTTTGCATAGGTTCTGGAGAGTCACTGGTCTCTGGTTGGCGGATGGGAGGAGTGGCAATGGCTACTGATGAGTCCGTTGAGCATGACTGTATGCAGTTGGAACAGCGGATGGCCAATTGGATGAACTTTTCCAGCCCATATGTGTCATCGTAGGCAGCGAGGTGAAGGCGGGACGGCTCATTCCAGCCGCTGGCAGCCACCAGGGTTCTGAACTTGAGAGAGTATTGATGAATAGGCATAGGCAATAGAGCCCTGTCGCAGTTGAAATAGTTGCTCCCCTACGGAAGAATCCCCCGGCGAGCCACTGAATACTTCCCTGAAATGGGCTAGGAAATTGGAGAAAGTCTGGGTGGCGGGACCTGCCTGATTCAAAATTGTCTCCGCCCATTGGAGTGCAGGGCCTGTCAGGGAGGTAATCAAAAAAGCGATCTTTGACTGGTCAGTGGGAAACATATGTGGATGCAGGATCAATGGTGAGGGTACACTGCAGAAGGAAGCCATTGCACTTCCTCCGCCGAATCAGAGAAGGGCACTGGTCTGGCCATGGGACTGGCGAAAACGATCGGAGAAGGAGTGCTGGGGCACTCCTTCTCCGGTGTAGGAGGAGGTGTAGGAGGTGTAGGAGGTGAAGGTGGATGGAGTAATACCTTCTTCAGGGAATCCACAAGCGCCTGGAAGGGGTCTGGAGAGCTCATCCTGTTCGTCGGTAAATCGCGTCCGATCTTCTGTAACATATGCAGCCGGACACAGAGGTAAGTAAAAGCACTTGAATGTTTATTGAACGGGATGGGCTTTACGGGGATGTGCAATGGAGACTTGAGGTGAGTGGAGTGGATGACTTCTTAAGATTGTACTGCCGATGGGTAGGCTAGTAAGAGTCAATCTCCTCTTGTTCACAGATATGACGTGCAGATGCGATGGGGGAATACTCAGGAGTACACTGACCACGGAGACAGACAATCTAGCGGGAGAGGAGAACACAAGGAGAAGACACAGGAGGTAAGGATCAACGGGTAGTACAGCAAGATAGATACTCAGCTAGAGTTGTAGCAGGAGTAGAGTCCATGTAGTGTATACGAGATTGGACGGGAGGGAACTGAACTGGGTGTGTGTCCTTATACTGGTATGATGACAGTGGTGATGAGGTGCAGGTGAGCGTGATTTAGAATTCATGGTGACGCTGATCGTTGTGATTGACGGAGGGGAGAGCCTGGCCGATCCGTGGACAGGTATAAGAAACAGAAAAAATTAATGCATTGTTTACCTGGGTTTTTAGTCTATGATTAGCTCACCTTACCTCTTATTTGACATGTCTTCAGGGTTTGAGTCGTTTCGTTCATCACGTGACAGCCTCTTAAGCTAAACCTATGCAGTATGAGCCGGAAAGACAATTGATTAGTTCATCTCTTGAGTCTTCGGGTTTGAGTCATTCGTTCTTTTGTCACGTGATGTTACAGCATTAGATAGAGTTGTTAAATCACAACCTTCCTTGCAAACGGCTGCATTGTTATTATTATTCATATTAATCTTATTATAATTTACTTTTACAGTTATGTGATGCATTCTGGTCTTAAATTGTAGGTTTTATTTCTTACAGTTTATAAATGTGTGAATTTTTGTCATGGTGGTTATTTTCCATAACACTGAATGTGGTAACAAAAGTAATAAACTAAAGGGTTGGTTATTATTATTATTAAGTCTTTTTCCCTCATACTGCATAGGTTAAGCTTACGGGGCTGTCACGTGATGAACGAACGACTCAAACCCGTAGACTCGAGAGATGAACTAATCAATTCTCTTTCCAGCTCATACTGCATTAGTCACGTGATGAACAAACGACTCGAAAAAACCCGAAGACTCGAAACTGGGTGAACTAATTCCAGTACAGAACCTATAGGATGGTGCGCATGCACGACTGAACGAATCACTCCCCGAGACGACTCGTTCTTCCCGAGTCACATTAAAGATTTGTTCAAAATGAACGAATCGTTCAAGAACGACCCATCACTAATTTCTACTTAAAAGGCCGTATGTAATATTGTTTAGCCTCTGCAAAAGATTTGCACCATTCTTGTGGCCTGCTGATAATGCTACACTTAAAGAGGTGGTAAATTTGTCACTTTGCAAACCAATGCTCTTTTATTTCACATAAGCTATAGGAAATTTTAACATGTTAAAAGCCAAGGCATCTTTTCTCATCAAAATGAGAAGTGATAATTGCATTTGCATTATAACACAAACAAGTCTTCAATCACAGTTCAATTTCAAGTGTTGGAAGGAAGGAATAAGGAATGAGGGAAGGAAAAACATTTAAGTGTAGAACCTGTACTTGAACCTCTACTGAATTCAGAATAATAAAATAAAAATAAAATACAATATAAAAAAAACTATGTAAAACCATAGTTCTCTCTAAGCACACATTAAACTAACAAATGATCAAAATACAATAGAACTACAACAATTGCAGGCGAAAACATTTCCTCTGCTCTAGCTTGTTTCCTAACAAAAGTTTCTATTAAACCCTTTCTAATAAAACCTTTTTTCTTTTTTTGATGAATTGCTAGTTATGTTCCTTATTTGTATTGTAAGTTGCTTCATTTAAAATCATCTGCTAAAAGGCATTTAAATGAAACCAGCATTTCGCTTATTCTTAGTGTTCTAAAGTAGAAAGGGTTTGGCCCCAGAATAGTTTAAACTGAAACTTCTGAATCTCCTGTGTAATTTTTTTATCCTATTCAAATCTAAATATGCTATTCATATACTGCTTTCTCACACTAAAAAGTGAACAAATGTCCTTGTTGCATTTTCAATACATTACTGACCAGCCCCGGCAACATTGGCACAACCATAGGTGTGTGTTTGGGGCAGAGCCATTTGTTTCGATGACCAATGGCAGAAAGAGGGACTGTTCAGAAAACGTGTTTGGAATTAATAATTCAATTTTTTCATTTTCAAATGAAATAAAATATAAATATTAAATGAAAAACAAAAAAAGCTAAAGAACTAGAATTACTTACATGAAAACTGAAATAACAATAGAGCAAAATAAAGATACTAAAAATTAATTAAAATGACTAATGCACAACTTTTTTTAAATAAATACTAATAGTAGATAAATAATACTTTGGTTACACAGAAATTGTATACTCCACCTCTAACCAAAAAATAAATAAATAACCATTTTCCTCTAAACCGTAAAAATGAGTTGAGAAAACTGGCTTTCTCTGGAAATACTAACATTTATTTTATTTAGTATATGGTCGAACACAGAGATTGAAAATAAACTCCTTTAATAAATCAATAACTTTCACAATCACTGCAGATAAAGAGACATCTGGCAAGGAAAGGAAACATGATGAAAAAGCATTTGATATATTGAATGAGTGTAAAGAACAAGAAGTATCTACATTTCCCCCGCCTCCTCACAGCGCTCCATACTACAACCCCTCACACATATGCGTCACAAAATTTGAGAAATTAAATTGAACGAATACTGAATATTCGCCAGGAAGAAACGTGTAAAATTAGCCCATGAGTGAACTCTCAAAAGATGAGGACTAGTCCATATGTGTAGATGTCACCCTACCGTCTAGTGGTACAAAAACATTACCTGGAGTGCCAGCAATCTTCTGATCACTGACGGAGAGAGGCATGAAGGATTCTGCCAAGTGTAGGGGCGATGGGAGCGCTGTGCCACTTGCTACTGTATTGTCTGATAGCAAATGGATGACACCATTTCTATTCAGAATATGTTCTCCCAGTTTGTTAATGAACACTTCTGGGACAGTGGGTTGGAAGAAAGAAAGCATTTCAAAATCTCAAAAAAAAAAGGAACTTGAACTTAATTGGTATAGACTGAAGTTGGATAGAAGCAGCTCGCTTCTCAAGACCATTTGAATTTGTGCCTGGGCAGTCGAGACTGTGAAATGTTAATTGGTTGTGGGCGAGTGGGAGCAAATGGCAGCTCTGAAGGCGGGTACCAGAGTAAAGAGAAAAATCACACGCTTGGAAAGACACATCATGTAGCGCTGCAGACGTGATCATGGAGCGGTCAGGTTCATCTGGACAGTAATCCTGCCTGTGATTCAGAGTAGATAAAGTACAGCGAGGTGTTATTGTGAAGTAGACAGTACATTTCCTCTTTTCTGAACGGTTCGCTCACTTGAGTTCTTTCAATACTGCTGTTCTACATTAGGCTCCTGGCTTCATTTGAAAAGGAGAAGGGAAGTGCAAGGGAACTTACAGAGGGAAGTATAGTGAAAAACCAAACCAACCAAAACACTGCTGAAAAAACCAAGTGAACAACTCTTGATTGTGTACATACAATTTAAGCGCTTTACAGTCTTTGCTGTAAAGACTGGTTTTGCGATATACAATGGGATGATTTAAAGTAAATAAAAAAAGCTTCTATTGTTTTTTTTATGCAGTACTTTTCATCACAAAATACAGAAAATGGATCATGAATTAGAAAGCAATCCAAAAATGTTTAAAAGATCCATGTCCCCATTCGTTATATGGAAGCTTGTTTCCACCACAGAATAAAAAATGTAAATTGCAATGGCAGGGTAATTCTGACTTTATATTCTGAACTCAGAATTGTGAGAAATAAGGTGCACTGTAAAAAGTTAAAATTGACAATTCACTTAACTTGTACTTTTTTATAATAATTACTTAATAATTTTAAGGCAAAGGGTTTCCTCAATTTTTTAAGTTAAGTCAACTTATCACTTTTTACAGTGATAAGAAGCCTATTTATGAAATATTGTGTGTCATCAAGCAGCACGCAGACTCAACCAGAGTAAAACAAGCAAAGTTTCACAAAATGAAAATGTTTCATTGTGTTTGGGGCAAATGTCTGCACTCCTTGAATGCCGACTTTGGGGGCTGAAGCTAACTGCTGTAATCACTTAAAAAAATTTGTTTCATCTTAAAATAATTTTTATCCCGCTGAGTTAAAAATGTTTAGTTTAGTCAACTAAAATATTCCAGTTGCCCCTTAAATTAACATTGAGCATCTTAAAATTTCAAGTTGACTAAACTAAAAAAAATTAAGTCAGCGGGGTAACAAATTATTTTAAGTAATTTTTTTACAGTGTAGCAACTGCAAGAAATAAATTAGAATTGTGAAAAAGTCATAATTACCTTTTTTATTTTTATTCTGTGGTGGAAACAAAATTGTGAGATATAAAATCAGAACTCCGAGGGAAAAGTCAGAATTACGAAATATCAACTCACATCTTGCAAAAATTCTTATATCTTGCCATTCTGACATTTATTTATTTATTCAGAATTTATATCTGACAGTTTCAATTCAATTCTGAATTTAATTGTGAGAATTGCAAGAAAAAAGTAAATTGTGAGATAAAACATTACAATTACCTTTTTTATGTTTTTCATTCCATGGCGAAAACAGGCTTGCATAGAAATCTGAAACTGTTTTATCCTGCTTACACCCTTGTTGACATTTTCAAAATGGTGTCAGATTTGTTCTCTTGCTAAATGTATCAAGCCAATAGAATAAACTTCAGTTTATATAATTGAATGGAATCTTGTATGGAAAGGATAACAAACAAACTACATTTACAGTTAACCCTCAGTGTGTATACAATCTGAATCATTTGAAATATATCCAAGTCCCACAAGATAATGCTAAAGGTGGGTTTTGGCATTATTAGACCTCCACAAACCAAGACTACCATAACAATTCACCTTCCTGCAATCCTTTTATGTCTGTTTTCTGCATGCAGATGCCAGCTCTCTTTTCTCAGAGGATATTTTCTCAGTTTTTACTCTGCCTGTCACTTCTGCCAAACCACATCAAAGTCTTCTTTCCATTAGTCTAACTGGTAGCCTCCCTGTCATGGTTCAGAAGTTAAAAGTAATGGTTTATGTGGGGCATTGAAAGTGATGAATTCATTACTTGAGACGCAGAGATGAAAAACTCAAGCAAACAACATAGATATTTGTGTTATTTGCTCATTACGGTAATGAGGAAATGTAAAATGTGCAGGCTTTGTGTTTTAATTTGAAATGGCAAGCAAGCACACACACAAACACCACAACAGAATGGAACAATGTGGGTTGTTTGTAATTGCTTACGCTCATTCAGAAAGCATTACATCAAGTTTATAATTCTTGTTTCAATTTTATTTTGAACAAAGATGCATTTAAGTGAATATAAAGTCTGTATTAACAAGCGCTGTTAGAATTACAGCCCTTGTCTTATAGAGAAAAGAAAGAAAAAAAACAATCAAGCAACTCAATATTGTAATGCATTACTTTCAAACTTAACTTTCCCCAACACTGCTTTTACAGTGCACTGAAAGTACACACAGAAACATTAAAGGGGTCCTATTATGCTCTTTTACAAAGTCTTGATTTTGTTTTTGGGTGTACTAGAACATGCTCTAATGCTTGGTTGTTCGAAAATTTCATTATTTTTCACATAATTTACATTATTACAATACCTTTCTCCCCAGCCTGACACAAACAGCTCGATTAGTTGTGGGTTTGATGAAGGCTCGCCTTCCGAAAAACTAAATGTGTTGTGATTGGTTAGCTGTCCCAGTGCGTTGTGATTGGCAAACAGACGGCGTTACAGCCCCGTCCCTTACCAAAACAGCAAGTTCGTCAATATTGCCATATCAATTCAGACCTCGAGAATATTGAACAAGAGGATCGTGCAGAACCTTTGCACGCACGGATATTACAAGACATATTAAAGTGGTATTGTTATTGTTGTTGTTTTGGCTAAATCATGCTTTAGATAGGATGTCAACAACAGCTTAAAAATAACTTTGACTATGTACAGATAAGTGCAACAGTAATATGTATTATGTTTATTGTTCTTTAATTATAACATTATAAAATGAACTGCACTGAAACTGTTATACAGTTGAATTTATTTATACCATAGTCCCACAGACTTAAGGGGCGGTCAGACTGTACTTTTCGTTCCATTGACTTCCATTCATACGCATGCGAATGCGTCAGACCAGAAACGCAAGCCCGTGCAAAACATTTTGCATTTCGCTGCGTTCGAAAATTCAAACTTGGTGAACTCTGGCCAGCGAATTCGCTTCACGTGACACCGTGTGACCAACGGCAGATCGATACATCACAGCATGACCTCGTATCTGAATTAAAATAACAAATTTAAAACTGCAGCGCTGCAGGAAAGTGGAGTAGATTGTATGTTTTGTGTTGAATTTAAATGTTTGAAAAGACGCTGCACAGCGTGACGTCATATCACGACCGTTGCAGCATGCAAAGCGATTTCGTATGCTCAAAGTCTAGTGTGACCGCACCTTTACACTATTTGTGGCCGCATATACATGCAAATGAATTATCTGTCAGCGGTAGGCACTGTTGGAGCGGGAGAGCTCGAAGTTTGCCCGGTAACGCTGTACACAAAACAGAGCTCCGCTCACAAACGCTGCTTTATCAGACATTACATGCAAGATTAAATTAAAATGACATCCAAAATTTTCTGAAAACCATTGGTTTCCATAAGAAATACAGTGATATAAAAACACCCGCACCGGGTTTCGATTTTGAGACATGCAGTGCTCAACCAAGCATTCCCCCCACCAGCCAATCATTCGAATTTCAGTAGGCGGGATTTAAGATTTGTGATGTCACATTAAAGGAAAACAACTTTGAAATCCAAACGAGCCGTTCGTTGTAGATCTTGAAAAGGGATTTAAAAAAAAAAATATCTCCCTTTGGAGTGGACTTTCAAATTTGTAACTTTGTAGATTGTTTTATACTGAAACACACGGACTAAAATTCAAAAAGTGAAAAAGCATAATAGGACCCCTTTAAAATATCTCAAACACAAAATTCAGATTCCAAATCCAGCTAAAACAGAATTTTCACTATTCTGCAGCCTACTTTCTGAGACCGATGACCTGTGTGCAAAGCCCATGGCTGCCCCGTGAGCATTTTATTGATCTGCTCCAATTAACATTAGCATAGAAGCGCTAACGTACAATTAACACTCCCACTCAAGGGTCATGAGCGACTGCCATCTTTGAGGCTAAATGCAGGTTCTAATAAAGTCAGCAGGCTATGAAATCAAGACATCCAGCCCACATGCACACATAAACCTGCTTAATTTCTGTTAGCTACATCTCTTCTCCCCATCCATAAACACTTCTATTTTCTTCCCTTGGCACAAATTTCCATTCAGATCTATTCACTAGTTTTAGATTTGCGATCTCAGGGTTGGCAGGATGAGAAGAAGGCCATGGCCTTTATCAATATTACATTTGTGCAGGAGATTGTGCTGCATTCAGCAAGAGAATAGATCTCAAAAGTCAATATAGCGAGCAACAGCTAACAGCCTCTCCAAGTGACTCACAATACAGTGCCTAGTCAAGCGCTTCACTGCAGTCTGCTGATGTTATATATGCTGGCTGTTAAAATATAAACGATATGCTAGACTGAGCTGATGTTGCTCTTCTGCTTTCGGGAGTCTGTGTGTCTGCGCGAGTGCCGCATTAGTCGAAATTTCTCCAGAGCTATTTGGCACAAATGTAATGTCACAATGTGGCTCTTCAATTAGCAATGTGGATCCATGTTGTTCTAAAAATCATATACCACAGGCTGTTTATGTACTTGTCTGTGCTGTTTGTGAAAACAGAAGCTGTAATCATATTGTATAACCACAGAGCTGACATTCTTATCTCTGTGCTCTGATACGCGTTTTCTAGTGGGAAAGTGGAGTAGTATAAACCAGATCATACTGTTGAATGCTTGAATCTGATTGGTTGACGAGCATTCTAAGGTGTGCGATTATTTTCAAGCAAATGCACGGTTAAAGTAGTTCCAGGTCAAATTATTTCAGTTGTTTTAAAGGTTCTTAGAGTTTACAACAGCAATAGAAACCAAACAATGACAAGCAAACAAATAATAAATGGATGGTGTTAAATGAATCCTAAGCGCAACAAAATCCTGACGAATGTATTGAGATACAACATTTTAACAAATGTCTAGTGGTGTGGTAACCGTAGTATAAGTGGAATAATTCTTGACAGGCGCTTGAATTATTAGAAAATAATGCACACCCGAGGTGGTGATGCTTATACCTTGGGTGTGCATTATTTTCTAATAGTTCAACTGCCTGTCGAGAATAATTTCTTACCTCTTCAACTCTGGTAGTCAGAATTTCCTACTTCCCTTTTGACTGACAATTCAAAACCTCATACGGACATCCACAACATTTCCCCTGTGTTTAGATTTAGATTATCTTTGCCATCATCTACAGTAACACTTACATATCTATTGGATTATGGGATTTTTCTCTTACTCAAACACATCTCTTTTCTTCAAAAGGCCTTTATTAACCCCCCAGAGCTGTGTGGAGCATTTTTTTATGATGGATGGAAGGGTGAAGCTTGAAGCTGAAACCAAACAAAATGAAACACTGGGCCAAAAGTCAAAGCCTGAATAGCGAACATAGTTTTTTTTCCCAT